>JAQSVV010000050.1:0-600000 GCA_036375495.1 Agrotis segetum | reverse complement strand
AGACAAAACAACGTATGTATCGTTAAATCGTTGACTTTGAGAAATCTAGCGCTTGTAAAAACGTTTATTTCTTCCTGCGTGTCTTCAAATTTACAGTAGCCGAGTCAGTATCTCGTATTATGAGAAAATCTCTGACTATAGATAAATGAAGTCAGATTTTCTCCAATACCAAAATATTCCACCCCAGAATATTCCAAAACTAACAACTGACAAACTTCATTAATCTTTGTTCTGCTATACTGGTCTATCGAAGAATTTAATATATTTTCTGAATGAATATTCATAGACCTTATGATAAAGGCACAGAAATATTAATATCTATGGACAAAGCGTGGTCCGGATAGTTTCGTAGAGTAAGAATAGTCCCATATTATGTTATGTGTGATTATTTTATCTTTTTTTACATTAAAAAGACGTAGCAGCAAAAACCTGGGTAGAAAACACTCGGCTGGCATTTATAAAAAGAAGAAATTATAACTTTAATTCGAAAATTACCATATGCCCAAGAGATAAAGTGCAAAACATTCCATTGCAAACCGAATTTCCAGTCGGCAAAAGCCGACCCCGATTTACCCCGGGTTTGCTCACAGCTAATTACAACTAGCTCAAGTATGATCCCATTCACATACAGCCAAACTTGATACTCAAGTGCGACTGAGCCAACCGGTGCTCACTAATTATTATCTGACATGAGGCGGCCGGTGTTGCCAACTTAATTAAACTATTGCTACCACGTGTGAGTACGTGGATTTATCCCTGCAACGCTCGTGTGTACTTAGCACTTTATATAATTAACTAAGTACGTTGCTCATTGTGAGACTCAATTTAGGGATTATTATTTTAGGGCAGATTAATTATTTTGTCTTGGGGCATGTCGGTTACCGTGTTATATTTGTTTGTAGGTTTTCTGTTATTTTTTCTTGAAGGCAGTTAGATTTACATCTAGTACTGCGCATTTTTCCAAGTAAAAGAACATTAAGGTTGGAGGCTTTTTTACTGTTCTCTTGAACCCATTTGCATAGCAAGAACGGACTAAGTATGCGTAATAAGCAACAAACTTTTTATTCCCCGCCTTATTCTTGTTTCGTCTCGAATGGTCTCGATATCTTAGCTTGTATACAGAATTGAATTTACAGAAACACAAAAGGGACCTCTAGATCCGTCTATTTTAAGTTTGTTGAGACAGAATTTCTGTGTATTGCGTAAATGTTTAATGCGGTAGCGGTCAGACGACACGTGAGGGACGCTACCTGGATATAAATGATTACTGGAGTGGAACTGAAACCTACGAATAAATACAGACTGTAACCGAATTCTATCAATCATTATTCGACAATATTGTTAAAGAAAATTAAAGTAAACCCTGATGAAAATTGGTGTTGTGAACAGCTTTTCCTCAAAACTTTCCCCGTAGAAGTGAGAGAAAACCGATTAAAGTTTCAAGATGGTTTTCGGACGGCGTTTGATTTTCTTTGTCAAACTCCAAAACGTGACGTGAAAACCGAACTAACTTTTTACGTGTTAAAAGCTGAACATGATTCTTCGGAAAAACGCACCCCGTTTTTTTACAATTCGACGAAACCAGATCGAAATTCACTCAACTGTTTTTCATTGAATGCATACACGGATGGACGGAGTTTCATTTTATCTTTTTATGCAAACGGCATCCATCGCCATGTTGAATTTATAGTAGCTATCTAACAGCACTTCCTACGGTTTTATTTCACATAAAAAGAAATGGTAGGCTTTTGAAATAAAAGTGTATATTACTATTTCGGTTTTCTTGACTTTTGAAGCCAGTTTTTTTTTAAATTCTTTTTCATTTTCTTTTATAACAACTTCACGGGGCGATCCTCAAGTGCTACGTTTGCGCTTGTCTAAGTTGTGGTTGGTCCGTGGTCCGTTAGGTACTGATTCCCGGTATGTAGTGAATACCGGGAATCGGTGGCCCGGAATTCGGACGAACAGTTTTACCACGGTGTATCGATCGAAATACCCAGTACAAACTCAGTTGCTGTATGTAAAATAGTAATATTCACCTGCATTAGATAAGATTAGAAGCAGATCCAACAAAGGCAAAAAAGATAAGCCAAGATGATCATGATAAATTAAAAAAGAAATTATTTCTAAAGGACAAAGTCACAGAATCTTTGATTTATGCGTAGTCGGTTATGTGAGGACAAACATTTGCCTATATTAATTAAGAAAATCAGAATCCATTCAGAGCTTATCCAAACAGAGTTTCTGCTAAGGACAGCTCGCTTAAAATCAGGGACGAGTTCGCTCGATAAGACAAATTAATAAATTGTATGTTTAGTATGCCTAATTGCTTGGCAACTAGTAAAATATTATTTAGCGAGAACCTAAGGAATCTTACATGCCCTCGAGCGATGAGACTTGCGTCTAGAAATCGCGGACGCGTCTTTAAAGAAAGAAAAAACATTTATCAGACGCAAACTGACCACGCTTGACACACACATTCCAAATAAAAATATACACAGAAAAGATAAAAAAAACCAATGTAATCTAACACAAGAAAAAAATAAAATAATAATGTTCTGTTAAATAAATGAATAAATAATGTTCTGTTGAATAATGTTATGTTCGGCCAAGACAATGTCTGACATCGACGTCGCTCCGATGCTCGCTTGATACACGGCATACTTTTATAGCTCTTAGCATGCTTTAACGGCGTATGGTCAAGCGAAAGCATCGTTTGATGAGTCGGAAAAGTTGCCACGCGCCGCCACCAGGAGGCGTTAGTATCGCAAAATTAACGCAATCCAAAGTTTTATGAATTTCATTTCGTCAACTTCGACATTTCATAAAGTGTTCCCCTTACGCAAAATACATGTATTACTCTAGAAGAAATATTTTGATATAAGGATATCGAAACATTTACTAAAACAAAATGATACAAATCTTTATTGATGTGGATTAATATTTTGTGAATATTTTTATCATTCACAGTCTTAAATTTATTTTATAACATTTTGATGTCCCGAGATTACGAACAAAACTACTATTTTGGTAGAAAATGAATGATAATTGGCATACCTTCCGAAAGTGACAATACCCATTATCGTTAAGCCCCAAACACACGCGCGCACGGGCAAGGGCATGTGTTTTGTGTTCCACACGCGCCTGAAAGAGTGTCAGCACAATGGCAATGACGGGGCTCTCTTTTAGAGGGCCTACCTGGGTCGCGGGCTAGCGAATACCATGACCCCAGAACGTAAAGGGCTATTGAAAGACATCGTAGATTTTAGTAAGTATTCCGAGTCTGACAGTCCCTCCCGCCGTGCCCTGGGTAGGAGGACTCATTCGATTATTTTAGCACTCTAAAAAAAGCCCCAAACACACGCTCCTTTTATTAACGTGCGGTCACAAAGCTGGTTGCGTGATATCTTTATATGTTCGAGAGTGGAAAGCTAAGGGTGCTTGACACCCTGTCCTCCATCATCTGGTGTTGGTACTAATTTTTGATGCATTTTGATGTAATGACAAACACTAGAACAATTTGATGTCACCTCTTTATAATTAAATCTTCATTCTATACTATCTTATCTACAGTATTTTTTTGGGACAATGTTGTAATAATCACTTTTCTGATAAATCGACGCTGTCCTTCAATAGCCCTTTCTGTTCCGGGGTCACGGTAAGGAAATAATCCCGCGACCCCGGCAGGATTTGGCCCTCTGAGAGGGGGGCCCCGTCATTATGCTGACGTTCTTTGAGGCGCGCGTGGGACACAACGCGCCGTCGACCGGGGCATGGTCCATGGTTGGGCAGCGAGTTGCCCTTTACTCGCTGCCCGCATACCCGCGCCTACGGTGGCCGGAGATCGTCTAGCGACGTCCGTCGCCGTGGGCTTCACCACCGCGGGTGGGGCGGAGGGAGGACACTGTCCTCTCTCGCTCGCGGCCCGCCTCCTCCTTCGCGAGCATTACTGCTTCGCAGAAGGAGGCCTGCTTCCTTCTTCTGTGCGCGAGAGGTCTCCGCCTATCGCAACCGTGAGGACACGTCGGTGCTCTGCCCAAGCTGGACAGTCTTGCACCGTATGCTCCACCGTGCCCTCCGGGCGATCTTCGCAGTGGTGACACCCAGGCGTTTCCTCCTTTCGCATCAGACATAGGTACCTCCCGAAACTTCCGTGTCCGATGAGTACCTGCGTCAAGCGGTGAGCGGAGGTCAGGACGCCATGACTTCTCTCCAGCCACTCCTCAAAGAGAGGTCTTACCGCCGCAATTGCGGCGTGCCCGGATAAATGAAACCCTTAGAGATATTATCTATCGACTCCAAAATCATGAACCCAGTACTGATCTTTTTTTACTCCAAAGCAATAAATAGAGCGAGAAGCAACTTGTACCGAACACGCGGTGTGACAGCAATGACCACCGATTTTAAATCATAGGCGATATTTAACAGGGTGGTGGGTGCTATGCCTTATTTGTAGTTGACAAGTAATTTTGAAGTATTCAAAATGACAACAGCAGTTTTCATTTAATTTATTTTAATCCTGTTTCTTAGAAATTGTTATAAATCTGTGACGAAACTAAATAAATAATAATAAAAGTGAAGTGCTTCTTATCCTATATCGCAATTTGATACGATTAGAAGTTATTTTCAGTTACATAATTATCTCAAAATGTTGATTGTAAATCAATGCATTTATCATTAGTTCATGTGAAATGGTATTTAGATGCATAAAGATTAGATGGGAGGAGGATGGACACAGAGGAACCATCCGACAACAATAGTACGATATCACGATAGCATTGATATAATATCACTGTGAGTAATTTATTTTATTGATAGGAACAATTTGTAATTTATAGAATCATACGTATTCTAACATTTCCCTTGTTTGCTCAGTAGGGGTCGTCAGGAATTTCCTGCGTTGATTTTCAGTAAGTTTGGTTTATTTTATTCTTTATTTATTCATCAAAATAATGTGTTATTTAAAATAGAAAGTTTACGTGACTTATTTACAGTCCTGTCCGTTTAATCACGTCCCATTGAACACAGCGGAACATAGTTTTGAATAATCTATAAGCCTACGTATCATTCGTCTTTATTTTCTCGATCTTTTTATCCGTTCCAATTTTATTATTACGAAAATCTGACAGCCGCGATCTGAAAAAAAGTGTCGCAGGTCTAGCCTGTAAGAGCCACGCTGGCTGACTGATTCGTCAAGGAACGAAAGTGATGACACTACTTTTAAAAGGCAAAAGATGAGAGGACGATAGTGGATGTGTGCTCAGAATAAAACGGCGTATGTGCCCAAACATATCGGCGTCTTTTTATGAATTAAAATTGTTATTAATTGAAAAAATGTCTTTACAGAATTTAGACACTAGTATTTTATACAATTTAAAACAACATCCTTTCAATAACTCATATTAGTTATTCCATAAAGTCCAAAAAATAAATTAGATAGACCGAACTTTGCATTTTTTTTGTATCGAGAAAATTTAATTGAATCGTGTTTTCAACTTTGTGAGAATTTAGATCATATAGTCAATAACTATATTCCAAGTTGTAAGATCTGTAGTCCAGATATGTACGAAGAAAAGTAAAAAATAAAAACCGTATTTTTACTGACCTATCCCCTTAACTTCTTTGCTTTGTTTATAGTGCACTGTTAGTCGCAAGACGCGTGGCTAATTCTTGTAGCTTGTGGCCACTATCACGACTTAAGCAGTCGAAGATATTGAATTCGCTACTTGCGGCGCCTCGTGTCGTGTTTGGAATATTTCTATGTTTGTGATTTTATTGTTCCGCCCAAGTTAAGTCACTGTTCACTCGCGAACGCGAAACGGTCCGTAAGGCGCAAAATAAATAGCCATCGTGTCTTCAACCTCAAAATATTTCACGAAGCCGTGGACTACCACAAACTGCTCACCACAGTAATTCTAACGAACCATTAGATAGTTGGTTGGTTTAACCCCACTGGCTTTATTCTACCCGAATAGCTATAACGTTATCAATTCCACCCTCCGTAGACTTTGCATGACATAGCCACAAATAAACAAAGGCTATAAAAAGTACAGTTGAATGGACTCACGCCAAATGTAGACCAGTTCGAGCCATTAGTTTAGTTCGACCAAATAATTCGCTTTTATTAACTCTCCGCTGTTAGAATTTATGTAGAGTGGATTAGTAATGAGGGCGGTTTGTACTGCTAACATACATTTATATGAAGCTTTTATTATTTTCTATACTAGATTTAGCCTGCAGCTTAACTTGTGTAATTTAGATTTTACACCATTCTATTCTTCTTTTAACGTTAGTCATAAAATAAAAATATATGTAGTATCGGCTTTAATATTTTTTTATAAACAACTAGCCGGCGAACTCCGTTTCGCCACCAGATGGCTTCGTTTTTTTCTTTGCTATAAACCTTACGGAGCCCGAGACCTTTCCAACGAATGCAAAACCGTGGAAATCGCTTCGTGCGTTCTGGAGTTATAGCGTCAGGAAGAAAAACCAGACTTATTTTTATATAGTAGATGTACGTACGTATTTCTGCAACGTTTTTAACAAATTAAATTTACACCCCGCCCATTGCTCCCCCTTTAACTTTTACACAAAAAGAAGCCTTTAACCTTGTCTCCTTGATCCCATTTATACCTGTAACAAAATTTCTTAAAAATCGGCTCAGCGGTTTAAGGCCACGTAATTCGGAATCAACCTATTTTTGATTCAACGGCAAACAATCAAATATTCGTTTTTCGATCTGAAAAAAATGTATGTTATAGTTCAATAAACTGTCTATGTTATTTTCCAGTTGAAAACGCGATATTTATAACTTGACTCGATCAAAAAAAATCGCGAAAATAGAGATTTTTTTAACGTTTTTTGAGTGGTACTTGAAGTAGATCAAACTTTTGGTCCTGAAGAATATATCAATAAATAGGTAATGATGTTTGTCAGAACTTTATCAGGTTACTTTTTCATTTAATAACAATTTTAATTTATAAAAAGACGTCAATGTGTTTGGGCACATACGCCGTTTTATTCTAAGCACACATTCACTATCGTCCTCTCATCTTTTGCCTTTCAAAAGTAGTGTCATCACTGTCGCTCGTTGACGAATCAGTCAGCCAGCGTGGCTCTTACAGACTAGACCTATGACACTTTTTTTCTGATCGGGGCTGTCAGATTTTCGTAATAGAAAAATTGGAAATTGAGAAAAAGATAGCGTAGGCTTATTGATTATTCAAAATATGTTTAGGCATATATACGCTGTGTTTAATGGGACCTGATTAAACGGACATGGCTGTAAAATAGACCTATAAACTTTCTATTTTCAATAACATATTATTTTCATTAATAAATATTGAAAAGAAACCGAACTTACTGAATTTAATTGCAGGAAATTTCTGACGCACAGACATTCTTGATCTACGGAGCAAATAAGGGATTTGAGAGAATGAGAATTTTAGAATACGTATAATATACATTACGAATTGTTTCTATCAATATAATAAATTACTCACAGGTACCTATATCAATGTTATCGTGATATCGTAGTACGGTTCTTGTTCATCGTTCTGCAATATTTTGCATTCTCCATCGTCCAATACTTTTGGATCTATATAACATTTCACGTGAACTATTCTTATTAGTACTGAATTTCAGTCAACAATAATTATGTAACTGAAAACAACCACTAATGGTATCGAATTGCAATATAGAATAAGATGCACTTCACTTTTATTATTATTTATTTCATTTCGTCAAAGATTTATAACAATTTCGAAGAAACAGGATTAAAATAATTAAATGAAAATTACTGTATTGTCAATATTTTGAATACTTCAAGATTACATGTCACCCATGTCACCTACAAATAAGGAGTAACACCCACAACGCTGTTAAATATCGCATAAAGCTCCATTCTCACTAGCGCTGTTTTTTGGACGTAAAAAAACGCAGAGTTTTAACAAAAAGGTACATAAAATTGAACTTAACTGTCACCGCCTAGCATTTAAAATCAAATGGAGTTTGAACAAAAACGCCGCGTTTTATAATCGTTGACGTTTGAACAGATACAGGGAATACATTTTTTTCTATTTCCCATGCCCAGAAAAAAACACTTGTGCGATTGGCCACAAAGTACTGCGAATGCGATGAAAAATCGGTGGTTGTTGCTCAGTCTCACCATGTGTTCAGTACAAGTTGTTTGTCGCTCTATTTAATTTTTTTTTGCGACGTGGTTGAAAATCATAACTATCTAAGACCAAATTAATGTACTTGTACAATATTGTTTTTTTTTTTTAAAGAATTTAGACGTACTTGTCTAGAATATAAAGAATAATTAGTAAATTAAAAAAAATAGTGATCGTGATTCAAGTTTTGTGGCGCGTCCACAATCTGTTTTACTAGGAATTAGCATCGCCTAAACGACACTGCATTAGTTTCATAGAAATTACTCTTTTTAATATTGTATTTAGTAATAGTTTTTCTAAATAATAGCAATTTTATTTTTACATGAAGTGTGATATTTTATCCTACAAAAAAATGGGAAAGGCACGTTCGCGGGAAATTTATAATTTTGGTTGCTCTAATAGAACGAATAGAGGATGACACTACCATCATTTACTTCATTTAGCCAGCTGCTAAAGTGCAGCAGTAACAAAAGTTCTCCATCTTGTTCTGATTTCCCGCCAGAAACGTTAAGAAGTCTTTTTATGGCGATCGGACAAAAAACCTGCAATTTTGTTGTATAAATAAACAACAAAATAAAATAAAATGTGTTTAAAATTAATATTTTAAACACATTTTATGAATAATTTGGTGTTGTAATTTAAATGCATAATAGAATTAGAATAATAGTTTTTTTTAATAAACATTTATTTATCGAAGTTCTAATTTTGATAATGTTTTTCCATGCATCAGTGAAAAAATTGTTCTTAAATTATACACAAAACATCGTATGATCATGATGATGATGAATTGATGTTTACATTTTTTTTCTGGGATTTTTCCGAACAAAATTTTATGGGGCAATAACAGAAACTGTGATTTTGCCTTTTGGGCAGTGAAAAAGAGATAAAAAAATATGTTTTTAAATTCAAATCAGTAAATGTTTTATTCGTAAAATGTGTACTGGTACACACCACCAGATGGTGAAGGGCGTCCCGCTTTGTGAAAATGTGAACGCATGTTAATAAAACGCTCCGCTCGTGTGTTTGGGGCATTATAGATAATTGGGTATTGTCATTTTGGCACAGTATGCCAATGCTCATACATTTTCTAAAAAATAGTAGTTTTTTTTTTGTTATCTGGGGACATCAAAATCTGCGTCAAAATGTTATAAAATATAATATTTAGGTCTGTGAATGGACGAATATATTTATAAAATATTTGTTTGCATCAACAGGTATTTATATCATTTTGTATTCGTAAATGCATTGACATCCTTGTGATAAAATATTTCTACTAGAGTAATAAATGTATTTTGCGTGAAGGGAACACTGTATGAAATATTGAAGTTTTAGAAATGAAATACATAAAACTTAGGTTTTCAATAATTTCGCGACAGTGGCGCTGGTGGCGGGGAAATCGTCAAACTTTCCCCGCTCATCGGACGTCGATTTTGCAAAATATGAGAGCCTTAAGCGTGAAAACACAAAAGAAAAATATCTGAAAATCTCACTTTTGCAGTTCTAACAATAGGTAACATTGGTTTAAATAATGGTCGGTTAGTATATTGATTTTAGTACTGGCCTAGATTGTATGAAAATAGAAGCAATCTTTTTAAGTGACCTAATAGAAATTCGAAGCTTGGATATAGCTAGTATTACAATTTATTTAATAAGCATCGGTATCTCATTCATCATTTATTTATCTATAGTCACCAACACTCAGTTATTACTGTACCGTCAAATAATCGTTTCATATCGAAATCAGCGATAGCTAATAACTCGGATTTTTTTAAGTTTTTCCTTTGTTTTAAAGTTTTTTCAAAAATTCGTTTGCATCCTATAAATTAAACTTTGTTTATGCATTGCCAAATAAGAAAGCTGAAGTGACAATGGGCCGGCCATTATTAGTCGTAGAAACGATAGCCATTGAGGTAGACGTGTTCTCGAGTGGAGACCTTGAATCGGTAAATGTAAGGGTGGACGCCCTCAGGCAAGGTGGAGCGACGACCTTCTCAAAGTGGCCAGTAACAGCTGGATGAGAGTAGCCGGTGGTCGAGTGAAATGGCGTGCGATTGGAGAGGCCTATGGCCAGCAGTAGACTGCTATACGCTGATGATGATGGTGTGATGATGGTATTATGCATAGTAAGTCATTTAAGGTCGGATATCACAAAATTTGACTTCCCGCAATCTTTTTAAGACAAGATGATCTTTGGATTTATTTGAGAGGAGGAGAAGGAGACTAACTACAGTATTTATAGTTGGTGCCAGTTAAGATGGCAATAGCGGTCATTGACCTTTACCTAATTTATCCTCGTGTAATAACATAAGATCAGAATTAGCATTTTTCTGTGAAATGATACTGTTTACTTGTTAGTCTTAAATATAAAAATAATATAAAATCTTAGGTAAAGGTGAAATATTTTTACCATTTTGATATTTTATGAATACTTAGATACATAAATCCTTACAATATACTTACTAATTTATTCGGTATTTTATAAAAATGCTAATTCTGAGCTTATTTCATTATACGAGGACTTATTAGGTAGGGGTCAATGTCCACTATTGCCATCTTAACTGACACCAACTATAGTAAACTCTCTCCTGGAAAAGTAAAAAATATGAGACCATAGACTAACTAGTCTATGGTCTCATATTTTTTACTTTTCCATCATCAAAATTCCCATTATGACTTCAATAAACTGGCCAACAATGCTCGGTCACAGTTCCTGTGGCCAATCCCCGTTGTGTCACAAGCAGGACAATAAGCATGAATGTTGGATGAGAACTCAGGTCAACCATCTGACCTACTTGCTAAACATATTATTATTTCACCGGCTTCTTCTGTCACCTCGCCTAAGCTTTATCTAACGACTCAAGGTATAAATAACTTTTGGATAACGTTGAGCATTGAATTAAATATTTATCTCGGTAGCTTTCGGGTTATATCTACCTGCGAATTGATTTTGGTTACGGGATTATTTCCTTCCATTAGCTCAATAGTCTATTTTGCTCTTCGTTTCACATTTCCAGGCAGATCCATTTAGCATCATAATTCGAAAGACACTATGTAATTTCCATTCTTATGAATTTTATTGCTTTTCTTCCCTGGAAACAGTATAAATTTCAGGATGACCGGTTCAGTATTTAGGCGTGTAAAGATAACAAACAAACAAACAAAAAGCTATTTTATACAATCCTAGTAAGGATGAGGATAAAAGCACTTCAAACTACCACACTAATCCAACTTTTAAACAAAACTTTCAATCGATTTCGCCAACACCCTTGAAATTCGATTAAGACTCTATCATAATCTCCCAAACGGCTTCAAGAATAGAAATAGACAGGTAAGTCCCCCAAACATCCGTTTAACACTTCGGATAACAGGATAGACGTGTGTAGTGCGTTGTGTGTGAAATCTCTTTACCAAATCTCGGCTTACATAGATTACCTTCGGAAATGTGGTTTCGCAACCGAGAACGCGAAGTGTTAGCCCCTTCGTACACTAGGCGACGCAAGTCTCCGATACCTTACGATTTTGGTATTCATCGACGCGTGCTTGCGTTCGAACCTCTATGGGTTTGTATTGCGATAGCCGCTTGGATATCGAAGTCGTAAGGTATCGGAAACTTGAGTCGCTTTGTGTACAAAGGGCCTTAGTACCATCACAAGTTTGACTCTCTTATATCTGAAATTTAGGTACCTGGATTTAATTGAATCTGTGCTTGATCTAATTGGATCGTACATGGATTTGAAAGTAACTATGATAGCGTAAAGTAATGCCACCTCCTAAGACAATCGTCTACCGAGCGCTCGTCCATACTAAAAGAGAAAACGTTTTTCTGCCCAATGTTATCCTATTTCAATGATTTTTTAGAATACTTCTGATACAGTAAAAAAATTGGTTTATAATAATAATAATAAATAATAATAAATTCATTTATTTCAGGCAAGATACCCATACAAACATACTTAATAATCATAAACCAAAATTAATTAACATAAATAATTTAGAATAAGAAATACAAAACTCAAATGCAACAAAAATAATTTAGAATAATAAAAAATACTGTTAGCAGGAATACTGACAGCCATATACAAAGAAATAATTAGCTTCATCTTCCTGCTGGTGATGATGATGATGGTTATCCACCACACCACACAGTCTAAGACATCCAGTTCGTTTTGCCATTATTTGATGCTTTCTAACATGTGCATTGTGCATATTCGAACTTACCTTTTTTCACTGCACCAACTAAACATTATGTCTATTTGTTACACTGACACGTTACGTGTGCAGAATCCTCCTGTTAATTAGGATTTCGATGTTCCTAGCACGCGGTGCAATAAAGATAATGGAGGGTACTGTTTATTCTCGCCCCTATTTACGGACATGACTATCGAATATTCTGGATACGGATCTAATATAGAGGCCAAATGTAGGCCATTCAGAGGAATTGCTGGTGATTATTGTTAAGCAATTAATTGGTTTTATTGCTTAGTGTTATGGCTAGCATGCTAGCGTGGGCATGCGGGCGGCGATTAATGGGCAACTCGCTGTCCGACCATGGACCATGACCGAGTCGATGGCGCGTTCTGTTCTACGCGCGCCTCAAAGAGTATCAGCATGATGACGGGCCCTCCTCTAGAGGGCCCAAAGCCAAAGCCTGTCAGGGTCGCGGAACTTGTCGAATTACCGAGACCCAGGAACGTAAACGTTCGGGCTATTTAAGGACACCGTGGATTTTAGTCAGTACGAGCCTGATAGTATTTCTTGCCCTGCCCTAGATGGGAGGACTCATTTTTGATGATTTTACCACGATGAAAAAAAAAGTGTTATGGCTATCATCGGTTTAATTTTCAACCTGGGTGGGGTGGAAAGGACTGTCCGGGTGAAGGACCCGGACAGTCCTTCTTTAGTTCTCTTCTTTACTTCTTTAGTTCCAGCTCAGAAAGTCCCGTTCCTCTGTCTACTCTTCTTGAAGTTGAGGTCAAAAAGCGAAATTTTTAAATCCCTGTAGTTTAATATTTGTTTCCGCATAATGCATCAACATAGAAGAGAAAACAAAACGAGCAGAGCACAGAGACAAGCAAGTCTTCATCATTGTAAATTCCATATTTAAAACAACAACAGAATTCTCTTTATACAAAAACTACCCGTTTTGTTGTAATATAATAACGTGGAGTACCTCTCATTACGCCATCCAAGTTACATTGTATTATCATAGAAATGAAAAAGTAATACTCATAAAATTAATTTGTAAAATCCATTCTCTGTTAAAATGGAACAGAATTAGAAACTTGATATTTATTAAGATTGAAGTACACAATTTTTCACTTCTCGGAGCTTAATTTAATGAATTAAATATATTCAGGGATTATAATATTTAAAAAAAAATACCCACCTATAAAAAACACTGTTTTAGGCTATCACGGTTATTTTCACAATTAATTCCTGTTACGCTAATGTCGTCGATGTCGATCATGCTTAACAATATACTTTTCGTTCTATTATAGCACAATACTGACATACGCTGTCGTCAGCAGTTTTTTTAATAAAAACCGTGATCGATCTTACTCGATCGAACTCGAAATTCAAGCTTTGCAGAATAAACATGTCCAAAAAATAATCAAAGTTTAAAAAGAACTTTAATTTTATTACGGCGAGCGCACACGCAGGCAAAAGCTAGCTTACTATACAGCAAAAAGAACAACGAAGAAGTGCCTAATTGGGCATATTTAAAAAAGGTGCTTTAACAAAATAATTCTTCGAAAGAAAGCAGGAATAAATTACAATATTCGAAATAAAAGGCCGACTTTTGAACAATGAGATACAGAAGTTCAGTATTGAATGCCTGAAGTTTTGTTTCAGCCAAGTGTATTAACTAAGGAAATTATACCCAAAGTGAACAAGTGAGGTAACATTACTGTCTTCTCGGGCCTGAATAAAGTTGAAATATTCTCAAGCCCTTTTACTTTAAAAAAAATCGCACAGCTGGCTTTGATGTATACGTGACACCTTTTTCTAGAAGTTCCTGGATAATTTTCGAAGAAATTAATAATAATATTCCACAACTATCACACAACGCCATCTAGTCCCAAGCTAAGCAGAGCTTGTGTTTTGTGTACTAGACAACTGATAAACATACTTATATATTTCTAAATATCGAAATTTAATAAATTAATAATACACGTATCAAAATACAAAATAAAATCATTAAAACAAAGAATTACAAATTGGATTAAGTATTAAAATATAAAATTCATTGACCCAACCATATATACTTACATAATTATAGATAAATTACACCCAGACATAGAACAAATGATCGTGCTCATCACAAAAATATTTGTCCTGGGTGGGAATCGAACCTACGACCTCCTGCATAGCAGTCAGGGTCACTAACCACTAGACCAACAGGCCTGTCAACTAAAATTGCAACAATTTTTTGTCAGTGTTGATCTCCTCAAATAGTTGTAGAATTTTCAAAATAAAAACCATGCAGACTTCGAGTTTGCTACACAATTATGTGGTAAAGTAAATCATAATAATTTTAATTTTGTTTAACTTTATTAAGCACCAATCAACTCAAACAAAAGTATGTCTCAACAACACCTAACTTAGTTTAACTGCGTTCAAAGACAGACAAATACAAATAAAACTAATCTCCGAGATAGTTCCTTACAACGACTACAGTTTCCGTTTAGTATCGATAACTTATGTGTCGGACCGACTCAACTTAAGTAACGAACTTTGACAAAGTTACTCCAACTTGCCCGAGGAATACAATCAACCTAAATAGTGAATGCTGATTGGTCTATATTATTAGACTACCGCTTATCGCTTTCTGAACCTTAGCTAACAGAAAATAAAGTTTGTTTTAGGCTTTGTTTCAACGTTTAAGTAAACCATCTGTTACTCCCATGGTTTAATAGCAGCAGGGTGTTTTGTACGCGAAAAGAAAATTTAAGAGTTTTTATTTACATAATATATTGTTCCTACAATCATGAAAGTTCAAACATCTGCTGTATAATTTTATTGCGGCCTTGAGAAAGTGAAACAATAAAACAGGTACTTACTTTTACAGATTTTTTACTTATCTACCGTTTTTTGTCTGTACCGAAATAAAAACGAACTAGGGAAAATAATTTCACTCTCGTGGGGAAACTCAACCCATGTTACTAAACAATTTTTGTTCTAAGACTTTTGGAAATTCGCAAAAAAATAATGTTTTTTCATGCAAAATGAGAAATTGATTGGGCCCATCTGTATAAAAAAATATTACTTTTTTGAGAATTTCCAAAATCAAATCAAGTTTTTATTATTATATTGTTCAGTAACATGGGCTGAGTTTCCCCACGAGAGGTTTTGCGCTTTTGGCGTTACATACGTAGTACACAGGCGGTTAGTTTTAAATTCGTGTTACGCTAATGTCGCGTCGATCGAAAATGGTGAAAAGTTAGTACACAACAGAATCGCATTACGGTGCTGAGCACAATGTAAATTGGTACGCGTACGCACGACCGACTGACGTTTTCGACCTACACACGTACGCAGCAGACATCAGCGAACTAGTAATTCAAGCCATAGAATACAACAGACATAAACAACTCTTCTTCTAACCACAAACTACTGCAATAATTAAAACTTTCTAAAGAAGCATTAAAACCGTCTGCTGCGCCAAAACCGAGCTAAAACATAATTCTGTCTCTGCGGCCACATGTCAACGTCTTGCAGCCAACATTCCTCGCTCGCCGAAAACTTATCCAATTACATAATCCAAGCTGCAGAACAAAATGCAGTTTTATACAAATCCTTCGTTAGAATTGGGACACTTTGGAATATATTCTTTTTTTGTTTCGTTTCATTTATAGGATAAATAAAGCCTTTTTGGTCACAAACTCAACTGCTAAGAGAGTCTTAGGTTCGATTCCTAGGAATCGAACAAAGTGTTATTGGGTTTTACCATCATCCGTGGCCCGTGAAACTTAAATTTTGAAAAGAAAACTACGATTTCATGTGTCTTAAGTACACAAAGTATCAGTTGTTTATTAATTTTTCATAACAATTTGAAATTATTTTTTCAACAACAAAAGAAATGTGTAATTGCATCAGATAATAGAAATAGATATTAAAAACTGTCCTGCACTTTCATTTCTATTGATGTAAAATATTTTGATAGGCATGACATCATTTTTAACCTAATTCAGTTACCAAACTAGCATTACGAATGCATTGAGTCAACATCTCACACGAACTAGGTCACTGTCGCCGTATTTTTATACAACCTACGTAAGTCTCAAGCCTCTATGCCTCCCATAAAGGTATTTTTCACAGAGTAGTATACACATGGAGAGCTCACGTGCTGCACGTAAAAATAACCTGTGTTTTCTATCTCCCGTGCAGACTAATGATAATTTCAACACACACAAACGCAACTTTTCTTTCTCATAAACAATTTAAAGGAAATTCAAAATTTTGTAGCATTGTGAAAATGTGTTTCACTGTTAACCTGCAGATTAGTGACAAGCCGTGAAATAGTCTGACAATCAAAACAACCTAATGTTTGTATATTTAATTAAGTTGGTTTGTTCAATAGTAATTCGTGACCTTTTGTCATCTCTGTATTTTCACACAATTAATGCATTGTTCCTACTTGCGTTAATTAGATGTACGGCAACTAATGAGATTTTATCGTGGAATTGGCTTAGGCTGATCAGATTACAAAGGTAATAAGACCAACGTAGTGTCGAAGTGCGTCATTCATTCAAAAACTAGGCATATTATGTACGTCTTTTTCTGTATTGAAATACTCATGGTGATCCATGAGCTTATCAATAGCAAGTCAATATCACACCGATAATAGTAGTCGGTCCCTTAAAAGTCTCCTCATATAATGAATCCCAATATAGTTGGACAAAGGCTGGGCAGATGATGATATAATAATGTTCTATGATTTTTTTTATGTCTCCATTTATTCCATGCTCCTTGTCAAACAAACACGTTGGTCCCTTAATCCCCCGTGAGCCGACCGACACTGACACGACGTCAGGTATCAATAATTCAGGACACAATCTGGCCTCCCACGAATATTATTTTAATAAAACAGCTTGTAATAAAAGAGACACGGTCTCTGTTATTCTTGTTTATATCATCTGGGATGATAATATTTTGTTAAAATTAACTTTTTTTCTGAAATATTATTATGTTCACTGTTTTTATTTTGAATGTTTCGTTAAAAATCTCCCTCGTATAATTTCTTTAAATTATGCACATAACTCAGTTTTATTTCTCAAGAGTAAAAGAGTGCCTGAACAAAATGTAGCTGAATGTATTTTGTTTCTACTTCTCTTGTGGATTTAAAAGTACCGAAAGATCGAGCTGAAAATATTACCCCGTCAGGAATGTTAGATACCAACCATTTTCAATTGTTGAACTTAAACCAAAACACATGAAAAGGGATTGCTTTGTGAGTAACCACAGCTGAGATTCCAAAACAGAGGACCATTAGCTGTAAATCTTCACTTGCAGCTTCTAAAGCCAATGAAACACTAAAGCTGCCGATAAAGAGCATTCACTTATCAGTTTTGTAACAGAACATCGAGCATTCGCCGTTTTTATATAAATGTCGAACTGAACAATGAAGAGAGCCAAACATCACTACGAACATTTTCATGATCTTTCAAGCGAACGCTCTATTCGTCAAAAAAAAAAATAGTAGGCCACCAGAACGCTTGTCAGAATGCTCGATGCAACACTCTCATTTGTTTTTGTGTAATATAACATTTACAAAAATGTTCTTTACAATGTACAAATTTATCAGCACCCTAACACATTGTGAACGCTAACGCTCAGCTAAATGACAAAGGCGCTCATGCGAGAACGTATACTAATCTAATCTGCATGTAAGATTGCGTGTAGCAATTTCCTGACACAGTTCCTGTAAGTGGTATCTGATGTTCTGGAGTGAACTAGAGATAGGTACTCGTACTTATACATTTTTTTTTTTTTTTTTTTTAGCGTGGTAAAATCATCAAATGAGTCCTCCAACCCCGGGCAGGGCGGGAGGGACTGTCAGACTTCTACTGACTAAAATCCACGGTGTCCTTCATAGCCTGTTACGTTCCGGGGTCACGGTAAGGGAATAATCCCGCGACCCCGGCAGGCTTTGGCCCTCTGAGAGGGGGGCCCCGTCATTATGCTGACGCTCTTTGAGGCGCGCGTGGGACACAACGCGCCATCGACCCGGGCATGGTCCTTGGTCGGGCAGCGAGTTGCCCTTTACTCGCTACCCGCATGCCCGCGCCTACGGTGGCCGGAGATCGTCGCGCGACGTCCGTCGCCGTGGGCGTCCTACACCGCGGTTGGGGCGGAGGGAGGACTCTGTCCTCTCTCGCTCGCGGCGCGCCTCCTCCTTCGCGAGCATTACTGCTTCGCAGAAGGAGGCGACCGCTTCCCACTCCGTCTCGCCCCGCAGCATGGCCGAAACCAATGCCGGGCGCGAGAGGTCTCCGCCTAAACTCGTACTTATACATGACAAATTGATTACGTTCTTATTACCCGTTTTTGTGCGACTTCAAAATACACACATCAACAGAATCTAGGGATATTTTATATTTCATCAAGTATCTAAAAATCTATAAAGAATTTTCTGATACAGTAAATGGAAGAATGATAGGTTATTTTAAGCTCTATAGTAAAAAATAAAAAACATTTCGTGATTCTTTTGTTTTAAATAAAAATGTTTATTTTTTAAATCGCCGTAGCAAATTAATATGGTAAAAAACTTCATTTCTTCTAATAAAACTATTAATTATAATGAAAATTTAAAAATTATTATAAAATCTAATTAATAATAATCAGTGTTGCCACCTCTTAGGTACATTAATTACACATCGACATCGATTGTTTATGCTTAAAATTAGGTTGTCAATGTCTTGCTGCGGTATGAGGTCCCATGTTCTTTGCAAGTGTTCGTAAAATTGTTGTTCTGTCGTCTAATTTGGCGGGAAATCTCTCAAAGCTTTTCGTTGTAACATGTCCCAAGCATGCTCGATAGGATTTAAGTCGGGCGACTGTGCAGGCCAATCCTAAATTTAAATATCGTGGTCTGGGAGAGCGGCCGACACCAGCCGCGCCGTATGGAAGGAGCATTATCGTGCATGAGCAGAAATTGCTGGCCCATTTGGATTCTGTGTGGGACAATAACAGGTTCTACTACCTTTTCGTGGTATTTTTGTGCACTCTTGTTACCTTGGATCCAAATGAGCTGGGTTCGTCCGCCAAGACAAATTCCTGCCCACACCATGATTGTCCCGCCTTGGTATGAGTGGACCCCCTGAGGGTGCCGTAGACGGCTAACTATCCCTGGAGTTCTCCAAACGCATGTTATTCGTGAATCCAGATGAAACCCAAACCGGGACTCGTCGGTGAACAGCACCAAAGACCATTGTTCGTCACTCCATGGTAAATGCTCCCGAGCCCACGAAAGCCGCCGACCGCGATTGCCACGTCGCAATGCTGGAACACGTAGCGGTCTTCGAGCATGAAGACCAACTTCATGCAACCTCCTTCGCACGGTTTGGTCGCTTACCAGCAGCTGGTGGTCCTCCTGGAGCCTTTGTACTAGTTGCATCGCTGTGATATTGGGTAGTCTTCTAGCGGTCATTTGGAGAAATCGATCCTGTCTCTACGTAGTAACGCAATATCTACCCGTGTGCCGTTCAGCTACATCCTGAACGAAAAGCTTTGAGAGATTTCCCGCCAAATTAAACGACAGAACAACAACTTTACGAACACTTGCAAAGAACATGGGACCTCATACCGCAGCAAGACATTGACAACCTAATTTTAAGCATAAACAATCGATGTCGATGTGTAATTAATGTAAGAGGTGGCAACACTGATTATTAATAATAGGATTTTATAATAATTTTTCAATTTTCATTAAAATTAATAGTTTTATAAGAAGAAATGAAGTTTTTTACCATATTAATTTGCTACGGCGATTAAAAAAGTTAACATTTTTATTTAAAACAAAAGAATCACGAAATATTTTTTACTTTTAATAAAGAGCTTAAAATAACCTATCATTCTTCCATTTACTGTATCAGAAAATTCTTCATAGATTTTTAGATATTTGATGAAATATAAAATATCCCTAGATTCTGTTGATGTGTGTAGGAGAATGCATTTTTTTTACGTGGCAAAATCATCAAATGAGTCCTCCCACCCCGGGCAGGGCGGGAGGGACTGTCAGACTCGTACTGACTAAAATCCACGGTATCCCTCGGCAGCCCCTCATATGCCGGAGTCGCGGTATACGTTTGTCCCGCAACCCCGGCAGGACTGTGGCCCTCTATAGGGGAGCCCCGTCATTATGCTGACGCCCCTCTTGCCTGCCCGGCGGCAGGGTTAGTGCACGCCGGGCCCGCTCTTACTCCAACCACTGTGCCCTCTGCTAAACAGAGGGACACGTGGTGGAGCGGTCTGACGGGACATTGGCATACGGGCAAGGAAACCCCTTACGGGGAGTTCTTGCCCGTACCCCGGGGCGAACCGTCCCGTCTATTGCTCATACTTACGGATATAGACATCCACGATCAGTTGAAAAAATCTCCCTCTAAAAGTGTTTATTAATTTAACTCCATCATATGTAAACGGATTCTCGAAACTCCTCTTTTTCTCTTTGGTATGAAAGAGGTTTATTCATAAACGGGCCACATGAATTTCATAAATATCTGATCAAAATTTTCAGAGGCAGTTAACAGATCGTCAATAAATACCAGCAAACCAACTGCGATTTCTGCTATTCCACATTATTATTACTTATGCATCATAAACTGTTGTGTTCTATATTTTTTTTACAATTCTTTTTAGGTCTATTGTGCCGGATATGGCAATCTTTTTCATTCGATTTATGGAACATAAACAATTCGTGCTAACGAACAAATCTACCACCAACAATGAGGAAATCCAATAATTCATTCCATGAAGCTTAAAAAAAATTAGGTTTAAAGATATCGTTTAATCGCTATAACTCTTTAAATACAGAACTTCTACAACCGATTCGATCTCCGGCCAACGAAGGCGTTGGCATGCGGGTGGCTAGTAATGGGCAACTCGCCGCCTGACCATGGACCATGCCCGGGTCGATGGCGCGTTGTGTTCCACGCGCGCCTCAAAGAGCGACAGCAGGATGATCGCGGGACTTATTCCATTACCGTGACCCTGGAACGTAAAGGGCTAAAAGTCTTTCATACAATTATTGTCATTTGTTTACATCCAAAAAATACTTTCCTGTAAGTTTTTCGCTAATCCCACTTTACATTCTGGCTTTTTCCTGTTTAAGATATTATTTATATTCGTTGTTATTTTTAGCATTGTTTATGGCACCGAAGAGGATTTATTTCAAGCGTTTTTATGCATATTTAAAACAGAACATGAGAAAATTCTTAGGGAAAATTCTTAGGGGTTTTTAGAATGTAATGCTTGCTTATGAGAACAGCATGAAATGGTCTAGAAAACTGAACTACACATAGATAACAGAGTTATCTATGCAAACTGGCAAGAAAAAGTATCTCTATTTTAAAATTACATATTTTTTATGAATAAAAAGGGTAGAAAATAACAATAAAAACATTTTAGTATTGAAAAAGGTATGAGTATTATTTTTGATAGGTTATATTAAGAGTCATTTTATCTAAAATACATATTTCCTCGCTCCGATTATCCTAGGTAACTTAGATGTCCTTTCAGATAGGCCATAGCAAATATATGTATTTTATAAGGGTTTTTATAATATTCAGACTTGTATTTTTATGTTTATGACATACTAGCGACCTGCGCGTTACTTCGCACGCTACTTTAATTTAAAAAAAAAAACCTATTTGTTATGGAAAGAAAAATTCAGCTGCGAGTTGAACCCGCGTCTCCTTTATAAGTACTCCAGACGTCTTACCAATAAACGTTAACGCGTGCGTTACCGTTGCGTGGTTCAAATCTCACTGACAGGTGATGATTATAAGGACGTTTTGGAAAATTGATCACAGATTTAATAAGACCTCGTTCCAAAATGCTGTTATCATCATCATCATCAGCCGGAGGACGTCCACTGATGAACATAGGCCTCCCCCTTAGACCGCCACGCCGAACGACAATTCGCCACTTGCATCCATCGGCTGCCCGCGACCCTCACGATGTCGTCGGTCCACCTAGTGGGAGGCCTGCCTACGCTAAATGCTGTTATGCATTATGATAAATCAAATATTTACATAGCGATATAATTAGCATTTAAACATTAATTTGAACACAAAATAGCCTGCGCTCAACCCAAAACCTGTAAAATTATTTCATAAAAGCATAATATCGAAATATCATTCCGTACATTTTAAATTCAATGTTGATCTGTTAATTATAATTTTCAGAATTTAATCATTGGATGTTTCAGCACGTTTTATTTATTACCGGTAATAACTGTGGATTATGGTAATTAAATATTTAAATTCGTTTATAATAATTATTCATTATACAACTGATCAAAATATAAAATAATAATCGACTGTCATTTTCTACTTGTGGACAGAGTTAGGATTTATGTTACCTTTTCTGTTTTATTGCTGCTGAATAATTAAATCGCGAAAAAAAACTGAAGTAAAGATTTTTCTGTCTGTGGATATAAAATTTCGATTGTGAGCAAGATTTGAACCTGCGGCCTTCGGACTTTGTACATCGGACGCTCCCCAACCGAGCTATTGTGATCTAACAAGCGGCCAACAAGAGTCGAATTGTTCAATGCATTCCTAACGTCTTTGTGACGTTGTTAGTATCCGCAACGCAGACAAATCACCTTATACAAGATCGATTCCAAAATCGACCTTTGTAAACGAGCAACGCTAGCCACTCTTCGTAAAAAACATAAAATCCAATATTTAGCCAATTTTAAGAGCCTTTTTCCCTTGTTCCCCAGGAAGACGACGATGACGGCCACCCACCCATCAGTATGGAGGTGAAGAAGCATGAAAAGCCTGGCAGCCTATCGCCCGTGAAGCTAGCAGTGAAACGAGACAGTGGGGACGAAGGGAGGACCTCTCGCTCTAGCAGTAAAAGCGAAAAGGAACTGCGGCTACCACCAGAGAAGTCCCCTAGTGAAGATGCTGGGTTGAGACGGGAGAGGAAACTCTCCAGGGCTAGTGACAGCTCTAAGGAGACTCTAGAGAGGTAGGTACGATGTTTTTTTACACTATTTATACACGCTTTGGAAGTAGAGTTAAGGACACAAGCAAAATTGTCCTGTCAGGTCCCGCGCTCTCGTATCGTAAACTCCGTCGCGTACTTGACATTTACGAGCGCTTACGTCATCGCGCGTGTCAAGTGGCCGCCGCTTACATTAACCGTTATCGCTCCAGTTAGAATGACTCATATGGCAAACTATAAATAGTTCTGTATTCGTAGATAAACAACCTTTGTTTTATAACATAAACAATTCTTGTATGACTACTTTGGTATTATAAATATCGCATAGATAGGAGAGATCTCGCCGTAACTAGACCCGTTGACGTATCTTATTTATTTTTGATAAAACTACTGAATCAATTTACACGAAACTTTAGAACTAATATAACGAATATATAAGTAATCTAATAAGAAAATTCCAACATATAATGTTATAAGATTCCAACTCAAAATTCAACTTACATGGAGCTATTATTTGTCAACATTGCGCGACTGTCAACACTGGCCGACGCTCACAATAATTGTAATCACTCGAGACACAATGACTCTTATCTCAAATGGTAAAAAGTATCGTGTTCCTTAGGAACGACACTTTGTATTTCAATATAAACACCTCTTGTGTAAGTACTTCGGAATAAAAATATCCTGTAGATAAGAGATCTCGCCGTAACCACAGCCGTAACTAGACCTGTTGACGTACCTTATTTATTTTAGATAAAACTACTGAATCAATTTACACGAAACTTTAGAACTAATATAACGAATACATAGGTATTCTAATAAAAAATTCTCACATACACTATTCCAATAAGATTCCAGCTCTAAAATTCATTTATTTACATGGAGCTGTAATTTTTCAATGCGCAGTTCAATGCACGACTTTGTTAACGATCATCCGTGTTACTATGAACAGATATCACTATAAAATGTTTTTTAAGATACTACCTAAACCTTCTTCAACTGATTACTAACCTTGAATCGAAAAAATAAACAACGGAAATTCCATGGTATATGAAATACATTGTTGACAACCGAATTGGCCTATAGGAGGGACAAAAACCTATTTCTACTCAATAATTTACGTTTTCCAATTAATATTTTAGTCGAAATCTATCCTAAACACGACACTTTATCAATTTCAATACACTTCTAATCATAACATGGAAAAAATAAGACATAAACAACATTTCAAGTGGTCGACCACTTGACATTTTGTCATCGACAAAGATGCTTTTTTTTTTTTTTTTCTAGAATGACACCCAGTTGATTTCAGTAAGTATTTGGTACCAAAATAATCGACTAAAATCCAGCTCTATGGATGAATTTTTTCAAGCGATTCTGAGCCATAGTGTATAATATAAATAAGGTTGAAGTTGGCTTGTACGCGCGAACCACATATGGTTCCTCAGTACTTGACAGTGGTGACCGTTTAGGAACCACTTTTGGTTCCTCAGTACGATAGAGGTACAACACAAATCGGTATCTCGGTAACTATGGTACCTACTGATTTGTGTGGTCTCTAACTAGTATGTGAGTTCGACAAACGGATGTGCGATTGACGCTTGTGCGACAAAACTATACTTTGACTCGCTATAGTTTCAGTTTTGTAAACTATGTTCTGCGCGCTTCTTTCGATCTTACTTTGTCGAACTCACGTAGTACACACTTTCTAACAAAATCCAACATCACTCAGAATCATTACTTGCCATAGATGTGCTATGAGATCAAACAATTTATTATGAACAATAATGGTTGGAAGAACGCTGCAAACATTTAAATGTACAGACTAAAAGTCAAACCTCAATCTTTCTTTCTTATTTAAAAGAATTTCAACTTTTTCGCAAAAGTAGAAAGTTTTATATTTTATTGGGAAAGTTTGAGATAGGTTGACGTGCACCGTCTGTACCTCTACACAGGGTTTAGTCTGAGTACAGACGTGTCGAATATTCATGAACACAATGCCTACAAGATAATACCTAGTATAGCTATAAACACAAAGGTACTAGGCGCACATAAACCGCAGGCAACTAACAGTACATGATCAATACGATTGTTAGCGCGTGTGTATCACCGTACAACGGTTTTCCTCCTTTGAAATGTGCATCGATGCTCCTTCGAGCTCCATCAGCAGCGAATATTTCAAACGTAACCTAGATATTTGAGCAGACTGGACACAAACGAGCCAAGATGGCGGAAAGAGTATAACGTTCTTCGTTCATTATCGCTGGAACATTTTCAAAGAGGAAATATCGAGTTGCAGTTATGAAAAGTTAAAAGCGATATTTCTATAATATTTTGAAGCTTAGCTTTGATCTTATTTGTTTTTTATCGACAGTTAAACTTAATATAGATGCCCAAAATCACCGATTAGCCCCGATAACATCAACAAAAACACAATAAAGGGTTCGAAAGGCCTTAATTGAGAGGTATCGCGTAATCCATCATGTTAGCCAGATGATCGATGACTTTACGTATTTAGCAGCAGGCCTAAATCCCCTAATCGTGGCATATTTTGTGACCAGAAATATTCGTAATCAGTTCAACAATATCTTGATGCCATAGTTTCGTAGTTTGGTCGTTAAACTTTATGATTTATAAGCCAGAATCCGGCAGGATTTACAGCAGTTCTAAACAATGCGTTGAAAATCACATACAATGGATAATTTAGTGCCGATCCGGAATTTTAGAGGGTGGAGATGTCGTCAAGATTAGATGAAGACTTTGTGTTGTGTTAGTGCTGGAGGGATGAGGATAAAACTGGAGTAACGAGGGTCTTTTATTTCTTAGTTCGTGAGCAAGTTATGACTATGTGTCTGTAGTAAACCTTAAAAGTACGTCTTTATTTTCCTTGCTCGCCTCCTTGAATATAAACATCGCAGGCCATAAGCCCGGAATACGTAGGTACATGTATTACCCACACATAACCACAAATAGCTTACATACCAGTGAGCCATGACAATTTCTGATTGGTTTTACATGGGAGGTCTGATACTTGCACACTTTTTAAGATTTATAAGTTAAAGTCATTTGTATCTATATCCGAAACTATGTTTACGTAAACTATATAATTATGATAAATTTGTTTGCTGTATAATTATGATAAATTCCCAGCAATTAATTCTTGTTAGCACTGTCGAATAGTGTAATAATACAGGTTGACTTTTTTTCCAATATCTACGGGTTTGTTTCCTGGCGAGGATTATTGATTTATCTAAAATCCTTTGAAGTATGTAGTTTTAGGCGTCGAGATTTTAACAACTTTTTGCTGTTACTTGTAGTTCTGCTTCTGGCCATCCACACCCATTTGAAAAATCCATCCTGTATAAAAACTTCATATCACTACGTTCGAACACTTCAATCTCGAAAACCATTAAACCAATTTTAACCCAATTGTGTTTGTATGGTATGGTATATGTATGGTTCCAATTTGAGTGGACAACTATTGCTTATGACTTAGTCTGTAGCTTCATTATCAAATAAATGGTTTGAATTTGAAAGATAGAATAGCTAGTTCTTCATATGCGATGCTATTGTTAATAAATCGCACTCGTGCAAATGGGGGCTGATCGCAAATACGTACGCACGTTTTTACTGCAGCGTTCATTGAATCGTAAATCGCAACACAAAACACACGTCACGTTGCCTGGAACCGATCGCTCGGCGATTTGTCAGAGGCGACAAATATACGTAAAAATATCGCCTACTGCTGTGAGTTTATCATTGTCACTAGCTGTTTATATATTCAAAAGGAAAAATCAATACAAACACCGGGCCTTGACGTTCACAAATAAAGTTCTTGAAATATTCTTTGTATCACTGTTTATACATGCCTATGTACTTCGGTTAGGTATAATATGAGGTACGCACATGAATATAAGGTAAAGAACTGCTTGGCTCTTTTGGCTTATGTAGAGAAGGGTGTTAGGTACCTAATCATTAGTGAAACGAGCATAAAATCCTAAAGAGTTCAGCAAAGAAGTTCCTAATAGTATAACCACATTTTGCCATTTGTGTTAAGTCCCATACAAAGGGAGCCTATTGTCATCAACTACCGGTACTTATCTGGTCTCCATAGTTGTTACTAAGATATTTCCATTAGTTTAACCCAAAGACATTAAACGATATACGAGCAGTAGACGGGACATCACGAAGTACTTTGTGATCCAAAATTTTTTACCAATAGGTAAAAAGTCCCTCAGTCTTATTGTCGCGTTGCTGTGCAACGCTTAGATAGTGCTACTGATCCACGGCATCAACAATTTTGTATGACAATTTTCCCAATGCCCGCTCTATAGGTTCTTTTAAATCTCTTTGGTTTAACCCAACAACACTTTGCCCGACCAGGGAATAACTCTAAGACGACTCGTCCAGACGTCTTGCGTTGCTCGTACACCAACGTAAGTGTCGTATTGTCAATTTTGGTCTACGTAACAAAAGAAATAATACGGATCCATTCATTTTCAAAACACTTACCCAACATGCTTATTGTCTCCTCAACGGTACACTCTTTTTTATATTAACTTTCCGTCTCATTTCCTCACCAGACAAGACTCAAAGTCCACCTCGCTATCAAGTCCGAAAGTTTCCCGCAAGTACTTCACGAACTGGCGCCAGGCATGTGACAAAACGAAGGATAAGACCAAGGAGCTGCTGAAACGTTGGAGGACATTGCCGGAGTCCGAGGGGGCGGAGTCACCCATGCAGGCCGCGGGGCAAAGCGACGAGGAGAAGCATCGAGGGTGGAGTGTGCACGTCTGGAGTGAGTTATTACTTTAATTTATACACACAAGAGCGCCTTCAGACTAGAGTTTCAGCGTTCGTCCAGCGTAGGCGTTCGATAAAGAGCGTCAGCATAATGACGGGGCTCTTTAGAGAACCAAAGCCTGCTGGGGTCGCGGGACGTATCCAATTATTGTGACCCTGGAACGTAAAAGGACATCGTGGATTTTAGTCAGTACGAGTCTAACAGTTCCTCCCGTCCTGCCCTGGGTGGCAGGACTCATTTAATGATTTTACCACGATAAAAAAAAGCGTAAGCGTTCGATAAACTTATGCGCAGCGCAGACGTCGCTACAACGCGGCGTCGCGTTGTTGCGGCGTTTCCTCTTGAGTCAATTGAACGTTGGGCTACGTTTATCAAACGGCTACGCTGGACAAACGCTAGTGTGAAAGCGCTATTAATCTTCTAGTTTCGTTACAGATACTTTTATTTCTATTCGACAAAAAGCATAATTCACCAGGGCCATGTCCGAGAGCTCACCAAGTTTTTAGAGACGCGCATATCGGCGTTTCACGTGACCAAAGGTCTGATCTATTTATTGGTCAAAGGATCAGCATTGCCAGCCAACACGTGGCAATGCTGCCAGCGTTATGTGCACTTTTTCCATTGACAGCGATGTGTATTCTTTTTATTATGCCCTTTAATTCTAACCTTTACTACTTTTTACTATAGGAAAATAGACCTTATTTCGTAAAATAGAGGTGCTTCTTCAATTTTCCAGTTTTTACGCAGTAAATACTTCAGGTACGCCTTAAATAAAATATAGAAACGTCGTGATAAGGCCTCATTCCTCGTTCCATTTCATAATTTATTAAAACGTCCCTTGGCATACCAACAAATTATATCTTCGACGTTAATAGAGGACACTGCATACTTTCCCAAAACAAAATACTGAAAATAGTAATTAACGCGAACAAAAACCTTTTCACAGAAGAATTTCCGCACGAAAAATTCCTCGAATATTCCTCTTTATTACGTTACTAATTCCCGGAATAAAGGACAAAACGTGTTCGCCGGGCGTGTGCCGAAATATACTATAACTTAATAGGAAGTTACTTTAAAACGAAAGTACGGAAACGACATTTACATTAGTTGTAACTTTTCTCGGGTCTTTGGTCACGGAATATTCGTTTCATGTGGTGCAATGGACCAGCAATATCGTTATGTTCTTTCCAAGTTTGAATACTGTTTGTTTTCATTTGGACGATTCTGGGTTATTGCTGGCCTGCCTAACCCAGTGCTGACTGTTTAGCCAGTATTTTTTCTGTGCTTTCAACAAACCCAGCAACTGACAACTATTTTACATAATAATTGACAACTGTTCATAACAAGAGAAATATACGTACCTATACGATGGGTTTAACTTGGCAAAACCATTCAAAAGAGACAGAAATAATTTTATATTATATTGATGATAACCGAAAATACCGGTATCACTTTCACTCAACTCAACTCCTTCAAAAAAATTAAAAAGCGTAAAACGGAAACAGTAATTCTTCTGCATTTGCTCTTCATAACAAAGAATTACATTACGCCACGTTGCGTTATGATTTCAGCCGCTGAACTGATTCCACTGAACTGCTGCTGAAATATGATAATCAGTGTTATATATGCTAATGAATTCTGAAACAATGTTGGCGGTTTCATGTGTTTTCATATATTTGAGATTGGGGCGCATTGCGTGCTGTGGATAGATTCTGATTATATGATAATGTCATAGAGGATTACGGCAGAAATAGAACAGATACTTTGTATAATTATGCCCTTGTTTTACGTTTCAACTTTGAATGGAATGACCTTGGCGCCATTTTCTGTCCCTGGATTAATGTTGCCAGGTTGCCAGGGCCACCGGGATTGTCCCAAAATGGAAACATATATCCTGTTTCTTAGAATTGAGAAAAATTACCCGGAAATTTCCAAATCATAACACTATTTATTTATTTAGGGATAATAAACAACTACAACATATTTATATCATAAAGGGTAATCAAAACATAATTATGAAGTAATGTTGCAGTCCACAACATTATCCACAGATAAAACATGTAACAATATTATCAGTGGTTGCCACTAGAGAACATCACAAAAATTTGAAATAATAGTAAAAAATAAATACAAATTGTTTGGGACAAATAACAAATAGCTACAAGACCAAATCCAATACTGCAAAAATTTCATTAATTTAAATGAAAAAGGATACCTCTAAGTTAATATTTCTATAAGATTAGATTTAAATTTATTTTTAGAGCATGCAAATATGTCAATATCAATGAAACTTGAATTTTATAGGATTCCAACAATCTATGAATAGGGCTGCGTAAGCCAGAATTCGTACGGCAAGAATTTAGCGCGAACAAAGTGCGAGCACGAACCTGACGCAAGTGAACCGTTCGGGGAACAGAATAGCACAGCTTGCTCGTTAAATCAATGGCATCAAAATTGTTGCCATTTTAATGGGTAACTTAGGGACAAAAGAACGAAACAACCATGTCCATGGTTATGGTTAAGGGTGAATTAACACAGCACACACACAGGTTAATTTAACTGCTTAGGGAACCCGATGGTTAAAAAAATATAGCAAATCTGCAAAAACAATCTGCAAAAAGTTTGTCCCGGATTCGACACCAGCAAATCTTTAACCTCTACCTCTTAACATTACTAAGGAGATCTTTGTTCAATTTTTACTTGCGATTCGTGAATTATAATCAAAATTTAAGTTCCCCTCAACTTGTGACGGAAGTAAGTATAATCAGCATATAATGTACCCACTGGTGAACTCAGGCGTACTTTCTATGAGACGGAAGAAAACGTTTCTGCGTAATAATGAAAAATAAAAGGAATTTCAAAAAAAGCTTGCACGATTGTTGACCTTCCCGTCGTCTTAGGACTGACTTTTTCACTTTCCTTTTTTGTAAAGTGTAAGCTTACTGAAATCCTTGGTATTACTATGTCGTAAGTTTCCTGCCCGTTCTTCTCCATAGAAATCTACGCTTCTGAATGGGCCCTTAGGCTGACCGCAGGCTAGAGTCAAAACAGTTTTAAGACAGACTATTGCTTTACAAAAACCATGAAGATGCGCACACTTGAAACACAACACAAAACGTCTCATAGACAATATTGTCTAATAGACACAAGAACTGCATAGCGACAAGTCTGACACTGAACAGTTTTGTTTCAGGTGAGCGGCGTGTCGTAGACAAAACAGTTTTGTTTATGTTTTAAGACAGATTTGTCTATGTGAGACAAGACTGTCTTAAAACAGTTGTGACTCAAGTCTGCGCTCAGCCTTACAGTTCTTTCATAGTTATTATGTCATGAGACTGCGATTGTAGCACCATATTTTTGTAGCATTTTTGTCTTTTGACAATTCATAAGTCTGTAACTGGTCAACTTGATATTTAACCTGTTGTTGCCCTTGGTTTTACATGTGCCACTCAGCTTCTAATGGTCGTAGCCTGATGTTATATAGCCTATAGCCTTTCTCGATAAATGTACTGTCGAACACAAAAAGATTTTTTCAATTCGAACCAGTAGTTCCTGAGATTAGCGTGTTCACCCAAAAAAACAAACGAACTCTTCAGATTTATATAATAAAGTAGAGCTAAATCTAGTGTACAATTTGATCTACTAGACTAGACTAACATTCAGATTATGTTACCTACGAATATTACACGTTCCTCTCAAGGTTTTCGTAGTAAAATAAAATAAATACGATTACATTTTTCCATATCTTTTATTTTCAAGAAGGTAGACGTGGAAAGGTTGTATAAAGTCTTTTGTATCAAAATAATTTATATTCTTTTTTGTGAGGCTGTGTTGTTTTATGTCCTTTGGGAATATCTGAAACATCAGAGTACCTACTTAGAACGAAATATGGCCGAAAGCTGTGTCCTGAATCTTAGTCTTTTAACTTTTTATTTTTGGTTGGTCGATTCTCGCACGGAACATATATTTGTACGATTTACAAGTAGTTTTTCCGGGTCTGAGAGTTTGTGTACAGCTTGACAAAGAACTGTAAAAAATCGGAAGTCGCCACTGTCTTCGCGCTTACCAGCACTTTGAATGTATTTTTTTTCACTTGTTACGTTAGTTTTATGGCAAAAGTTTTTTTAAGTGAGAAAAAGAAGATAGACGCTTTGGAAATGTGGTGCTGGAGGAAAATGCTTGGCATATCATGGAACCAATTCCGAACAAATGTTTCCATATTAAGCGAACTCGGCGTCAAGCAGCGTCTATCTTCCATCGTTCAGAGTCGAATCCTCACTTACTTCGGACATGTTTCTCGGCGAGGAGACTCGTCTGTGGAACGCCTTGTGGTACAGGGCAAAGTGAATGGCACCAGAGCTCGAGGCAGATCACCAATGCGCTGCACAGACCAGATTAAGGCTGCATTGAATGGTCCCTTACACGAATGTACCAGGAAGGCAGCGGTGCGAGAAGAATGGCGGCGAATTGTGAAGCGAGCCACCACCCCTGATGTGACGACCATGACCACTCTGCCAAGAGTGTAGCGACTAAGAAGAAGAATAAATCTAACAATCCTGCGGTCTTTGTTTACATCAAATATCAAAGATTTTAAATGTTGGCAGAAACAAAAAAGATTAGTTCCGTTTCAATCCGTTCTGGCCAAGCTGTATGTGAGTTTATAATTATGTTTGTAAACGCACCCACAACAGAGGATACCTAAATGTCTAGTGTGGGGCAAAGCTTTTCCAAGGAAAAAAAAGAAAAAAATCAAACATATATTTTTGCGTTCAATAATAGAACTCGCAACACGCAACATAAGTTGATCGCGTCGTCACTGATATGGCTATAAGATATCATAGTAGCTAGATATCTCACACATCTGCAATGTATTTCAAATTCTCATACGCCACAATACTATAAACTCGTATGCTGTGGCGAACTAATTTTGGATTCAACCACTAAATGTATTTCGATGCTCGTCCTACTGTCTCTCGAACCACATATACGTCATGGCTTTATTCTCAAAGGGGTATGCAGATACACTGATGTGCGGTCAGAGACCCACATATTGGCTGGGATATTGTCACATAGATTCTCAGGATTGCACTGAGATAATTCAAAATACATAGGACAAACAAAGTTACAATAATTAGGGCTGATTCTTTAATAGTCAGGTAACTTTTATCTGAGGTATAAAAATAGCGGTTTGACATATTTTCTATAGGTAGATAAGCTGTCAAACCGCCATTTTATTCCTCAGATAAAAGTTATTAACTATTGAAAAATCAGCCCTTAGTCAATTCAGCTCTTTCTATCAGAGGGTATAAACCTCAAACTTCCACACAGACCAAGTAGATTTGTTTAAGTTTTTTTTGATTATGTGTTGGAATTTTAGGCACAATGTTTTTACCAAGAGCATGGTAATAAATTGCATACAGTGTAAATGCTTCGACACGATTGGCCACTATAAACAACGCGGACCACGCCGCAGTCAGAATTTTGTATAAAAATAAACGATTTTTATACAAAATTCTGACTGCGGTGTTGCCCGCGTTGTGCCCGCGCGATAATCCGCGTTGTGCCCGCGTGATAAACCGCGTTGTGCCCGCATGATAATCCGCGTTGTGCCCGCATGATAATTACGCGTTGTGCCCGCGTGATATACGGTAATTATCCCAAGGGGACGTTATATTCCTGAAGTATCCTTTTCGGTAATCAAAGACCAATATTTCAACTATCATAATTATCACACATCCTCTCAAACTTTCGGCTTTATAAAAGTAGTATGAGATCTATCAGAATTTTATTTCGAGTATCCGTATCCAATTAGCTTCTGCGGACAGCGTAGGTTATACTAGTACTAGATAGATAGGACACTCCTCTATTTTTATCTGGCCAGCGCTGACGTGATAAATAACTACACCGTCCGCCCCTCAATTTCGCTTGCATCGCATTTTTGATGCTCGTGTTTCGTGTTTGGTAACTTTAGACTTTTAATACTTCACTATACTACTATATGAAACTGGACTTTTCCAATTGCGAATGGATGACAAAACAAACTTATCAACATTTTTTTAATAGATAATTTAAAGCCTAATAATTACTGATAAAGATAAAGTAAAGCTTTTTTGCGGAAAAAAAATACAAATTCGAGACGTTATGAAGGATTCGATTGTTGAGCATGACATCGATGCCTTAACTGGTAAAAGCGTATCCAGGTCTAAGACATCGTTTCCTTGCAGTCGACGTTTTCTTTCCATAATAAAGCTTTAGAAACATTTTTATGAGTAGTAGTTATTTCAACAAATGATAATCACCCCATTATATTCCCAAGATAAAGGCAGAATTACAGGTTCGCGCTCACTATCCTAGAAGGACACCGAGTCCCCAGTCTCAAAACGTTTCTTTGCATTCCAGAATACAATCAATGTAGGGGAGGTAAGCGCAAGACTAATAGCCTGCCTAAAACGGGTATACATTTTAAATTACGCGTCGTTCTTGCTGAGGATGTGTGCGTGTAGGACGCGTCGCCTCTCCTTATTAGGAGCCACGTCCTGCACGCACGCACACATCCTCATTAGCAAGAACGACGCGTAATTTAAAATGCATACCCGTTTTAGGCGTGCTGCCCATCTTGGGCTTACCTACCTATGTCCACCCTCAAGGGCTACCAACATCAACTGTTGAACAGGCAACATAGGCTTCCCCTACGTTTTCAATAGAACCGGTTCGAAAAGGCATACATAATACTATACCAATAAATTAAAAATGACATTATTCTTACTTTATAAAAACCATTTCAAGTTTGAGTAAGTACACTCAAACAAACTGTCGATAAGTCCTATCGCCAAGAAAATGGAATATAATTTAGCAATCAATCATATCCCAAAATTATGTTTAATCGTCGGCATAATTTTCAGTGTCTTTCAAGGGGCCGGGAGTATCTTAATTGAATTTCAATCAGAGCGACACTTGTGGGTAATGGCTTGTAGCAGTGTATTGGCAAATTACTGATCTCGATCAATTCCTTCGAAACTTGAGTAAGTAGATAATGTTTTGTGTTTTTACTCTAAAATTACTTACTTACCATTTTATGAGAATACTTAAGTTTAGTCTTCTATACAAAAACCAGGTACTTATAAATAAGGAAACAGTAAAAAAAATGGTTGTCATAGGAAAATAGATATAGAACCCGCAATGTAAATATTTATCATTTCCTTTCTTTTAATTTCTCTTTTTACTCTCTCTCTTAGATACTTCGAATGAAAGGGACTCATGCAAAGTATCTTCTATTATTTCATTTTATAATTATTTCGATTAAATAACTGTTAATAGAAAAGAAAGTGATGAAATGGGATGTAGCCAACGTTATAAAATGAAATAATTTTGACATTTATGGAAAATAGCAGTGACATAGCCTAGCTATATCAGCCTAGCTAAATAATGATACGAAAATATTTAATCGCTAAACTAAGGTTTAAAAATGCTAGGTTTAAAAATGCTAGTCCTACCCGTTAACCTGCTTACAGGACTGTAAGCAAGTGTAATAAAACCGCTTCCATGCCGGTAACGGGCCCGCACAACTCAGATAACGTTAATAGCTTCAACCGCCACAAAATGGAGGTTCTACCTACCTCTAAAGTACGTTAACACCGAATAAAATTTAATTCGAACTTCTGCAGTCACCGTATCGCCTTTGAACAACCTTAGTTTTTAAGGTTCCGTTACAAAAGGAAAAAAAACGGAACCCTTAGGGTTGAACTACATCTGGCAGCACGGAATCGCCTTTTTCCGTCGCCCTTTCTCTTTCTGTCGCTTAGAACTGCCATTTGTTCGGGACTGTCTGAACAAGCCACCATGATCCTGGAGCGTAATTGACAACTGAAGGAATAGGATGCATTTTAATTTAGAGAACTCATTTATTTTGATGATTTTACCAACGAAAAAACAAGAAGAATTCTGTGAACTAATGTGAAAAACGAAAACCTTTTAGATTCGTGTATGTCTTGCCTGTCTGTCCGTTTGTAATAATAGACATTTTACTGCAAGATTGTTGGCATTACACAGTTGAAATATGGAAATACGTTGTCATCCATGAATCACTACACAAAAGTAACGTGAAATAATGAAAGTAAGCCAACGATGTTACATGTTTTTTGCTTTTTGTTTGTGCTTAGGGACAACTAACAACTTACAGTATTTACCTACAACGTGTAACGTTAATAGCGCAAAACCTCTCGTGGGGTAACTCAGCCCATGTTACTGAACAATGTTTGATCAGAAACTTTTGGAAAAAAAAAAAGCATACAAAATGAGAAATTGATCTAGCCCATCATTATGAAAATTCTAACGTTACACGGTGTATAAACACTTTTTCGTACCACTTGCTCAAAAATGTGACATTCTATGCCACAAAAAGCGTACAAAACAATAGTCATTATTAATCTGTTAATAACAGCTTTCCCTAGGGAAAGAAAGTTGTACTGAATTTCATTCATCCTCTAGGGAGAGAATGTGATTTGAATTTCGAATACTTACCGATAGTGAACTACATCAGTCTGTCTTTACACCATTGAGTTTGTATGTAAAGCATTAAACAACTTTTTGAAAAAGGAATACGCATTTATTATGCAGTTATGATTTAATAACATTACGAAAACCGAAGAGGCCGTATGATCTTGATGCCTTTGCTTTTCCGAGAATACAATATAATCTAGGAATTTGCCGCGTTTTGTTTTCTTCAAATACATAAACGTTGAGTTTTTTTTTTTAATAAGTTATTGTTAAATTTAAATATTTAATTAATGCTTATCTCATATTATTATTATGTTAATTTTTTCGCAAGTGGTACGAAAAGTAGAGTATTTTCCTCGGTGATAAAGCTGTCTTATTCTTGGGTGAACTTAAATCCCTCGCTACACTCAGGACTCGTCTTAAATCCCTCGCTTCGCTCGTGATTTAAGTTTCTAACACCCTCGCTACGCTCGGGAGTAAGCCTCGAGTCCTTCGTTATGCTCGCGATTTAAATCGTCACCCGCGATAGAAGACACTGCTTTATCCCCTTGGTTAATAATCTACTATTTCACTTCAGTAGCTCAAACATGTAGGTTTTGCTGCCTGAAATCAGTGAGCAAAATGCGATTTTGCTCACTAGTGAGACAAAGTAGCTTTTTAATTTTTGGTTTCAAAAAGCCACGAATATCATATTCAGCCTTGAGTTAATCATAAAATTCGAAACATTAACACTCTATCTCTTTCCCGCTAATAGAAAGAGAGAGAGACAAAGACCAGCCCTTTCGAAGTTCCGATTTTGAATTCGGTCTCAAAGACAATAACGTTCGGAAATTTGTACTAACTAAAGAAATTTTGCAAAAAGATAATAATGTCTTTGAATGCAATTTATTGCATTTTTAACTTATTTCTGTATTTAAATGAAAATAAGCATTTACTGTAAATATTTATTTCTAGTTTCAATATTGTTAGTAAATATTTAAAAAATAAAATATCATGGGTGCTATTTCCGAACACGCCTTAATTTAAAATTATAAGAGCGGGAATAAAATTTCATGGCTGGCGCAGTGTTGAATAAGTTTAAAAAAAAACCGGCCAAGTGCGTGTCGGGCCACGCACAGTGTAGGGTTCCGTAGTTGCCCATCAAAATACTTATGCGAAATAACTAAACTGATTCGCTGAATTTAATTTTAAAAAGAAGAATTTTCAAAATCGGTCCAGGAGTCTTTGAGAAATCGGGGAAAATACATAAGAAAAAAGATTACAACGAATTTAGAACCTCCTCCTTTTTTTTAAATTTAGTTAAAAATAGTTGACGATAAAAACCTACCTTTCTCCAAAAAACATACATAAAAAAGCTGTAAAAATAAAGTTGACAAACTTACATTTGCAGTTGTCTCCGATACATTTTGTTTAAGAAAATAATAATCCAAGTACATTTTATAAGTTGGTCGCCTATTACTCGTAAAGTTGTAAAGCCTACTTAGTCATGATAATTTTCTTTTAAACTTCGCTATATATACTACTATTGTGAATTTTTTCACACCCCCAAACATAACCGTTTAGCTCGTAGAGGGGGGGGACACTCGAATCGAGCAAAATTTAGCACTTTAAAGCTTAATATTTCACAAACGATTTTTTTTATCAAAAAATTGTTAATGGAAACTATCATTATTTTTTAAAGGCCTATTTAATGATTCCCCACACTAAAGGGTACGCGAGAAAAAAAAAATCCTCACTTTACGTGTAAGTACTGGAGGTACCCTAAAAAAAAATATTTTACGAGATTTTATTTTACCACTTTTTCGGCACAACAAATCCGTATATTTACACCAAATTACAGCTCTCTAGTACTGTGCGTCTCTGAGCTAAACTGCGGACAGACGGACGGACGGACGGACGGACGGACATGGCGAAACTATAAGGGTTCCTTGTTGACTACGGAACCCTAAAAATGAGTAAAACTAGCGACGAGAACAGTACCTACTTATTTTAACACCGGAAGAGTTAAAACAACCTCAGAAGTCTCGAAGCGAGAAATATCTGAAACCATACCATGTCTTCAATGAATGGAGACTTACAAAGGGCGCAAGCAGTTTTTCGGAGACGGTGTTGCTATCTTATTTTTTAGATTTATCACAGACGAGGCGATTATCTACAATGTGGAGTATTTACTTATTGTTGAAAGCTACTTTAATAAAAAGTTATTTCAATCTATTCCTGTTTATTATTTTATCTCCTAAAGTGTTCTCGCTGCTGAAGTGAAAAGTTATGTGTGTTATACGAGAGCAAAGTTTTTTGCATCTCGTGCCTTTGAATCTCTCGCCACACTCAGGATTCAACTTTAGAATCACTCGCTACGCTCGTGATTCAATCCTTGAATCCTTCGCTTGCTCAAGATTCACAATCAGCACTCGCAGCAAAAAACGACTTTGCTCTCTTGTTCCACAAATAACTATTGTATCATCTACATATTTAATGAATGATTCCATAATGCGGTGACCTATTTCAGTTTAGAAACAGAACTAAAACACCACACATTATGCAATGCTTCAAAAGTTCAAGCTAAATTCAATTCAGAGCCGCTACTAATTCAGTTCTAGGAAAATTCGGAGCTTGCCCAAATACATTATGCTTTCTTTGCATTTACTGTATCGGATTTTGTATACATGTGGCATTATGGTAGGTTTTAAGCGTCCTAATACATTTTTGATGTACGCGGCTGGCAGTATGCGCTAATCTTTACAATTTTATCTCTGCCTGCCGAAAACGATATTTTGAAACATTTTTGTACGCAGTTGTAACCACAGAATTTTTGACGGCAGGGTTAGTGCGAAAACTGAGTAATCGATTTCTGTATCCAAAAAAGAAACATTTTTGAAAATTACTTTCTTTCTGCCTATTTATCCTTAGCAAACTCTTGTAGTTTACGCCTTTGAGTTGGTCGCTTAATGATAGACAAAGTGATAGAAACCCGGGTTCCGAAAACCCTTTAAATATTTTTGGTACCTCTTCAAAGCTTTTATTTTATCTCAAAACCAGTATTTTAGAGAATAATCTTTGAATAAAATAAGCACAAGAATTTCAGTTTACAACTTTTAAGGATATACTTAAAGTTTTACTCTGTTCATTCGATTATAACTTGGTCGCTGCTGGGTATTACCGCCTTTTATAAGGGTTAGTTATCTGTGGTCTCTCAATCTGGTTTAAAGTTCCTCATTTAATTTTACATTCCCGATGCCCTTCCATATTTTACATAAAAAATAAGTTAAAAAAACTAAAACCCGACTACGAAAAAAAAGCGCATTAAAAAGTATAAAACAAGAACAATATTCATTTGACCGATATCGTGCTAACCGTGGTCGTGTGCCACCTACCTAACAAGATTGTGTGAAACAACCGCAGGTAGCACACGACCACGGCTAGCACAATATCGGTCACACCTTCTTTTGGCTTTGCCGTAGTCGGGTAAAAAGAAAAAAACATTACTGACCGAATTGACCTCCTATAAATACGACTCATCTCGTGATTGCTTTCGAGTTTCGTGCCGTTGCTAAATTATTCGTGCATTAACAACGACAAATCAGTGTTGCTACGTCACGTCACGACAAATCGATTGTCACCTATTTCTGTCGCACGCTAATGGCGGCGCCGACCAAGCCTCTTGTTTGGATTTTAGTTTGCGCCTGCTTATAGCATCACAAACAAAACGAAAAGAGCTAGGTAACTGTTTGTCTAGATGAAAAAGCCTTCGAAGAAACAATAACACATAGATTGAATACTGGTATTAACGTGGTTCGAAGAAATATATCCATGATGCAACCAATTCCCGATTTAGAACCCTCTAGCCTCTAGTTTCTAAATTCTGCGGCTAAATCTCCTATTCTCCGGATTAAACTGCTATTTCCTGAACTTAGTAACAATACCTCGTATTAAGTCGCATTTTCCCGATTTAAGCCACAAATGTATGGCTTAAGTGCGGTCTGGCTAAAAATACCAGAGTACCACAATTTTCGGAATAAACCGGTGCTTAAGTGAAAATTGGAATTGGCTTTTCGAAGTGGAAGGTAATAAAATCAATGTGGTGGATGATGGCAAAGTTTGCGAACCAATCATGCTTGAGTGTGTTTGAATAACTATGTATACTTACTGTTTTTTCAGTACACAGACCAGGATAGATAAAATTATTTAAAAAGTTTAAAATAGATCCATTAGTCAAACTCTACTACACTTTTTAGTACTTAGTTTTTATGGTAGGGGTTCGTAACAACTGATAATCACCCCTCTGCTGGAAAATAGGCCTTCTTTGGGGTAGTCATCCTGCCTTGGATTGTGCAGTGTGTTGACTAAAACCGTCCTTAATCTTTCAAATGCCATGCAATTCAGGACCACCACGGTAATCTCTTAAGATATTCCCGCTACACTTTTTTTTAGCGTGGTGGTAAGATCGTCAAATGAGTCCTCGCACCCCGGGCAGGGCGGGAGGGACTGTTAGACTTGTACTGACTAAAATCCACGGTGTCCATCAATAGCCCTTTATGTTCCGGAGTCACGGTAATCAAATAAGTCCCGCGTCCCCGGCAGGCTTATGGCTCTCTATAGGGGGCTCCGTCATTATGCTGACGCTCTTTAAGGCGTGCAAGGAAATACACCGCGCCGTCACGTCGACCCGGGCATGGTCCATGGTTGGACAGTGAGGCCCTTTACTCGCCGCCCGCATGCCCGTCCTTAGGGGTGGCCGGAGATCGTCTTGCGGCGTCCGTCGCCGTGGGCGTCCACCACTGCGGCTGGAGCGGAGGGAGGACGCTGTCCTCTCCCATTTCCGTTACACTAGAAGACATATGACCTTATCGGACCTCGTCAATTTTACTGACTGTTGCTTGGAACAAAATGCCTTCGTCAACCTAGGACATAGGCCCTTCTCGATATTCTTAAATTTTTTAGACTTTTCTTCACCACGTTTTTCCTTCACCGAAACCATTCTAAAAGGCTCTCCTATAAGTTCTCAAAGAACAAAGGAATAAGTTTCAAACCCTTCTTGTTTATGGTGTAAAATGTTATTAAGTGTTCAAACAAAAGCGGGCTTGTAACGCCATTTTAATTTCACTCATAAAAGTTATCAGTAATGTGAGAGCGTTAACAGCGTGTGAACGCGTTTTATTACAAGAAGATTGTAACGTAACAAAATAAAGGTTGGAAATATTAAGTTACTAGCGTTTTGCCCGCGACTTCACCCCGAAGTCTTTTTGCAAACGTCAAAGTTTTACTTAATTTCATAAATGTCGTATTTGTCTAATATGTTGCACCTACTTTGTCTCTGTCTCTACATCACCCTCACTCAGGTAGACTGGTAGACAATATTATACCCAAGTCATTAAGTCCGCCACTGTACATGTTTTTTTTTACTTGTGCTTATAGTTTAAATCACATTTTTAATAAAAACTCCCTGTTTTTATTAAATATGTTGTGAGATATTTTCTTTATATTCTCTAAGAATGTCTCCTATGAAAAACTCAAACTTATACAATATGGAAAGAAACATATATTTTAAAGCATAAATGGCTATAAAAATATAAATTTCTGGGCGAGAATTGAACCAGCAACATGTAGCGTTCAATCGCTCAAGCACTGCACCACAGATTACTTAGCGTGCTTACCTACAATATCTCTAAAACGTCCCTTAATATATTTCAACAGTACTGAATTTTATTAAAATCAGTTTAGGTCGTGAAAATGTATGAAACATACGGTAAAAGATCCTTTTTATTTTCCTTCAGCATATACATACCTACGAGTAAATAAGTTATACGTATACTCGTATGGTGACGTAAGCATTACCCATATCGTTTTACATAACCCTTATATTTACCTCCTTTCACTAAAGATGGATCCGTTTGAACTGATGACACAATATTGGTAAACACGCCCTTTTATGGAAATGGTCGCTGTTTTGTCATTCAATAGTTTATTTTTTTTAAATTTGCGCCTCTCTAAGAATTTATTATGTATTCTGGATGCGTTTACAAACAATTAAACTTACACAGACAAACACCCAGACCCAGAACAACTACTTTACTTTACTTATACTAAACATATATCGGTGACCCTGGAACGTAAAGGACTATTTAAGGAACACCGTGGATTTTAATCCGTACGAGTCTGACAGTCCCTCCCCTCCGACACTAGGACATTACCACAATAAAAATGGCTATTTTCGTTCTGTTACCAACCAACAAAATCGGAAACAAAATCCAATTCTGGAAATTCGATTTCCACGAACCCACTTAACCAGCATGGTAACGAATGATTACAATTTTTAGATAGGAAACTTAAACGCAGGCTTAGACTAAAAATAGAATTCCCACTTCACCGATAATGGAAGTTTGGAAGCAATCAAAGCCTTGCCTAGACAGCTAGACAGGCTCTTCAAGTATTCGTTTAGCTCCAACAATAAAGCTTAGACGAATCCTTTTATTGAAAGTACCTATCCAGTAGCTATTGTCGAGTACTCAGAACGATCGATATTCAATAAGTATTTTCACTTAGTACAAAATAGATATTTTTGATCAAATATCATTTATTTTTCAATTGATGAAATACCTACTCATCTTTTTCTCGCCGCCATTTTGTAGCGGGAAAAAGAGGTGGAATGACATGAAAGCTATTCGTCTCTATGGTTTAAAAAAAAAAATCTTCCGTCAAAGTGCATGGACGTATTTAGTACCGGCTTGAAAGTAGCCTATGAAGAGATTTTTTTTTTAATCGTGTTAGTAATGACAGTAGATAAGCAACTGATTATTAAAATTCCATAATGTTTAAGCCATGAAAGAAAGCAAGCCATTTTTTTATGATGTGAACGGATCCAAAATACAGGACAAAATTAAGAGCGTGAGGCAACAATTTTTTTTTAAGTTACATATTTAGCAGTAGGTACCATGTAATGAATGACGATAATGGAGCAATTAATAGCCTATTTTCATTGGGCAACATTCCAAATATCGGGCTTGATAGGAATATCACATCAGCCAAGACAAAACCAATCACACTTAGCCTGAACTGAATATCGAGATCCCTGTGCCCAATTAACAAAAGTGGTCAAAAAAAGGGAAAATGTTGCCACAACAAAAAAACATTCTGAACATTGTTGGTTATTCTCGATTCATGCTCAACTCCATTGTTAACTAGGAAATAATATTTGTTCCGTGACAATGCTCTAATAAGTTTTCGACTTAAATTCCCGAGGATTGTGGTATTACCCGAAATCTTTATTTCTGCTGGACGTCTCGATTCGTGGACTTCATTTATTTTATTTTTACTAAGTACTATTTTCTGCCCGCGACTTAGTTCCCACGCATCGCAACCCATCAACCGTCCGCAAATTACTTTTTCCAAATTGCTAAACAAATATTTTGATACCTCGCTATAAAATACAATCGGTAGGTACCATTTAAAGTACTCAAAATAATGTAATTTCCAAAGTATTGCCAAAAAATATATATAATTGGGTAATAAGTTCCTGCCCCATATACAAACAAATTTTATTTCTTTGTAATAATATTAAGTAGTATTCGATTCAATACCTACACCACATGTTTTAATTAATTTTAGTCTTATCTATTCCTGTTACCTTTAACTTGTTCAAACAAGTATTAAGTTTCTATCGCTTTTCTAAATGTTGTCAACTTGAATGTGGCAACACTTACCTTCCCGAACAAGGGCCCTTGAATTTAATAACGTTCGAAAGTTCCCTTGGCGGAATATTGTTAGTCACCTGTTAAAGTTAACACCAAGTTTATGCTTTGTTTGAGACAATATTTAGGCTTTGTTGTTTGACATATTTTTTCCATTTACAAGCTTTTGCCTTCGGCTTCAGTCGCGTTAGCCCATTCGTACACAAGACGACGCAAGTCTTTGATACCTTACGACAGATATACTTACTGATGCAAGAACGCGAATGAGGCAAGAAAATATGTGTAAGGTAGCGATCTAGCTAGCCGCGGGACTGTTTTAAGATGGCACCACGGCCCCAAGACGGAAATGACAACTAAGGGAACAGGATTCATTTGATATACTTATTTTCAAACTCATAAAAGGTGGCGTTCTATAGTATGTCTTTCTACATATTTCAAAATGCATGCGTAAAATAGAACCGTATTCCGCAAGGAAATGATAAAACCAACAGTTTAAATAACATCTAATTCTGTTTCATATTCCTTTTATGACCAGAATATTATGAATAACAGAGTAAACTGCATACTATGCGTCCATAGAGAATAGAATAATAATAAGCTATTGCAAAGTAGTGAACAAACAGTTACCAAGAAAATAATTAAATTCCCGCCGCAGTAACCTTCTGTTCTTTGTCCCGATCGAAAAAACTCATTACCAAGTTTATAGAACGGGAAGTAAGAGTCAAAGCATGCATAAAAAGATGATTAAATATTAATGGAATATCGATCTCTACTTTGTTAATTTTTCGCGGTAAAAGAAGCATGGAACTAACAAGTACTAAGACGGAACTAAACAACCTTGTTCCTAACCTTTTTTTTATAACAACTCTTGAAAAAAGAACAAGAACAGGGGTTCGTGTTTTAAAAATAAATAATAAAGTCGAACGCTCGTATTTCTTCCGCCCTTTACATTTTTTTTTTATTTGTTGTAAAGCGTTTACGTGCGTCATAAGAAAAAAAACTTAAGAGAGTAATAACAAAACGGCTCGGCGCGGCGTGTTTTCCGTGATTTGTACTGGCTACGACACCCTGTCACGCATAACACCATAGCTTTATATTGATTTTTTCCTTTCACTGCTAAAGTAATACTTACTATTTCCACGTCGAGAATTTTCGACCTCTACGTGTATTGAATTTAAAAAAAAGAAATAACTGAGAACGATTTTTTTCACGAATACATATTGGGGAACGTAAAATATGGGCGGAAGTGCGTACTGAAAACTAAATTGGTATCATGAAATTCTGGAATCAAACGACGGGGAACTGTAAATTGCCTATTTACTAAGATGGTTTTAATTTTACGAATTGACTATAAATGTTTTGGAAATAAATAACGTTTGACTTACAGTTATAATGTGAAAAGATATAACAATTTGACAATATTTTTTAAGTGTAATAGGCCTTCTTTTTCTTGGGTTGGTTAAATCTTCAAATGAGTCCTCTCCGCACGGAAGGAATTATCAGATTCTTACTGACTGAAAATCCAGGCTACGCCTTCGCCTTTTGCGTCCCAGGGTCTCGGTAACCTGCTTAAACAGTCCCTGTAGGAGTATAACTTCGCAGAGGAGAAATCTTTGTTATTAACGGTTCCCAGCAAAAAAAAGTTAGAAAGTTAGTAAACTCAATTCTACGCTTGTCGACTTTCCGGTAATTACACCTAAGTTTAATAGTTCATTAGATGGTTTTCCCAAACTTGAGTAAGACTTTATGAATCTCAGATTATAATCTGAGATTCATAAAAATAATAGCGGCTCGTACCAATTTTTTTTTTAATAATTATTAAAAAAAAAATTGGTACGAACCGCTACGACGACCGAAACTTTTTTCTAATAAACTTGAAATAGGTCAACTCGATTTAGAAAAATTGATTGAATACGTCAAGTGTTTCTGACATTGACAAACGAATAATCCCGTTGGCATAATTTAAATGATATTTTTTAATAACTCAGAGCCAGCAACTAGGGTTGGTTCTCGTAATAATGACGAAAGAAATAAAAGGTAAGAAAATCCAACGAAAGCAAAGTAAACAGAATGATAACAAGGCAAAGAAAGCTTCTACATCCGATTCGGATGAAATCAATAGACGTACAAGAATGAGTAATATCAAAGAAGAAGGATTCTACAAATACCGGAACATGATGATACGTAACATTAAATTACAACCACAACCCATTCTTCGAAAGGTGACCAAGCGAGGTAAGAAACGCGGGAAAAAAAGTGGAAGGTCCCAAAAGTAATATCCATCTATCAAGCTAAAGGTTTCACAACAAAACGGTGGTGCAGAGAACGCTCTCCAGTGAATCTTTACAGGATACTTTTGTATATTTATTTGAATAAATGATTATCTTAAACGAATATAAGTTTTTTACAACTGAATGTACAGATCATAATCCTTGTGTGGATACAACGGCCCCAAAAAGCTTCCACTCAAAAATTGTGAAATAGAGATTTTAAGCCGCTTTGGTTAAAATATTACAGAATCCAACAACAAGAGCCTCGAGCGCCCGACATGTTTTATTCTTTTGCTTTTTCGAATAAAGGAATATCGGAACCGAACTAACGTTTGATTCGTTTGTGTTTCATTCATGAAATATTAATAGAAAGTACCCGGCATCAGAATCAAAGAGAGAACTCTATGTTAATACAAGCTCTGTTTGTTATCGTAGTAGAGTTGTAACAAGACTTGAACTTGCTAACAATGTAGTTTTTCCAGCAAGAGCTTTTGCTTCAGGTACTTTAAATAATTCCATCTGCAAGTTCTTTTATTTTCGTCACAAAACTTCGGAGCGGAAAAACATGAAACACGTCGAGCGCTCGGTGCGGCCCAGCGAACTTTATTGAAAACCTCTGTTTGAATGGAAAAATACGAAGGTAGTCTCGGGTTACGACAACAAATAATAGACTCACCTGAAATATACGTTATTTTACGTGAAAACTTAATGTGCTTGCAATAAACCGCTTTACCTGTTTTAGAACTACTGCATTTCAGAGTTATATCATGATTGCAGTGACTATTTAGACTTTTTATGACGTTAACTAATAAATCTTTACACAATTTTTGGAAAACATCATAAGGTTTATGTTTGGGAAAAACCTCGAAGTCAAATATTTGTTAACTCTCACGTTTTCTTGGTTTTTCTTTAGCTTGACGTAATATGATTAGGATTTATTAGCTGACAGCTAAATTAAATCACAAATAAACACAGCCGTGCCCCCAAAGGACATGGTGTTTGTAAAACGTGTGTGACATATCTCGCAGGTACACATTACAAAGATTACAATTTACATTTATCTCCTACGTCACCTGTTGTCACATCATATTAGTGGTATCCTAGCGTAAACAGTCTACGTCTGCGGTTACCTATATATTGTCGCGAATCTCGACTGTTCGCAACACTGTGCGAGCATCCACTAAAAATGTACGAGAAAATTCCTAATGGTTATGTACTGAGTGAGTTATTTTTGTTTTGCTTCTTTAATTATTATTGTCTATGCCTCCTCCATCCTGGCTGTAAATATTAACGTCTAGACAAAAAAAGTAGTCTTCTTCTGCGATCCTCTATTTTTCTGGTATAAGTTACGATTAATGTTTCAATTTTGTCTCAATAAGTATTTTATCTTAATCATTGAGAATAAATGCCCTTTTTTCATCTTTGTAAAATCATCAAATGAGTCCTTCCGGCTTGGGTGTAGCAGAAGGGATTGTCAGACTCGTACTTTCTAAAATCCACGGTGTTCCTTCAAAAGCCCTTTACGTTCTAGAGTCAATATGCAGTCCCGCGACCCCGGTAGGCGTTTAGCCCTGTCAAATTTGCTGACAGCTCTTTGAGGCGCGCGTATACGACACGACTTCGACACGACTCGTGAATTCGTGATAAGACGGCGAGTAATGTCCTGTGGTCGAAAATCACCACGCGATTTTAAGTGCCCGCTTCACCTTTTTAGAAGCCTTCAATTATGAATCAAAACAATAGCATACAAGGAAAGTATTTTTGCTACGTTGGTCTATTACCTAACCAACTATAACACAGTATTCAGAATGCAACCTAGTTACCCAAGTTACGATCAGAGAATAACTTTTAGAAACTACAGGGAAACTCATAATATTGGTTTATGAACTGCAAAATGTTTTAGAAGATAAATTCAAAGTTTAGATAAGATAATAAGAGGACAAGAATGTTTTGAAACTACTTAATAGTTTTGCAGAATGTTTTAATAAAAATGTCTGGCGTTTTCTTGATTTAAGCTTATGTCAAACAGACAGGAGTGGCTACCGCGAAGCGAGGCGTTTTTTTGTTTGTAATGTATGGAATTGTTTGAAGCCAGTCACATAGACTATCGGATCGCTTTCGCTTTTCTATGTGACTGAATTCAAACAAGTACAAATTAAAACGCTTCGGATCGCATTCGCTTCGCCTGTCTGTTTGACAATAGCTTCTAAGTTTTAGTGCTGGCTTAATTTATTTCAAGCTCTAAATGATTATTAACACTAAATAAAATGATCCTTACGTAAATGGTTGTGTAATTTTGTCTGCAATAAAGATTAATGAAATAAAGTTTATTGTCTAAACTCTAAAGATTCCTTAGTCAATTGTTCGACAGTCCCCCATAAGCGTAATTTTAAACACATTTTCGCCATAAAACGTTGTATCCTTAGCATCAGTCTTTCGGAACCATTTAAAGTGACTTATAACCAATGATATTATAAGTAAAAAAGGTGACTTTATAATATCATTGCTTATAACAGTCCCTTAATCAAAATGGACACCCGTAACTTAAAAACGCCAACATTAATAAAACAACGTATTCATCGCACAAAGTTAAATCCGCAACTTAAAACAAAACTTTCTCATTGTCCGAAAGAGAAAGGTTTACCAACTCCAATTTGAGATTTTGTCAAAACACAATGGGTTCCGTACCCGCACTGCGACGCAATAATTCGGGGGCCCTTAAAACGAGAGGAATCCCCGCTCTTGTTTAATAAGTAATCTTCACGTTTTGAGGATCTTTTCCTGGTAATTTATCGTGATGTGGAAGCAAACGTTGAATTTAAATTACACCTGAATTTTGTCGTGAATCTTCAGGAAACTTCGAGTTTGGGCTTTTATGAAGATGAAGTAATTTATAGTCGAATGAAAACTTTGGGAGCGATTGATCGAAAATGTTTTAGTGGCCATACTGTGAACGTACTACATTATACTCGTATCAATAAATCGATCGTTGTTAGTTGAAACTTTTACAATCAGAAGCAATATAACTTTGCTGTTTAAATCGAGTTGGTTTACAACAAAACTATGTCAAAGAAAATCGTTTGTGTGCCCAACTTTGCCCATATAAAAATAACTACAATTATTATGCCTACTGTAGGTAATCTACCTTACAACCGAAAAAAACGATATAAAATTATACCGTGGACTGTGAAGCAATTACTTTTTCTAACCACCCTTTGGGGAGTACAATGGTACAATGGCACGCATGTTTCAATGTATTACTTATTACTCGTATGTAAGCATACTAAGACACAATATATAGGCTCCATCGGGGAAATCTGTCAACATCACTTTTTTTTTTGTTTCTAGCGTGGTAAAATCATCAAATGAGTCCTCCAACCCCGGGCAGGGCGGGAGGGACTGTCAGACTTCTACTGACTAAAATCCACGGTGTCCTTCATAGCCTGTTATGTTCCGGGGTTACGGTAAGGGAATAATCCCGCGACCCCGGCAGGCTTTGGCCCTCTGAGAGGGGGGCCCCGTCATTATGCTGACGCTCTTTGAGGCGCGCGTGGGACAGAACGCGCCGTCGACCCGGGCATGGTCCTTGGTCGGGCAGCGAGTTGCCCTTTACTCGCTGCCCGCATGCCCATCTTTCAACATCACTTGCGAAATAGTAAATGAAGGAATAACTCGTAAATAAAATGAAAATAAGACACTTTCACACGAACTGTAAAAGTGTAGGACTTTAGAGTGGAGACCGCGAATGGGCAAACGTACCATACATTACTTATTTCAGCCAGCCTCATTGTCCTTGTAATTGCAAGAACGACTGCTAAGCATAAAGTCTCGGGTTTGATGCTCGGGACGGGCAAATTGTTATAGGATTCCTCAGCTGCAGGTATGGTGTCTGGATGGAATCCTCTGCTCGGTAGATAATAGGGTCGCCGGTCGCCCCTAAATGGACTTCACAAACATCATCTGCCTAACCTTTTCCCAACTATATTGGGGTCGGCTTCCCGTCAAACCAGATCCAGCTGGATATCAGTATTTTACATGGAGCGACTGCTTGTCGGACCTCCACAACCCAGTAACTGGGTAATACGATAACCCATGGTAAGACTGGTTGTCAGACTTTAGAGCTTCTGACTAACAGTAACGACTGTCAAAGATTTACAAATGACAGCCGGAACCAACGGCTTTACGTGCTTTCCGAGGCACGGAGGAAACTCGCTATGATAGATGGTCACCCATCCACAGACCAACCTCGGCAAGCGCGGCTTAACCCGGAAGATCGGCATGTGCGGCTGTAATTATTTAGCCACGAGCTCCTCTAATGAACTTCACAAACATAACTGACAAAATGTGAGTGCCCTTCGGGGATCACAGTAATGTTGTAATTCCAGTTTAAAAACTGTTCACCTTAAACCGTCGGATCAGATTTAAGGAGAAAAGAGAAAAAGTATCGACTTTTTAAAACCATTGCACTATTTTGAATATGACATTTTTTTTTAAATGTACGTATGTTGCTATTTGGTTTTACGGATTGTTTGTTGACTGTATGGCACTAACTCAAGCCGCGAGGCACTAAAAATCGCTGGATTTTTGTAGCTAATATCTAGCAGATATAGCAGATCGGACTCTTGGTAGGATCCATCTCATAGGCCGAGACTCCACCAAAGCTGTGCGAGTCGAGACGTGTTTTGAACAACCAATAGAATTGCGTTGCCGGAGTGGAGCTGTGTCAATAACGCAATTCTATTGGTTGTTCAAAACACGTCTCGACTCACACAGCTTTGGTGGAGTCTCGGCCTTAGCAGTCCTCCTTGAGCAACGATACCTCAGCCTACTTATAACCTGCGGCCAGGGACCGAAACCGGTATCAACAATACCGGTATTTTTTCGGTAACAACCTTTTTTTCTTTTATAGGTAATTTTAAAGATTACCTTTATTATTAAAAGTGAATACATAACCAGTATTAATACCGGTTACCGAAATAAAAATTACCCCTATCTTGCACACTTCAAACGTGCCGTCGGCAATAGTCACAGGGCGCGCATCGCATGTGTGTGTGACAAAGAGTCGTTATCTTTAGTTAACCGGTATTAAAACGGTAACCTGAATAGAGGTTACATTTTTCTTCGGTCTGGTTACCCAGATAACGGTAACCTAAATCTGAAAAACAACCGAAATTCTTTAATACCTGTACCGTAATTTATAAAGGTTTTCGGTCCCTGCCTGCGGCTAATCGATTTCAATACGCGGTATCTCTGGCTCGCGACCACCATCACATCACCATCACAAAATCTTTTGGTGTCGGAGTCCGGCACCAAAAGCTTTCTTTTCTTTTGTGTTCCGACGGTGCGCAAGAGCTTTAGTCATCATTGCTTCAGGGGTAGATTGAGTACCCCTGCCCTGGAACGTAGAGGAACATGGTAGATTTTTGTAGTTTTCAGTAAGAGTCTGGCAGTGCTTTCCTCTCCCAGCATGTTGAAAGGATTCATTTGATGATTTTACCATAAAAGGACTATATTGAGGCCAAAAGCAGAACCAAAATAAGAAAAAAATAATCTTTGAACTGCGCATGCGCGGTTATGACTTTGGACACTTATTAAAGTATTTTCAGTGCACCACTGACTACCTCCACCTTTTTATTTTAAATCCGTATTTCACTAACAGGTTGTCTGGAAGATATCGCTATTAGCGATAAGACCGCCATTGTAACCCTAGAATTAGCAATTTCATACAACAAATGTGTAACAATTTTGGTGCGCAATAAAGTATATTCTATTCTATTCTAAAGTTTTCTCACAGATGACTTGTGGCCTACTGTATCAACTTAATAAAAGCATACAGGTATTGTTTTTAGAACTTTATCTTTATTTAAAAAAATGACGTTGTAAACTAATCAAATCCGCATATTATGTGATTTTCAAAAACATCCAAACTCTATCAGTTTGTATAATTATGTTGACTGGCTCCAGCCCACTGCCTGTTTTCAATTCTCGCACCACCGAAAACACAAACGAATTTACAAACATTAGATTCCGTTCCGAAACTATTTCAAAACTGACTGAAAAACCGTTGAAAAACCCCAGCTCCTGAAATATTCACTTCATGTACTTGTCAGGAAAACTGTACGAGCAGCAAAACTCATGCGAAATAGTTCGCTGAAAATATTTTCAATAAATTGAAACATCGAGCGTTGTTGCCGGAAATATCGCCGAGCGATTACATCGGCGGACGAAAATACACGTTTCCATTTCTTTTCGTTCCCTTTAACTTTGTCCGAGGCAGCAATTGCTCCTACTAGTTGCCATGTCAAGTTTCGGAACGGAAAATTAAAATAATCGGGATTTTGATTTTCAAGCCCAGATAGGTACAATTTTTTTCGTGTCTCTTGCAAAAAGTTGTGAACCCAAACCTACTCAGTATATCATAATTTATAGAGCCAAAAAGCGCTGAAGGCTAAAATATCGAAAGAGCTGCTTTTAAACGGCTTTTTGAATTCTAGGATCTTTCATTCGATCTATAGTCGTAAAAGTAATTGCTCATAGGATCTCTTTGCTAGTTGGGTTTGCACTTTATAAGTTTATTCTGAACATCAATGACATCTATGAAGAAAAACATCGTGAGGCCTGGACTTATAAATGAATTACTTACCTATATATAGCATAAATATAAAAACAATAACCTTAGAGTCATGTTGGAGGCCTGTGGCGTTCCTAGAAGCCGCATAGGGTAGCCGCTATTAATACAACTTTGTTGGGAAAATATGGGATCAAATCTGTTTCATGTAGCTCTCAAAATTTAATATTCGAGTGGGTTAATTTGATTGAAGTACAGATTTAGCAGGTTATTTCGGCATCCCGATCATAACATTACGATGAATACTGTAATTATTCATCGGGACGCTCCTCGCAAATCGGGACACCTGACAACACTAGTCCCATTGTAGCTAATTAAGCCTTTAGTCTCATAGTCTTGCACAAAGAGCTTAGGTCTGGAGGGACATTCGTCAGTAATTCAGGCGTAACTAGGTAGTTCCCAGTGGGTTCTTAGAACCTAACTATGTTAGTTGTTCTATTATCTAAATGCTACTGAGGGTAATTTCGGAGAGCATAAGAGAAGTAATAGGGATCCAAATTGTTATGGCTATTTTAGATAATAGTTTCTTTGTTTCCCTCAAGTGGAGCGTAAATGTAAAAGTATACTTTAAATATTAATTATACTATTTACATGCTGTTAAAAAAAATAAGGTGACCTTTGAATTTAAACTGCGTGCGTTATAGGATTTGGAGTTTTTTTTTTAGATTGATTGTAGGTACCGTCAGTGAATATTAGGCCCATTGTCCACGTAACCGCACGTCATACGTTCGCTTTCGTCACTTGATGATTGCAAGACGAATGCTTGCATCTTGCGTAGAAACAATGAAATCTGTCACTATTCGTGGTTTTTGTACCACGATTTCTACTAACCTACTACCTGTGATATGTAAGCTTTATAAAAAAAAAAAACACCTTTGTTGTATGGGAGCCCCTCAATTTATTATCGGCAATACATCATCTGTGAAAATTTGTGCCTGAAGGCACACGGACGGACAGACAGACACACGACAGATGGATAGTGAAGTCTTAGTAATAGCATTCTGTTTTACGATGCGGCTTGGAATAACACGTTAGTGGAAAAGCTGGCCTAATGCGTGAGCCAGAAAACCGTGCTCGGAAGAGCATTTTTTGTGATTTTCAGGCTTGCTTAGTACTCTTAAAGTAGAATAATCCCTACTTTTTCGGTGCAACAGAAGGGACTGTCAGACTCGAACTGACTAACACCGAGCTTTAGTTTGCTCTTTACCTTAAACAGTCCGACGACCAGCACAGTGGCCCTCTAAAAGGTTTCTGATTAACAAAAACTAAAATTGTTCACTTAGGGTTGAAAAAAGGCAAAACTCCAAATAGAACCTTAAATGATTACTAAGTTGAAAGGCAACATCGAATCTGCATTAAAAGCTACACAAAACCGACCCAGACTTGAAATAGCTTTGAATATATTCATATGGACCGACTATTTGACTCCGAACTAAATTCATGCACGACCAAACTTTGTTTTATTTGTGGCGAGTGCCGTTCTCCAGGGACAGACACGATCGTACTGTCATTCTATTTCAATCGAGCAATCGATACTCCCACATTTTAGCTTGTATCAGCTTAATTTTTTATGTGATAGTCATGTTTTAGTTACAATAGGTTTAAAATTGACTTATAAAAACGCGAAAGCTTTACTCTGTGTGTGTGTCTTTAATTTTACAAGCCGCAACGGCTGATTGGAATTTGATGAAATATTGATTACAAAAGCATGCCCTGAGTTACATAATGTAGGTTAATTTTGTCACAGTACATCCCGTTTTAAATATGTTTTAGCTAGAAAAAAAAGTTTTTTTTTTTCATTTTCCATAGGGGAAAAATGAAGAAGTGCCTTTAGTGTACGTACGAGAATTAGGATCTGTAGGTATTTTTTTCTTTCAAATTAATGTCAAAGTTCCAGGTTGCTTTACGTCACATTAACGTAAAAATCATGATTTTTGATGAGTCTCTGGTGGTCTACCATGATCTCTCTGTGGGGAAGAGATGGCGCTACACGACTTGTATAGCTCTGTCACTTTCCCACAGCCTAAACTGGATCGCGTTAAGAGCTCGTGGTAAGGCCTCAGATCAAAACTGTATAGACTTTCAAAAAAAGGAAAGAAGGGTCTTAAGTAAAAGAGCGGTAAAGCCCTCTCTTTGACGGTTACTATGTTAACTTTTGTATAACCTACGAGTCTTGAGAAGTAAACGAAAGGGTTTACGATAACAATAAAGGTTTAAATGGCTCCGGACGTCGATACAGCCAACCTTCTTGGGTCATATCTTTTTATATAGCTACTAACTTTGCACAGGTGCAATTTGAAAATAGAATGTCACTCTAAACTAATGTAGCTTTTTACTGGAGAAAGAATCTTCAAAATGGGTTTAGTAGTTCCGGAGATTAGCTACTTCTTAAAAAACAACCTATCACAATCTTACAAACTAAGCACCTCTTCCGCATGAAAAATATGCGCTTATGACCTAGAGTTGCGGACACCAGCCCGATATACAATACAATAGAACTTGTCGTGTAATAAATGCACGTAATTTTCAATGTTTTCTTGTACCAATATTTTATCTTCTTTCCCAGCAACATGGGTCAACCGGTGCAGCGAAGACCTAGAATGTCTGGATCTAGAAGACGAACAGCCGCTCGCCCAGCTCAGCTCCATGCAAACAGACAAGATGACCCTCTTCTTCACCGAACTCCTCGACCACGACAGAGATGACGTCATCATCGACACCGATTTTGATCAATTCTTCGAGGTAGGAAGGTATCAAAGCCACATCTTGTCTTAATAAATCCAATTTGTCGACGTGGCTCCTATAATTGCCTTACATCGATCCAATAATGTCGTTTTCGTGATCATTTCAATCAGTATGTTTGTTATAATAGTCCAACTGTATATTTACGTGGAGTAGAATAAAGCATTAGTTAGAATCCGTAATGGAAAGACAATAATAACTTTCATGGCCTTTTTTAATAACCTTTGAATACGAAAGGACCGGAGAAAACTTACAGTAAACACTAAGCAGTTTATTGAATCAAGTCTTAATTACCTCCAATCATAGTCGGGACTGTTCTAAATATAAACAGCTCGTACTTTAAACACAATTAACTCAGCACAGTTCAAATAACTCAGTTAAAAGTTTAACGGAATTATTTAACGAAGTTATATCTTAAAAGCCCTCGAGTTGAAGCGAAGTCAACAGAACTCTGGGCGAGAAACTGACGAGCTTTACCTGGTAAATAGACCGGGAACTGATCGCAAATAAAGCTAATTAAGCCTCTAAAACAAGACATTTAGTCGTTTCAACCTCACATACCTAACGGGGAGTAATGAATGTGGATAATTAAATTCTTTTCTCGTCGTATTTCACAGAGGCTGGCGCATTTTGCGGACTGGTCGCCAAACTCATCGGAATTCCACATACTGCTCGAAGTGAAGCGAGAATTTATAGAACACTTCATCAATCCACTGCCGGCCAAGTAAGTTTAACACCTTGCATGATTGCGCAGGACTAACAAGTTACTGTGACCCCAAAACGTAAAGGGGTATTGAATTACACCGTGGATTTTAGTTAGTCTGACAGTCCCTGCTGCCCTGCCTTGGGTCGGAAGACTCATTGAATGATTTTACCACTCTAAAAAAAGCGTTATTGTCGTTTTGAAATAACGTCTCTTGCTTAGAGCCTTAACCCGTTAACAACGTTCTGCTAATGAAGATATTAGTCAAAATGATCTTTTTTCGTATCTTAAGGGATTTGAAAAAATCTTTAATAAAACATAAAACTGGAGTACATAAAGGCAGTAAAACTGAAATATACCCGCACAAATACGTGCTTTAAACCGACATTTTGTGTACTATGATATCCCATAAAAATGAATGTCAGACAGATGCTGACATTTCATGAAAGTGGCCCAAAAATATGAGCACTCTGTAATGTAATATGCAATTCTGTAGGTTGTAGTATATTTTCCTAACTGGAATTTTCATGGAAAGCCGGCCATTTTATGATGCAGTATCATGATACTGGGGAACTTTAGGTCGGACACAAGACAGCCGAAGCAGGAAGCTAATGAAAGAAAGCATAAAGTTTACGACAAAGGAACAACAGCGAACTATAAGAGCCAACCGGAGCGCAAGAAATATCACTGGAGACCGTACGGCATCCATTCTCTAAGTCACGTGTTTTGTTACTTTTCTTCGTTATTAAATTCCCTATTGTTATGCCGAACTTTTTATGTCTTATTGCATGTTCTTTATAAGAAAAGTATGCGGGAAAACTGACATACAAAATCATGTTTTTCTTTCGTAACTTTTTGGAATGAAACCGTTGTGGGAACTTTACTTTTCTAAATTCTTTCTACCTTTTTATAATTAAAATTATGTGTCCTTTTGTCAGATGGGGTGACCTGCCGTACTACAGAAGGGTATGCGGTCCGGAGTCGAGCGGCATCAACATTCCTGGGAGGACCACCCTGGAGGGATGGCTGGCGCGGTGGGCCTTACATCTGAGTGACATGAAGAGGTTCACCGACCTACCGTTATACCTACAATACCTCTGCAAGATACTGTTTCATGTGGTCGATAGGACAAGTAAGTACATTTATTTTTCTTGAGAAAGTTCAAATGAATTTCAAAGATTTTCTGAATCCGGAATTTCAAAACCTGCTCCCGGTTCGAATTTTTCTTTCCATAGAAAATCTTTATGAAGAAAATCTTCTAGATTTCATAGACTTTCTTCATAACACACAAAATTTTATTTATTCTAGGACCGGTCCAAATAAAAGCTCACTTCAGACAGCCACTACTTAGCCCCAGAACAGAACCCTCCAAAAGTTTATTTATTCACGAAACTGTCTAAAGTTTTCGGTCCGTACTCCTCACTGCCAAAACAAAGTTGACCTAGTACTCCTTATTTTCAGCCTGAAGCATCTTATTTTACTCTTGATTGTGTGTTTACTGTAATAGAGAGGTTCGAGGTACGAGTGACGTGTGTCGATTCCCGGAAAGCCTTGATCGACGGGATTAATTTGACGCGGGCGAGTGACGTCACCGCCCCTCAAGCCTCCTGAATCAAGTTAATTGTCCAACATGAAATGTTCTTCTGCACCATAGGACCGAGCCGCAATTTATTTCTAATTTCAAGTTAATTATTATCGTAATTTAGCCAAAATGTTTGCTAACGACGCTTTTGCTGCTGCATTGCCGCTAAAATTATTCTCGCTCGAATTATTTTATGCGCAATGAAATTGTGTTAAGAACTATAATTTGTAACATGATAGCGCGATTCGCCGCCATGAATTTGCTCACTAAATCATTTCACGTTGAAGCAATAAGATTGTCTAACGTTTAAATTTATTGCGCTATAAGTAGTCAAAAACTAAATAAAATTACAACGTTTGGTTGTTCTCCAAAGGTTTAAAAATTTGGCACCTTGCTCGACATTTGTAGCCAAAATCACAGCGGGTGCACACTGAAGCGAAGCAAGTCGGTCTTTTCTGTGGCGCACTTATTTTCTATCGTCTGCCTTCGCCTTTATTTTAACTTTTTAATCTAAAGCGAGTACCGCCTGATATTCTCGCTGTTCCTCGGAAGAGTTATCGGAATATTATTCTGTGTCAATTTTTATGTAGCGTGACCTATATTTTACACGACGCTGTTAAAATTGTGCAAAGACTAAAATGATTTGATATTTTTGCAAATTGAAGTGAAGTGGATATGATTATATATTTACATTTTTTATTATTTCTTCTGCAGCAAAATAAAACTTAGTGGTTAGGTAGCTACTAGAAAATACCATCTCAGGCAGTTTTTCCCCCAAATTGCTATATTCTGTCATGCTGATTTAGAAAGCCGAAACGATTTATCACGAAGATGTTCCCAAGGTGAACGATCTCATTTGCTTTAGTAACATCGTCGTATTTCACCAACATGAGGTAAAAGCTTCTACTTCATTTGTCACGATGATGGATTTGAAACATGTCAATATTTTTACAACTGTGCCTACACAACACCGGCAGAATTAATAATGTCGACAGATCGACTCATTTGCCTAAGAAAAAATAACTATATGCCATGCATTTTACAGCTACTCGAATTGCATTAATCCGCTTTATTAATTAAACCGAATGGCAACAACTTCTGTTTCATAATGTGTTTAATTCCCAGTCCGGATAAAATTGCATTTTTTCAACGAAATTTCAAGCAAGCCAAAATTTGGAACAGTGCCCGGTAAATATCAATAGGCTAGCGGTATCACACGGGATCCAATACCGGAAATGTCGAACAGCGGGTGTAGGGGTGTACCAATAAATCTCAACCGGCCTCCTTTGGGACACAAAGCCTATGTGTTGCCACTTAAAAATAATATGGTTTTTTTTTCTTACAGGCACAGGTGCTATAACAAAACCGGCGCTGGCTGCTTTCTATCGGTCTGTTATTGGACTGAATGCGGCTAGAGTTGATGAGATTATAGACACGGCTTATGATCGCATGACCAGCGTGAGTTTTCAATAATCTTTATACATGCAGATGTTGCAGTAAAAGATTCAGGAAGGCTGCAAAGTGTTGGCCAATGTGTCGAGTAATAAAATTCTGGCAGCTCTTTTTACAATGATCTTCTGACATGCTTTTTGTTAAAAATATTCGTTATCACTGGCATAATGTTTTGAGAATAACTGAATTTAAACTATGCTGTTCTAAATTCGTAGAAGTTAGGTTTCCAATTTGAAATCAAAACTTGTTCCGATAAAATCGGTCAACACAATTCAATTATGTCTGCTGATAACTTTTCCTCAATTTAGTTTCACCGTCTATGTTCGAGTTTATTTCTGAAGACTATATTTAGCAGGATATAATGTGTGAATAGTAATAAGAAAATTATTTTAACTGTATCAATTTCAACAGAATGGCTACCTCATACTGGACTACGGAACCTACGTCCACTGTTTCACAAACTGGCTGATGGGGAAGAACCCCAACGGTCCTGGTCAGTGGGTGCTCGTGCCCCCCAAAGACTCGCTCCCCCAGCCCCCATTCCCCGTCGACTACAGCGCCCTCAACACGGAACCCGCGAAACTGGAACCTTACGCACCAGACAAGAAGACAAACAGACATTCAGTCATAGTTTGAAGACTAAAACATTCCTACGTATCCCTAATAAGTCAATTTTATAAGTGTCCCAATATAGGTACGTTTTGGGACACTCGACTGCGTTATATTAAGATCTTTAAAATAATGTTGACTTAATAGAATCCTCGGCACAATGCTCGTCGGAAAACCTGCCATTGTTTAAATCTGTGAAAATCTTTAGGAATTGATGCACTGAGCTTCTTTAAAAGGACTTTTAGACGTGACGTAGTGCGAAATATCAATTCTGGATAACTGAACTCTGTATTTATAGTGCTAGACTAACTATTCTAAGCTAATTAGTTTACTTGATGAACACTAACAATATCCTCTGCCGATATCAGTGTAATTAAACCTAATCTTAATTGATGTGTGCAATTACCTTTCTAATGATTGTAATTAGAAATACCTGTGTTAAAGATACATGCTACGGAGAGTTTTAGTTGAATCATTCGTTCTAATTAGACCTTATTAGTTAGACACTAAATGAGTCAAGTTTTCTCATTACAAAAAATCTGAAAAATGTTCAAGAAAAATTCTCCGTCAAATGTCTCTACAACGTAAAAATTTTCACAAAACATTAGTTACCTACATAATTTTCTCTGTAACTGCCTTAAATCTAATGATTTACTTTTAACCTACTCTAGATTCGCTTGAACGTAAAAAGGAACGCTTTATCAAACGTGTTAAACGTGCAATTCGACCAATTCTTGTCTCTAATCCTAGATTTAGACCTAAGTCAGTGTAAATAGTAGTTTGTAATGATGCACGGTATGCAGAACTGCCTTAAAGTAAGCATATTCACATCTCACGACATAGCCTTATTTTATACCTTAGATGTAACAGGTATTATAAGTTAATTTAAATATATTAGATATCTACACTTTGATTCACTGAAATAAACCCTTTCGTTTGTTAATGTTGTTTTTTTCCTTCATATTACAATCAACAACCAATTCAATTTGTTATCCCTGAAGTTCAGACCGTCGGGGATAACATTCATCTAGTTAATGAGAAGTCAAAGCGCCAAGGACTCCTCGAAAACTTTCCACAAGAAATAATACCATTTAGTATTTCATAATATTCCAACCAACAACAAAAAAATATTTTTCCGATGATTTAGGAAATTCATAATACATTCGACTGACTTTGTGTATTTTTAACCGACGAAAAAAAAAGGAGGAGGTTCTCCTTAGTTATTAAATCTTGCAATTGGATATTTGAATTATTGAAAAATGAAAGGAAACACTTCTGATTCCTTGTCCTGCGGCCAGTATCGTCTCTTCTCAAGAAAATTTCTAAGCGACGAGCGAACATCGGACACGAAACTTTTTGATAGATATACGACATGATTTCCTTTTTCTAGTACATATATTTTAAAATGCTTGTTTTTTTACAAAATCCTTTTCCGCCCTCCGGAAGCAATTAATTCTCTTATTTTATTTGTAAAACATGAGAAAACATGTCGGGTCTCAGCTACGACCTCAGGAACAGAGGCTCTTTTAAAAGCTCGTTATGATTGATGGAGGGTTTGAAAAGATTGTTGCGGAGACCGCGAGCGCGCACTCGGGAGGTTTGCGGGGTCCCTCGTGGTCCCTCACGGACATTTTGCCCAAATTGTCATTAATCATCCGCCATTTTGACAAATTCGTTACATCTAACTTTTTTTGCCTTCTTTATTTGACTGGAAATCTGTTTTCAAAGGAATCCTTGTAACTATAAAATTTGGGTCTCCTTGAAATATAAATATTCTTCAAACGACCTAAAATAAAGCTCACCGAAAATTAAATGAAGTCATGAAAGTTTTACTCGACGTAAAATTCGTGTTTTACTTCATTCGGTTTCAGCGAGAAATTCGTATTTTTGCTGAATGGGTGTGGAGAACATGATGCAAACGATATGGTATATAAAACGAACGTGTTTGTGAACCGTGTATGTTAATAAACTTGCTTACCAAAAGCTTCTGTATATTTTAGACACTTAACTAGTTGGACGTGAAACACTATCTAATTAGGTACAAAAATGCCTAAACGAGAGCAAATTACCTGAATGACAAATAGACAACGATAAGAAACGGCATTACTTTGTAACTAATTAGCTTCTCCATCACGTCTACACAATGTGAGTAGGCATTTCAATCAATCCTCCCAACTAATGGATGGGAAGCGATTTGCGAAGAAAAGTGTATTCAGCCAACCGAAAAATTCAACCACATTCACGGACCCGGAAACAAAGAAGTGGATACAAAGGCATCATTTATTTTGTAGATATATCTCAGAAGATATCACATACTTGCTAAAGAAAAATATCTTAAAAAAGGGACTACATACAAGAAAAGGGCCATATCGTACAGTTATTAATACATAAATATAAAGTATTTTTCATGTAGCACATTAAACTTGATCTACAAAATCGTAACGAGAATACCTCGCCTTTTCCCGCCGTTTTTTCCGTCATCTGTCAACAGCTTGCCCATTTTCACAACAAGAATGGCCTTTGCGCGTCATTAGCAAATTGTTAAAAATGTTGGGTTTACAAAGGCGGGTCATCGCAATTATTATACGATCGTCAGCTCTCTCCTGATATTGTTTTCCCGAGTCAGTAATAGCATCATTAAACGCGGCCGGGCCAGCATTTTTCCTTTGCAATATACGGCTCATGATAAATGGAGCGCAATATTTATCGATGCTGGTAGGAAACAACGCTTGCAGGTTTTTTGCGAGGCAACGGCAGATGGAGGAAATGCCTATGTGGAGAGTTGGACCGTAATGGCGGAATGATTGGACTGGAAAAGGTTATATTTCTGAAGATATTGACAAAATGAATTGATTGCTGAATCTCGCTTGATTATAAAAAAAAACAGTGGTGACCTTACTGGTGGTAAGTTATTATTGAAATCAAGTATAATAGTCAAGAGTCGTAATTATAGTACTTTTAAAAAATCAAGGTTCCTGGGTAGTTTTTTTTTATCAAAATCGTACTCGACTCTGCTTTTTTCAGTATTTTCCGCTATCCCTCATAGTTTCTTATTTGGCCATTCACGCCTGGTTGGAAGATTCACTCTACATAAAAAATAAACTAGTATATGTAGTAAGTTCGTACTGTCAAATTAAGGAAATCGCCAAGAAGTATAAATAATTTACCCTCTACGGCACCGTAGCACGCTCGTAGCACCCTCGTAGCAACAGAAACAAAACTAAGTATGCAAAATAATTAACAAATCATGGTGACCAATTGAGGTTATTGGGATATATATAGGCTATATATATAGGCAAGTATAACGTTATTTTATGGTGAAATATATGATTTCACGTTTGTGACATAAAAATCATTCAACAATTTTTTTTTTTTTTACTTAGTTACAATGTTGTCGTAATTAATCTGTTATTAAACTTAACATAATATATCTTTTATGATTATAAAAGAAGTCACTGCTAGTAGAACGAATTATACCTATCTGATAGACAAAACTCGAAGTATGAATCAATCGGACGAAAATTAAATAATTCATAAAATACTGCCCCCTACGACGCTACGTCGTAGGCGTCGTAGCACTTTCGTAGCAACCAAAACCTCTACCTCAATGATATTTTAATGAGCAACAAAGCCGCTAAAATTCTTTATATAAGAAAATCCTTCTAACTCACGGATAACAGACTACATGATACGATTTCACGCTTGAGGTTACACAGAAACGTGATTAATAATACATCGCCACAATTACAAAAGGACCACGGAACAAAGACGTGGGAAATTGGATTAAGGGTAGTTTAAGATGAAAAAAATACACAGAAACTAATTCGACAATGCTTATTTTGCTTTAAGAAATCAGTTCTTATTACAAAGACATTTTATAGTTCAATTTTAATTAGCAATAATCTCTTTTATCTTCTGTACAATGTTCTCATCCGTGACAAAAATATGTTCACTGTCACTAGTACCCATACTCAATCCATTCTTAATTTGAGGCAGATATCTGATTCTCTTGCACGAACTGTGTACGATCCTGCATCCGATATCAATGAAAGTCTTCGCATTACTCAGATTTATTCCCGCTCCAGGCATAATCTGAACTTTATCACCAACATTATTGTTAAGCGACTTTATTAATTGAATGGCTTCTACATCATCGGCTGTTGCCTTTTGTCCGCTTGTTAGCAATCTGCTAAAGCCCAGTTCAGCTATTTTGGTAATAGACAAAAGAGGATCAATGCACACGTCGAAAGCTCTATGGAAAGTGACAGGAATAAGCTCAGCTTGACGTATTAATCTTTGACAGTTTATCACGTCAATGTGTTGTGTCTCTGTAAGCGCGCCAAAAACAAATCTGTCTATGCCAAACCCTTTGAAGACCTCTACATCAGATAACATTGTATCCATCTCCTCCACAGAGTAATGAAAGTCAGAGCCCGTGCGACATCTGATCATTACGTTCACTTTTGGCTTCTGAAATAAAGAGTTTGAGCAGTAAATAAATAAGGTCCTTGTATGAGCACTCCATTTATCAAGTGGACCTACCTTCGTTAATTTATCGCAGCCACAATCATGACATGATTTACCGATTGGTTTTCCGGCCGATATGTTGTTCACCTAAAACATAGAATATATTTTGTAATGTGATAACGTGGTGATACTGATTTTTGCAATCTATATATATAAAAAGAACAGCGGTTTTTCTTTTGACTCGACTACAGCCGAAACCGCTTAACGCAGAAACTTGAATTTTGGACAGCATTTGCAGGGTTCTCTATTGTGTTACCTAACTTTTTTATACATAATCTAATGTGACATAACTTTTTTTGTCCTAATCATCATTTGTCCGAATGATAACTTGCCCGAACTTAATACTACATAATTTCAAATGACATAATATTGAAATTCCTAAATACTGTATGTCCTAAATTCGTTTGTCATAAATATAACAATCAATAATATACAAAATACATAAAACCGATTGCCATAAAATACATAAGTCCTAAAGTTTGTTTTGTTACTGATTACCACCCAATAAGGAATATCGACGGAGCCCCGCTTCGCGGGGCTCCTATTTCTGCTTGCAAGGTTTAAAGTAACCTAACACGAAGGGGATGGCGGGGTCTTTCAGACCCCGCCATCCCCTTCGAACCTAACCTGTCCGTGTCGGGGTGCCCACAAGTCCCGAGCTCGCTTCGCTCGCTCTTGGATCCCAAGATCTTCGGTTTCTAAACAATTTAATTAAATATCAGTTTTACTATACATAATTGAACATTCGGAATAATACACATTATGTAATACAATAATTAGGACAATTGACTTTATTTCATACAAAATTGGGAGATTCAATTATTATGATACTCGATATTATGCTAGAACAGTTTTAGAAGTGAAAATAATTATGTAAAACAATTTTTAGAACTTTTGATCATTATGGTTACTGAATTTTATAGCAAACGTGTTATGGATAATGATTTTCGGACAAACAATTTTAGGTGACGAAAAGGGATACCCATTTGCAGTCTACCATGTAGATTGGCAATAAGACGAGATTTTGCGAAAATCCTCCCCTAAGGGGGTGAAAAGGGGTGAAAACTTTTGTATGAAAAATCTTATTCCTTGGGTTTATAAACTTGAAACTTACCACGAATAAGAACATTAGTAAATAAATAAGATTACCACCACTATTTTTTTAAAACTACCCTCCACTGGTATTCTAGGGGTTGTTAAAGTTTGTATGGGAAAATCATAACGCGTTAGCTGATGAATTTGAAAATCAGTATTTATATACTAGATAAGAATTAATCAAACACGTGTTTTTGGATTTTTCGATTTTTCGATCACCTCCCAAGTTGGTGAAAAGGGGTATTCAAGTTTTAAGGGAAGGATATTAAACCACTAAACGTCGAAACCTGAATTTTGGATGATAGTTACAATTTATAATGTAGATGAGCATTATGAAAGGATTTTGCGAAAATCTCCCTCTAAGGGGGTGAAAAGGGGTGAAAACCTTTGTATGTAAAATCTTATTTCTTGGGTTTATAAACTTGAAACTAGGTACGAATATGAGTATAAGTAAATAAAAAAGATGGGCGTTATTACTTTTTTTAAAACTACCCTCCATTTTTAGGTTTTCCGAAAATCACTCCAAAAATTGGTGAAAAGGGATGATAAAGTTTTAAGGGATGGATTTTGTTGCTTGCTTCGATAAACTCAAAACTTGACATATTAATTATCTCTCAATCGAATAAAGGATACGTATTTTTATTTATATTTCATAGATCAACCCCTAACGGGGTGAAAATCGGAAAATCAGTTTGTCTAATATGATTGATTGTTTGTTTGTATTGAGTTTTTAGATTTTCTTATAAGGAGGGTGAGCGGGAAATAAATTCACTGAGTTTGAAATTAGAAACACGCGCAGACGAAGTCGAGGGCAAAGTGCTAGTTGTTAAATATAATTCAATGCCTCGTTGTCTGGAGTTGACGACCACATAACTATGCATTGGTCGTGATAATTGTGTGGCATAGTACTAATGCTGAACAATGCCGCAGCATCGTTTTATATACTTACCTAGTGAAATAGACGATTTTTGCAGTGAATTGAAAATCTTTCAAATTTTCATTGAAAGAAAGTGACTACTATCTGGACTCAATCACCAGATTTATTTAATAAACCATTATTTTCAGCTGTAACTGAATTTAATTCTGTAGCAACTCACGACCTGGATAATAATAATACTCTGTCTGACTACTTCGAGAATAGAGCCTCAATGATACTGGTGTAATGAGACAAGAAGAGTTTTACCATTTCCATGATTTGTTTGACGAGCCCCGGAGAAGGAGTGAGTCCGCCTTCCGTGAGAGAGCTACATACTTCTAGCTCATCAGCTCCGCCGTGAATTGCGTTTTTTGCAGACTCTAAACTGTCTATACAAACCTCTAACATCGTCTGGAAAATAAAACCACTAATAATTACAAAACAAAAGCATGTTCGTCAGAAAGGTATTGGAGTATTATAACTACCTAAATGGAGGTAGAATTTGTATAGTGGTGGGCATGGCTCATAAGGCGCGTGGTCATGATTAAAACGAATGCCGAAAGCCGAAATCACACATAGCATCACAATTATGTACCAACAACGTCCTCAGTATGTCTACCTATGCTTTTCGAAGTTCAAGCTTGAAGTCCTTTGTTTTGTGATCATCCGCTAGATGTCCAAATAATATTACGTATGCGGTCTAATTTTGTATTGGGTCGATAGATGGCGCTGAATAGAATAGTGCCACGTTCACGCTGGATAGCAGTGTTGTTGTTGGCCTAACATTTAAAAAGTTTTCTTACCAAGTAAAGCCGATAGTAAACGATAATTAAAAATAAATAATCATAATATTCTTACCTTGGTTGATGAATTATTGTTTCACAACTGAATAATCATAATTTTAATCACAGTAGAGTGTAGAAAACCGAAAGCAGGTTTATAGAGCACAGTGTTGCCCAGATAAAACACAATTGGTTCATGAATATGTTGTGTAAAAATAAAAATATTTATCTTATGTTATACACAAAAATACAACATTTTAGCTCATTAACATGAGTGTAGCTTAGCTAAACTCATATAAAAGATAAATAAAAGTTGTCTCACAAGTTGTCCTGCTGACCCAAAATTTCGTTTAGAAATAAACCCATATAATTATGTATTGAGCTGCCGATATCTTCAGCATATGGCATATGATATGGCATTCAATTCATATTGTATTGTATAAATAATATAATGTTTATGAAAAATAAAATCATTTACGAGATATTAAATATATAATTAATTAAGTTTGAAAAATGATAATTTTAAACGTAATGCCAAATGGTCACTTTTTTAATTATTGCTATGTTCAGATTGGTTGTTCCTTTTGACATTTCGAGTTCGATGTAAAAGGACACGCGAACGTAGGCAAAGTGTCGCCAACGTTCGCTTTCTTTTATCAGGTATTTAGATTTTTCCACATTCTTCGGTAATAAATTACAACATTAAATATTATCAAAAGTGAGTCTACGTCAGCTATTTCAAAATAATTAATTAGTCACGTCTCAGAGATTGAGGTTATATCGAAGTCTGTGCCACATATCGGACGATTGTTTTCGTATATTATCAATTAATTGTGGAGAAAAATTTGTACTAAAGTTTGTTTTTTCGGCAAACAGTGATGTCTCGAAATAAACACCATGAGGAGACCGACAAACTTACGCGTATCGCTATTGTGAATGCGGATCGCTGCAAGCCGAAGAGATGCAGGCAGGAGTGCAAGAAGAGCTGCCCCGTGGTGCGGATGGGCAAGCTGTGCATTGAGGTGACGCCCAACGACAAGATCGCCACCATCTCTGAAGAGTTGTGTATTGGATGCGGTATTTGTGTCAAGGTAAAACTTTCCACAATGTTTTCCATATTTGCTGACCAATGTAAACACTTTATAATTTCCTCATATTACCTTAAGAGAAGCAGAGAGCCTCTATAGCTCGAAATAATGCTCACGTTTTATATTTTCTAATAGGAAATCTATTATTTTAACACTGATTAAAACCTTTATGTCCGTAATAAGTATTAATATCCAAACTAACTTAACACATTTACTTTCAGAAATGCCCATTTGATGCAATCACTATTATTAACATCCCATCCAACTTGGAGAAACACACAACTCATCGATATTCAAAGAACTCATTCAAGCTCCATCGTCTGCCCATCCCTAGACCCGGAGAAGTGTTGGGTTTGGTAGGGCAAAACGGTATTGGCAAGTCAACTGCACTCAAGATTCTTGCTGGCAAACAGAAGCCCAACTTGGGACGTTTTGCTGTAAGTTATACTCTATAATATTATAATAATAGTAGTAGTAACAAATAGGCTCTTGAAAGCCAACATCTGAAAGTGACATGTAGCCAACATGTCGCTTGGTAATTTTTACCTTTCAAGCATCAATATGGAAATACAATGAGCACAGTATACAAAAACATCAAACTAAATGTTAAGTTACTTTAAGATAAATAAAACTACAAGCATGTCCATATAAATTATGCAATCCACCTGTTGTCTGTCAAATCAGAAAGTGGCAACATTCCAATTCCATAATATTTAATTAGAATATTGTGGCTGTAAAATACTGATCTTACTTAATGCTGTTATATAAATGCATCCATATGGTATCCAAAGAGTGACAATATCTGGAAATCCCTGACTTTGTACTGTATTTAGTGCATTGTATTTAGGAAAATATGAAATATCAGATAGATAAGCATTACTTATGACTGTAAATAAAGTTACTAAAGTCTTAGAGCAATTTTCCCAAAAAAAATAGTGTGATGTCTATAGTTATTGAACAAACTTCAAACACAAGAAATCCTGCTTTTATTCAGGTGTCATAATGTCTCATAAATCCCTCAATAGGACCCTCCAGACTGGCAAGAGATCCTGTCTCATTTCCGTGGCTCTGAGCTGCAGAACTACTTCACGAAAATCCTCGAAGATGACTTGAAAGCCTTGATCAAGCCTCAATATGTGGATCAAATCCCTAAGGCTGTCAAGGGCACTGTCGGACAACTCCTTGACAAGAAAGATGAAAGGAAAAACCAGACTGATATCTGTAAAATGTTGGGTAAGTTAAGTTTTTGTAAAAGAGAAAATCCAGACAGTAAATTGTGAATGTACATGAGTAGTGTAACTATGTAATGCAGCTACATTTTCTGCTGCTTTGCCTTAGCAATGTCGACACAACATAAGTTCAATGAAAAAAATTGTTTTTGAAACAAACTTTAAAGCTAATCAGAACTCCACCACCCCTTATTACATTTCAGTGTAAAATAAACAAATATTCTTTGAAATCCTGTTCAGATCTATCCCACATCCGCGACCGTGAAATTGCCGCGCTGTCTGGAGGAGAACTCCAGCGTTTTGCCTGCGCCATGGTGTGCATCCAAAATGGAGACATCTTCATGTTTGACGAGCCTTCCTCTTATTTGGACGTCAAACAACGTCTTAACGCCGCCCGCACAATTCGGTCGCTCATCCACCCTGATAAGTAAGTTGTTTGTAATTATCAAAAACTGCATGGCGGCGTGCTGCCCCCTCTCCCAAAAAGTCAAAAACAAAACATAACCTTTATAAGTGACATCTTCCTACCAACCCAAACTTGCTCATGGTGAATAATATTATGGTCCACTCTTTCTCACACAGAGGAGGCCTGTGTCCCAATATTGGGAGCATGAGCCCTTTACATTTAATGTATTGTTTTTGCCCAGGTTCATCATTGTGGTGGAGCACGACTTGTCAGTATTGGACTACTTGTCTGACTTCATTTGCTGCCTGTATGGTGTACCCGGTGCTTATGGTGTTGTGACTATGCCTTTCTCTGTAAGGGAAGGTATTAATATTTTCCTGGATGGGTTTGTACCCACTGAAAACATGAGATTCAGGACTGAATCATTAGTTTTTAAAGTTGCTGAATCTGCTACTGAAGAAGAGGTAAGTTGAGCGCAATCTGCTGACAAAATACGTTCAAAAACGTATGATTGTTAAACTCATTCTTTTTTAACAGATCAAAAGGATGAATCATTATGAGTATCCTGAAATGTCGAAATTGATGGGTGACTTCAAATTGGATGTACACCCTGGTGAATTTTCGGACTCTGAGATCCTCGTGTTGCTCGGAGAAAACGGTACTGGCAAAACCACATTCATTAGAATGTTGGCTGGTAATTTGGAGCCTGATGAAGGTAAGAATCGTTCCATGTTTAAATAAGTCCGAAGTTATTGTTCGAACGGCTTTGTATTTTCTTTTTTCATCGACACCATAAAAGTTTTTTTTTTTTTTTTTAGGGGGGTAATGTCGCTCGCGTCCGTAGGATTTACCACCTTATCCTAGGCCCACCCTACACGTGCCCCCCGGGTGGTGCAAAATGAGTGACAACGCCGAGCTTCAGGCGGCGGTTAACTAACCTGACACTAATGGTGTACCACGTGCCAAGAAGGACTAAATCCCTCCTGAAAGAGTGGCCATGGCGCCTTGGGAAAGCGACATGAGTATGCCCCATTTTTAAATATGGAAATATGAGTAATGCGAATGTTGATTTGTCATGCGATCCGGCTAACCCCCGGCGCTCGCTGGTACCCGGGCCAGCGGGTGTGAAATATGTTACCGAAGACTGCACGGGAGTAGGCGACCAGGCTCCCGTAACAGTAAATGCTTCTGGCAGCACTACTAAAAAATATACCCAACAGGCATTTCACCCCAGCCTTTTCGTCACTAGACCAAGATCCTACTCAGTAGGAAACATCAACACTACTGACTCGGAGAACTTGCCTACTACATCCTGCTAAGAAAACTACGGATGATGATGCCAACAAAATCTGCCCTCCCCCTTGGCAAAGAGTACCCATGGATCGAAACCCCAAAAGGAAAAGGATATCGAATAGCCCTCCACAACCAGAAAAACCCACCCACACAGCACAAACAGGAATTACGACTGCCAATAGATACAGTGGACTGCCTATAGATCTGACTGATGAACCAACAGAAACTCCATTCACTAGTTCTGAAAAAGTCAACAAACCACCACCTGTTATTCTCTATGGCATAGAAGACCTTTCAAAATTAACAGAGCTTCTAAATACGACTATGCCTAGCAACAGCTATACATACAGAGTAATAAACAGAGATCAACTCAGAGTGATAACACAATCAACTGAGATATATAAAGACTTAATAGAACTTATCCGGAGCAATGGCCTCATTGGTCATACTTTCACGCAGAAACAAAACAAATGCTACAGAATAGTAATTAAAAACCTGCACCACACCACCCCTAAAACAGCAATAACCGAGGAAATAGAAAAAACAGGAAACAGAGTACGAGGTGAAATTATTTGTGCTATATCAAGAAAAAACAAAAAACCCTTAAACATGTTCTTTGTTAACATTGAACCTAGCCCCAACAACCGAGAAATAAAAAATATAGTAAGCATATACCACACGAGAGTCAAGATTGAAGACCCAAGGAAATCAAATGAAATCCCACAGTGTACCAGGTGCCAACAATATGGGCACACTAAAAACAACTGCATGCGACCCTACAGGTGTGTCAAATGCGCAAAAGGACACAAAACCACAGACTGCCCAAAACAAGATAGGAACACGCCAGCCACTTGTGCCCTCTGCCAAGGTGATCACCCGGCCAATTATAAGGGCTGCCAAGTTTACAAGGAGATTCGCTCACGGAAGATGGCTCAAGCAGACAACAGGAAAGTTCTACTAGAAAAAATGAAGAAAGCTAACAATACGTTTACACCTCACCCAGAAGACTTCCCACCAATAAAACCCCCCAGATATACCACACAACGGTCTACAAATAACCAGGACAGAAACACTCCTCATGCACCTGGAAACATAGACAACAATGCAAATACCAGCAATTGGAGTAGAAAAATAGAGAATAAACAATCTCAGCCAACAAGCTCTCTAGAGCAAGTAATAATTAAACAGTCGGAGAAGATAGACATCCTTATCCAACAAATAGGGACCCTAATGGGTCTCCTTACGACATTAGTAGCGCAATGTAAAAAATGAAGTTCCTACGCATTGCCGCGTGGAACATAAATGGCTTATCCCCGAATAAGCAAGAAGTAGAGCTATTCCTGAACCACAACAGCATAGACGTGTTATTAATTTCTGAAACACATATGACTAACCAGAAAGTGATTAAAATTAAAGGATACAACATATACTACGCCAACCATCCAGACGGCACCTCACATGCTGGGGCCGCTGTCGCAGTTAAGGAACACATAAGACACCATGTCAACCAAAACTTCACACATGCACACATACAGTCGGCAATAATATCTATAGATGACTGGCAGGGATCACTAACCGTAGCTGCGATATACTGCCCTCCACGACATCGCATAGATGAACAAATGTTCACTAATTTCTTCCATACACTTGGTGGCAGATATATTGTAGGGGGCGACTGGAATTCTAAAAACACATTCTGGGGATCCCGTCTAACGACGACAAGAGGTCGAGAACTGAAAAAGGCTATTGATAGCAATGACCTCAATGTAATATCGACAGGAGAACCAACATACTGGCCAACTGACCCTAACAAAACTCCAGATCTGATTGACTTCTTTATCACCAAAAGGATGTCAGGACTCTATACTAAAGTCGAATCATGCCTAGATGGGTCATCAGACCATACACCCGTGATATGCACATTAAGCACAACAGTCATCTGGAAAGAACCACGTGAAACCCTATATAATCATAAAACCGACTGGGAGGCCTTTCGAGATTATATTGATGAAAATGTCAATCTGTGCATCCCTCTCAAATCATTACATGACATAGAGGACGCTACGTGGTGTGCCACTAACCTTATACAAAAGGCGGCCTGGCTATCAACGCCATACCTAACATCTAAACCACAAAATCAGGACACTACTCTGGAAATACGAGAAATGATAGCTGCGAAGAGAAGACTAAGACATCAGTGGCACACCAGCAGGAATCGTCAAGACAAGAAGGCACTCAATAAAATGCAAAAAGACCTAAAAGAACTGTTAAGGGAAAATGAGAACAGTACTCTGCAGGAAAAACTTAGGAATCTATCCCCGAATAAAGCAGAGGATTATACACTTTGGAAAATAACTAAATCACTAAAAAGGCCGAAAGAACACATGCCTCCACTAAGACAAACAAATGGCAATTGGTCACGAAAACCTCAAAATAAAGCAGAGTTGTTTGCTAGTTCTTTAAAAAACATCTTCAAACCAAATGAACCTGACAACACGCACACCGAAGAAGAAATAGACAAATTCTTGAACAGCGACCAACAGATGTCTCCGCCAATAACACCAGTTACACCGTCAGAAGTCAAAAAGGTTATCATGCATTTGAAACAAAAAAAGGCACCAGGATTTGATCTAATAACAGCAGAAGTTCTTAAACAACTGCCAAAAAAAGGCATTGTCCTGCTGACAACACTCTACAATGCAATGCTAAGGCTACAATATTTCCCAAATTTGTGGAAAGTATCAACCATAAACATGGTCGCCAAACCGGGAAAGCCTCCTACAGAGGTATCATCATACAGACCCATAAGTCTTCTTCCCTTGCTGTCGAAGGTTTTTGAGAAACTGGTCCTGAAACGACTTTTACCAGTTCTAAAAGAACAAAATGTTATACCAGAACACCAATTTGGTTTTCGCGCAAACCACGGTACTACAGAACAAGTGCACCGAGTAGCTCATACAGTACGACAAGCGCTCGAAAGAAAGGAATACTGTTCAGCTGTGTTCCTCGATATCCAGCAGGCCTTTGACCGCGTGTGGCACAAGGGCCTCCTGTACAAGCTAAAGCTACATCTACCAAATAGTATGTACATGCTGTTGAAATCTTATTTGCAAAATCGCCTGTTCCAAGTCAAATGTGAAGATTGTCTGTCGTCTATTTGCCAAATGGAAGCAGGAGTGCCACAGGGCTCTGTACTAGGCCCTGTCTTATACACTATATACACAGCTGACCTACCCACCTCAGAGGAAGTAATAACTGCGACTTATGCGGACGACACTGCAGTTCTCTCTTGTAGTAAAGACCCGAACACAGCATCAACAAAACTCCAAGTATGCCTAGACCAAATTGGAGTGTGGCTAAAAAAGTGGAGAATCCGTGCAAGCCCGGCAAAATCGGTACATATTACGTTCACACTAAAAAGAGGGGACTGCACACCAGTAACACTTGACGGTGCCACTCTACCAACTAACAATACAGTCAAATACTTGGGGATGCACCTAGATAGGAGACTCACTTGGCGAGACCATATAAAAGCCAAAAGAGATCAGGCTAACAAAAAGTTTGGAGATATGTACTGGCTACTGGGCAGGCAATCAACACTGAGTCTAGAAAACAAACTCCTCATATACAAGTGCATTCTAAAACCGATATGGACGTACGGCATCCAACTCTGGGGATCAGCAAGTCACTCAAATGTGGAAATCCTCCAACGCTATCAGAACAAAATATTAAAAATCTTGGTCAATGCACCATGGTTCACACGGAACACGGAAGTGCACGAGTATTTGGAAATCCCGACAGTTAAGGAAGAAATAGAGAGGTCTTGTGTATCTTACAAACAACGCCTAGAGCGACACACCAACCATCTTGCCACACAGCTCATGCAAACAAGCAACTGCCTATTCCGGCTAAAGAGAGTGCGACTAGCCTCAATATAAAAACTCACAGAAGTTGCAAAATATAGGGTTGACACTTCGAAGGATGTGCACCCTCTAAAGAGAACCTAAATCACATCCATCCAATCTGATTAAAGCCATGAGGCTGATTGTAGATTTATATTAAAAAAAAAAAAAAAAAAAAAAAAAAAAAAAAAAATTTGTGAAAGTTGTCAAATTGTCAATAGGCTTCGGTTTTGTTGTAAAAATTCTTAATTTAACAGATTTATGTTTAATCCTAGCTTTTACTGTGATATTTAACCGAAAAGAATAGTTTACTTTGAATCTCCAACAAATATGCGTTATATAACAATGTAGACGTCGCTTGAAAAATGAGGTTATAGGTGTATTGCAATAAGTGTATTTTAATGAATTTAGACATATATAAGCTATTGAAATGGCTAGGACTGAGTTATTTGATTTGTTTTTCCATCCTGTTTTTCAAAAATGTTTAAAACACGCGGAATCCTGTGCTACAAATGAAGGTATGACACGAAACCGTTTGTCTGTTCTGTCCGTAAAAGTCAATATTTGTAGATTCTATGACGACGGTACTATTTTGCGTATTAATTAATTATCATTTGCGTGGTAATAACGGTATATTTGAGGTTATTATTTCATTTTCAAAAATAGCTGTGGCTGTCCTTTGTAGCTGTCTCTGTGGCTACATCAGTTTATGCTTGAATATTAAAATTGTAAACATAAATACAGCACAAAAAAACAACCTCATATCAAACTGTTGTGTGTGATTTCAAAGGAATTAAAATAAAAACTATTTCCAAACACCATCATTTTTTTACATGAAAACTTTGTTGTTTTAATGAAAGAAAATTCCTGTATCTACATACAAAGCAATCTCCAGATTATTCATTGTTTTCTATGAGCTTTTTGATTGATTATAAACAAACCCGTTATAATCATGAATGTGATAGGTTATAAAGGACTTCACTATATTTTAAGTTACCATTTACTCTATTTTTACTTAGTTTGTAACTAAGTAAAAATAGAGTAAATGGTAAAATATTTAAAAATCCTCATCAAAATATCATTGCCTCCAGGTTCCGGACAGCTGCCACAGCTGCACATTAGTTATAAGCCGCAGAAGATATCCCCTAAGTCTCAGGGGCTGGTGCGTCAGCTACTGCATGACAAGATTAGAGATGCTTACATTCATCCACAGGTAATCATTTGTATTAATTCATGTATGAATGTGGATGAAGTGACAGGAACATGTTATGGGCCCACACAAACAAGCATCAACACAGTTCTACCTATAATAATATAATAATAATATTCCACAACTATCACACAACGCCATCTAGTCCCAAGCTAAGCAGAGCTTGTGTTATGGGTACTAGACAACTGATAAACATGCTTATATATTTCTAAATACATACATATTATAGATAAATTACACCCAGCTATAAATTGCACCCTCTACCTGCACAAGCCTAAGCAGGTGCATATTTGGCAGTGTGTGGGGTTGGGCATTCAATGTTGCCATCCGTGTACAATTTTCTCATGCGAGAAGTTTGCGCAAAAAAACTGTGGTGAAGCTTGTGCGTGAGGTAGGCCCATAAGGATTGTAGCAGGTAACAAACCATCGCTGTAATAAGTCGTGAGTTTATACAGATCTAATATGAAGCAATTTGAAATCAAGAAATAACATGAAGTTAGTGTCAATAGAAAAAACACATTTATTTGCAAGAATATTAACCACTTCCCTGTCCGATGAATCACATGTGACTCACGACTATTGTTTAGGTATTGTGTCTGCTGCGCGGACAGTGAAAGTGTTAAGAACATTTTGTAAAGCTCATACTATCACATTGCTGAGTTTAACCAGCATTTTTTTTGTAAGACAAGGTACTAGTGACTTGGTCATAGAATCAATTCACAGTAGGTAATTATCAGGTATAAGTAAAACAAAACATTATTAAAAAGGATATTTTTATTGTTCTGAAACCACAAACCAGGAAGCAAAACTACACAGTGAAATGGATAGTCAAAGACTATATAACAGAGATAACATAGTAGTGTACCTACATATTTTATAATAAATATTGCAAAATAATTAACTACCTTGTAATAGGATATAACAGCTCAATGTGTGGAAGTTTTTAGCATGACTCCATTGCTTAAAAACATTGTACTACTCAGATCAAAGAAATAGGCATATAGAGCGCTCAGAACACGGGAGTGGATCCACCAAAGTTGATAGAAAATCAAAATCGAACACAAAGTCGTGACAGTACCAAGCTACGCGTCGTACCAAGCTGCGCGTCGTTGTTGTTTTTTGCCAAAATATGCCGTCTCGTGTCTTTAACCATCGTAAAAGTTGTTCTCAAAAACAAAGAAAACATGGAATGTAATTCGATTTGATTTTGCGATTTGATTCTCGCGTGTTCTGAGCGTACTATCTGCCTATTTCTTTGACCTGAGGTACAATAGATGATCCTGCATCTAGTTTGTCCCCTTGGCCTTTTTACTTCATTTAATCGAATAATTTCTAATGTAACATTGCAGTTCATCACAGACGTGATGAAGCCAATGAAGATAGAAGAGATCATGGACCAGGAGGTTCAGAACCTGTCTGGTGGTGAGTTGCAGCGAGTGGCTCTGGTGCTTTGTCTCGGCAAGCCAGCCGACGTGTACCTCATTGATGAGCCCTCTGCCTACTTAGATTCTGAACAGCGTTTAGTTGCTGCTAAAGTTATTAAAAGGTGAGTTTATTGCTTTTAATTTAACAAAAATACTAGGTTTTAAAAATAGAATAATTTTGAGGGCAGTATTCTGCTTTGGAATTGGCCTTTTGAGAGAATCCATGAACTATTTTAGCTTTGACATTATCAACTGATTATTTAAACTCGCTGGTCTTTTCGTCACAAACTTGTCATCATAAGGCTCCTGGCTTCAAACCCTAAACCAGAAAAAGTGTAATTTATTTTCCAGCTGGAATATCCTAGAAGCTGGCCTCAATGTTGTGTTTGCGCATACCAATAGGTTCTCCCTATTAGAAGGAGCTTAAAAATGGGTGACAGGTTGATGTTGTTTGTAGGTTTCTTCAAACTTCAAAAACATTATGAAACCTAATCCTCTTTCATAATTTTCTCAGGTTCATTCTCCATGCAAAGCGGACTGGCTTCGTAGTAGAGCACGATTTCATAATGGCGACATACTTAGCGGACCGCGTCATCGTGTTCGAAGGCACGCCGTCCACGCAGGCCACTGCGCACGCGCCGCAGTCGCTGCTTAATGGAATGAACAAATTCTTAGAGCTGCTCGGCATCACCTTCCGAAGGGACCCTAATAACTTCCGGCCGAGGATAAACAAACACTCTTCCGTTAAGGTTAGTATTGTCACCTGCCACCACCACAATGAAAGTCCATGGCTAGCAAAGGGTCAATCAAATCAGTGTTTATGAGAAACATTACATTGTGTCTGAAATATTATGGATGTATATGTTTAAGACGCATTAGGCTTCTTCGTCATTACAAGGTTGTGCAATTGACAATCTGTGAATTGCATTGAGAGATATTTAAAATATAGACCAGTAAGTGTGAAAATGCAAAAATTAATACTACGAACTATTATTAAAGATAGTCTCCCTAAGCACCTGCCCTTACCCGCTACCTGATGATTAAACTGGGTAAATGTGGCGAAACAAACTCCGCTTCGACGGCGGTGGTATTTCTCTTCAATAATTTCGAATAAAGGCAAACAATTAAAATATTTGAAAAGGTGAAAGTGATCAATTTCACCCCATCTAACTTTTGATAGTTTATATGACAACGCGGCTGTTTGCGATCGCCTTCAACAAATAATACTTTTGAGATCGGTATTACACTATCCAGTATCCACTATATTTCATTTGATTTTGGACACTATTGTATTAGCGCCCAAAACGTTATCAGACACTCGAGGGTGAATAATAAACATGGTAAATATCCCGATTGATTTCTTATAACAACAACATATTTATTTTTGTTACAGGACATAGAACAGAAACGAGCAGGCCAATATTTCTTCCTGGAAGACTAGTGCTAAAGACAACTGTATTTATATATATATTGTATCTGTCGATGTCGCGATGGTGACAGTCCGCCACCTGTGTAATTTCCAATTAAATGTATTACTGTAATAAATCATGTTTTATACAACCATTCTATTAACTTATTTATTAGTAGCTGTTACTTGCGACTTCGCACGCGTGTACCTCGAGAATTTTATTTATTAGTAGCTGTTACTTGCGACTTCGCACGCGTGTACCTCGAGAATCATACAAAAAGTTCCCATGTTAACACATGGGAACTTTTTGTATAATCCAGGTTATAAAAATTATCTTTGTACTAAAATTTCATCTAAATCCGTTTAGTAGTTTTTGCGCAAAAGAGTAACGCACAAGTACATGCTCTGATGCTCACAAACAAAGATCAGGCGCAGGAGAAACGGCTTAACGTGAATTCTGAGGCGACCTCGTATTTCCAAACTCAGGGCTGCTGTTGAGATATTCTAATAGACAAACCCAACAGCAATTTATGCTCGACCCGGCAACTATGGCTCGAACTCGGGACCCATAGCTCTGCAGTCGCGCTTGCTAACACGAGACCTACGGAATAGTTAAATCCGTAGATGGGTGTCAATGAAGAACCTAATGGTTAAAACTAATAACGCCATTCAAGTTCTCTGTGATATCAAACAAAAGTACAGAAAAACCTCAAAAAAACAAAATTAGCCAATGAATGAGCGCAGGTTGGTATCAAGTCTTGGCGAGGTCTGACTGAACCGGGTCGCCAGGTTAAGCAACGCTTGTCTGAGGTCTATGTATGGATGGGTCCCCATAGTTAAGCTAGTTATGGCGAATTCTGTCTTTGGATATGTGAGTGCTTTTCTAGGTCTATCTGTCGAAGTCAGAAGTCCAAGGCCAAGCAGTCTTAGATGGGATACCAGATATTACTTGCACATAATAAATATGCGACTAGGTACTGTAATATCGCACGATTTTTTTAAAGTTATGGTCTATTTATGGACCACTGGGCAATCTCAAATAATTAAAATGAATCGTTAGATCGACACAATAACCCATTAATTTGAAAGACTTGTACGAATTCGAATCAATAAATGGCAATGAAATTATGGGTCGCCATGGACTCACCGATTAACATGACGATTGTCATCTACCAATTGCAGACAGATTATAGATCTAATTGTACAAAATTAGTTGTTTCCTATCCTATGATTACCTACGTATCGCTCAATTCGAACATGTTAATGCAAACATTCGTGCACATTGCACAGGGTAAGTTCCACGCGAAACTTCCATTAATTTAATGACTATTTACTGTAGGTATGACCCAATTTTTCAACTTACACATCGATTCTAGGTACCAACATGCCTAGTAATGAATAGTTCAGCGGTTGTTTTCTAAGTATGGTTACCACAAAAGAAATGAAACGATCGTTGTATTGAATCCCTTTTTTACTCGAGGGGAAATCCTAATGAATGTTTTTTTGTTTTGGGACAGCCAAGTTCTTTAAGATACCTAATTAAAGGTCTACCTATTGTGTTCTACTGCAATAAATATAGGAGCACAAAATATTATGGACTCGAAAAGAAAAAAAAATGTCTTTTTATTTTTAGCGTGGTAAAATCATCAAATGAGTCCTCTCACCCCGGGCAGGGCGGGAGGGACTGTCAGACTTGTACTGACTAAAATCCACGGTGTCCTTCAATAGCCCTTTATGTTTCGGGGTCACGGTAAGGAAATAATCCCGCGACCCCCGCAGGCTTTGGCCCTCTGAGAGGGGGCCCCGTCATTATGCTGACGCTCTTTGAGGCGCGCGTGGGACTCAAGGCGCCGTCGACCCGGGCATGGTCCATGGTCGGGCAGCGAGTTGCCCTTTACTCGCTGCCTGCATGCCCATGTACTCGCATGTCTGGTTCTAATTTCAGATGCATTGCTGTTCTCTCTCTCTTATACCTTGGAGAGATCCGAAGTCCGAACTGCTTATCAAATTCTCGTTCAGACCATGAAGTCGATGAAACCATCCAGTAAAATAACAACACATGCTTACTAGCTGCCACGTTGTTTGACAAGGACTGCGCAGGGGTTTTCGCAGAGGGGCAAGGCAACCACACATACATACCATGGGGTCTCAAAAACCCATAATACCTACAACTCATTATTCTTCATGAATAGTTTGAATTATTGAAATTGAAGCTTGCTGAGGGTACAACATTGTGTATGTCATCCCCGAAGAGTATCCAAGGTAAAGTCGTAGGTAATGATGCTACCTGAAAAAAAAAAATGATGGTAAAATGAACCAAAATTCAAAATGGTACTGAAAAGATGTGAGAGTTTAATGTAGTCACATTGCAAATTATGAAGTCTCATGAAAATGAAATAGGGGCGAGTTTTTTGCCATCAGCCATTAATCCTATCACATGTCTTTGTAGTCATCTCCATAATAATAAGTATGACTAACACAATATTTGCATATGTTCACCGTGTATGACAAAATGCTAATATAGACTGAAAATTTTAAGAACACTGACGCGGCTCTTTTCTAATTATGCGATAATCACGCGACGGCTTTCAGAGAAAATATGCTCCGATAAAATCAAGATTGTTCATCAAATTAGAATTAAGATTATAAAGATACACTTTGTTTAATTGATGAATCGCGCGTAATGTTAATGTTATAGACTCCAACTAGACTAAATGCTAATACCTATGCTATCAGTAGTGAGGTTAACATCTCACGCATTAGGTTGCGAGTTCATACTCGGGCAGGTACAAAAAATGTATTTTTCAATGCTTAAGTACGTTATACTTTCTAGGTTTATCTTGACATCAATGAAGGAAAAGATCGTGAGGAAACCCAGGACTTATATCAATCAATGATAGTTTAAAGTCATGTCGATTGTTGTAACTTATTTAGCTTTACATACACCTAGTAGCCCATTCAGTTAGTTGTGCTTACAGCAGTCTGGTTGGATGGATCTAACTTTCAGTAGGTCTGCAGTGTGCCTAGACTGGCCGAGTCCTATTTTGTATATGTCATTACATAGACAAAAAGTCCTTATCCATCCTTCTCCATAAACATCTATTAATCTTGGTAGCTAAACCGCTCGTCATCCATCTGAAGGTCCATTAACTACCTGCTGCACAATAAAACACCTATGATCATATACATTGTATGCCCCATTAGGAATGTGAGTTGTGAACGGCAGATGATTATCTACGAATTCAAGCGAAACCGACAGGAGACAAACCAAAATAAAGACTAGAATGGCAGATCATACTTTTATTGGTCAGAGTTGGAATGTTGAAGAGCATCAGCATTCATGACCTTGAAGGAGCAGCATTCTTAACCTACGTCTCCAGTCCTACATACGATTTTTGGGCATCTAAAAAAATAGGTAAGTCCCCATTTAGTAAACTATGGATAAAATCATTCAACTTCCAGTGACAGTGCTGTAGTGCTTCCCTGGCCCTCGCCTACTTTCTAGTCTCCCAATCCCCAAAGCCAATCGCTATTGTCAACACAGATTTTCGTTTATGTCTGGTACGGCTATAATCTTCGAAGGGTTACTCCAAAATGTAACTAATAGTACAGCCACATGTCGCTGTATATAGTACATAGTTATGTTTGAGTCCCATTTCATATTAAACCATCAACCGGCTTAAGCCTAGACTCCATGGCTGCTACTGGAAAATTCCTAATGAAAAAACACAGTGCTCAAAATTTTACCCGACTTTGGCATCGAACCCGGGACCTAATGCTCAGCAGTCATGCTAACATACAAAACACTAACGAAGCAGTCAATCTAACAAGAAAAATTCCATCAATTTTTGAGAAGAACGGGAATATAGTAACGTGTAGGTACCACTTAGTTATACACGATGGTTGGATAAGGTCACTCTCGCTACCTTCAGAAGGTTTGAACATAAACCACAGATAAGATCAAACTCCTCCGCGAGTAAAGCTCATATTCATAACTTACGAACAAGTATATTTTAACTCCCATAGAAAAATAAACGTAAAACACGAATAATTTACTCCATCTGCCCTTCAACTGTCAATGTAAACTGAATTAACGTTGTTCAAAGTGCTTTTTACTTCCACTCATAGTTATGATTGTATGAATCAGAGTTCCTACTACTAACTCATGATGATCTAATGATCATGAATAAGATCTGTGACGACACAATCCCAACAGAATACTTAACTGAATGACGTTGATTTGTTATGTCTCATATAAATATCAATGTAATCATTGTGTCTACTGACTCAGTTTATTTTCAAACTTATGACTGATCAACCTGATGCTACAGTGGTTCCGGAAATTAACGCTTAGAATAATGATAATGGTACAGAATTAAAGGATGATACATACTCTTTAATGTACCTAGTGTTAAGAATCAAAGGAATGCCACAAGGGCGTATATTCGGACCCAGAATCCTGCTTTCTGTTATTGACATACTTAAAAAAAGTTAAGCTTAAAATACAATGACAAATTAGAACCTAGGAACGCTACTTTGTATCCTGTCAAAACCGAGGAAGGAAAACCAAACTTAAACTACGAAATTCCGCCGAAAGAGGCTTTCCTGGTATTATTTACACTACTATGTGAGCAGAGCATACCTAAGTGTAACTTATATTTAGTTTTATCTCTTTGCTGCAGAATTTAGAATACCTATGCATTCTTTGGTTAGTTGCTGGAAAACTACGAAGTAGAAAAAAAATGCAACACCCTTATCCCTGCTTATCCTTATTACGCGAACTTTCAATATACAGTATTAATCCTAGAATATTATGCACTAATCAAAGTTAGCTTAACTTCAGGTCTGGGGATAACTTTCACTTCGAAGAATCGGACACCGCGCCCAGACAGTATAGCGGGATCACTAACCCATGCGCCATTGCCTCCTACATAACAATTACGTATACCAACAAAACTATCAAGATTTTGATTGGAGACAAAGGCAATGAAGCTGTAAATTAGAATGAAAATACAGAAATTAAAAGAACACCCATGGACTATTCAATTGAATTACAAGAATTTAATAGCTGTTTGTAGTACGCCGGAAAGCAAGGCAGTGTTGTTAGAGGCTCTACGGGAACCACAAAGCGTTAGACCGAGGCGCCGGTAACGCAGCGGTGTCCGCGGTGGCGGTGCGGCGGCGGCAGGCGGGTAGCCGACGCCGTCGATGGTGATGTCATCGGCTAGCGAATAATACGTGGACCAGGGGTCGAGAGACTAAGGCAGTAAGGCCCCTTTTATAAAACGATTAAAACACAAATCTGGTAAATTATCGAAGGATAAGCTTATCGGGGTTTCCGAAAAGACCAGTTTAAAATTTTAAAAATGGTAAATACAAAACTAGGAATAACATAAAAAGAACCAATATTTATACCAAAAACTGTATAGATTTGATAACAGCGTGGCCCGTAGGCAATCTAGGGTGCTGGATGATGAGTGATACAGGCCATGCAATTGTGAACTATAAATACAATAAAAATAAGGTACATAGAACAAAATGTTTTTTTTAAGAAAGCTTATCCTAAGGACGTCTGTATACTACTGATCAATGAAGAGATATCAGACTAAAAATGTTTATCATTATTTTTACTTTTAACAGGCCTAAAAATATATGACTACAAAGATATTTATAATCTCATCTGTTTTACCTTTTTATCATGAAACATTGAGATTAATGACTTATGGATGCGTCTGATAAATATTATTGATTAGCCTAATCAATTCATGGAATGTGTTAACAGATAAGGCATTTATCTATCTCTTATATTGTTATTCAACATGTTTTAGTAGTGGGTAGTATAATTCAGTTAGTGGAAAAAACGTGTCTTCTTGATTTTTTACTTCTTGCGTTTGAATCAAAGTCCTATTAGAACTGCAGTAAACCGAGCCAAAGGTTTGTAATCTCTGATCGGAGCGAGAGGCGAGAGGGCGACGAACAAAAACGGCTTCGCCCGACCTCACCGTGTTTCATTCGAGTCGAGCGTATTTCGGAATTCGGTCTGTAGTGATTTGGGTGTGTCGTGTCGCTGACTAAAGTACGTACAATTTTGCCGCATTTTCCTTGTAATTGGCTTTGAAAATGTGCTAGAAAGCTTTATAGTAACAGTTCAGTGTTCATAATTTAGTAGTAACTGCAGTATTACAAGTGTAGGTCGATATTTACCGGCATGCGGTGGCCTGCCGATGTTTGTTAATCGCTAGAAGCCGGTCCGCGTTGATAGCAATTGAGTTTTATTTTTAGCGCATACGTGAAAGCGACTGTTTGTAACATTATTTTCTTGTCTTCAGGAATCTATCAACATGAGTGGACAACAGTACTACCCCTACAAGGTAAGCTACCACCTACTTACTGAGCTACCTACATGGATATAATTCTATAGATTTCTCACGGGATGATGTCATCCTTTCAGCGCGAGGTTAACGATAGGCACAAGGTGCAAAAATACACTATAATTGGCAATGATATTCATATAATTAACGCTAATTTGAATTCATTTTTACAAGGCAAAAGAGGAAAAATGAAATACTTGGTTATTACAGTTGCTATAGGCACACTTTATCTTCCCCTTCCCCCAAAAACTGGTAAACTAATCAATTAAATGTCTATATAGATGGCTATGAAGTATAGAGGGGTTGTATCACTATAGGGGAGTGGGCCCAATCACGCCCTTTCCGCCCCATGACTAAGCCAAACCATGCCAAGGCCGGACAAGTCTACTGCGGGGAGGAAATCTCCATAAACATACAGATATCTACTAAATGACGTAATTCTCGTCCCGGCTTAGCGGTACAATGTTAGTTTATAGCAGGTGGATAAATTATATTATGCTTATTTAAATTGTATGCCTTCTTTGCCTTAAAGTGGAGCAAAAAAAGCAAGAATTAAATGCTACGACAATAACGTCATCTTTATAACGAAGCTAAGTTTCAAGTTTGCCCATTACTCATCAATGAATACCTACTATGAATTTGAATAGGTACCTATGTGGTGAGCCAACACTTAAGATGCGGGACTGTCATAGGAAGCTATGGATCATCCTGTCATCTTGCCGCAGTAATAAGTGGAGGGAATTGTTTGTTTTGACTTCTAGCGAAACAATAGTCTAATCTAATAACCTGTTTTTATGTAGTAGTGTACCATGATGTCAATAAGCGGGAGCTCAGAAAAATACCCTTTTGTTTTACCATTACTGGTTAATGGAGATGTAGTATTCGGAATCTTTTGCCTAAAGTTGGCAGACCCATAATTTTATCAATACGTATTCGATGTTTAGGACTTCACACATTCTAAACAGAAAGTTCATTATCAGTAGCGACTGCCTATATGAGGCAACACCCAGAACTTTATCAATTACGGACCCGATCTTTAGGACTTCAGTACCCCAAAATCTATAATTCATCTCCCTATTTGTCACACAGTGCACCCCCACGGTGTACCCAGCGGAGCCCTTCGACCCCGCTGCGGATGCCGAGACCCTTCGCAAGGCGATGAAGGGAATCGGTACCGATGAGAAGGCCATCATCGACGTCCTCTGCAGACGTGGCATCGTCCAGCGTTTGGAGATCGCCGAGGTTTTCAAAACCAACTATGGAAAGGTAAGCTAATTTTTCAATTGTTACTTTGTTACTCCGATGTTCCTTTTTTAAATGCCACGGCGGCCAATCTAGGCAGATTTGTGCGCAGACAGTGTGGGTACTCCCTGTTACTTACGTCCGATTTCTCAATTCCGGTAAACAAACGGATAATGTTTATCCGACAGTTAGCAAGATATAGAATTTCTCAATAATCACATAGATACAGGACTAATGCGTCAAATAACTCAGTTAAACGAGGAATACTTTTTGTACTCTAGTTACTTATAGTCCGATGGGATTTACTTAGCACTTGCATACGGTCCGGGTGGTATGGTGCCACGATAGATTGCAGCATCAGTGAATTTCAATAAGAAGATGTTCTACAGATGTACAAACACTGACAAGAATAAAATTTAATAATGTTTCTCTTGATCATTCCAACTCAGACCAAATAAACAATGATCGCAGAATTCTAGACTTTATTTTATTTTCGATTCGGTTGAATTTGGCGATAATCATCTGACCTTCACCACTCACATTCCTATTCGGGCATAACTGAAGTTGATACTTAGAACTTATAGGTGTTTTATTAAGTACCTAGCAGGTTTTCAAATGCCCATCCATGTTGGTATTTATTTATACCTACCTTACTTCAAGTAGTTAAAAATAGTCGGCGTCGGAATTAGGCATTCCTTAGTTTGGTGAAATACCTTTAGTTTTTGTCAAGACTTTCTCTCGAAATGGAAGATTGAACTTGAAAAGAGGTTTTCGCAATGATATTTTCATTGGGTTTCTGCAGAATTTCGTTTTTATTGCCATGAATGTCATTCGCCATAATTTTGAAACTGATTAATCATATTGATTGTTATAGGTATATTATAATGTAGCTATTATCTGAAAATAGTTACATGGTAAACGTTATCGGGCCCGCCTGAATAAAGTGGAAAGCATTTGAAATTCAACCTTGGCGTAAAATTACAAATTCTAGACATAAGTGTAGTGTTTACAACGTGTTTTTTTCTGAAGTCTACAATTAGTCAGTGCAATTATCATTTGAAGTGACCTTTCTGCTCCGTCTAGTGATGTTACTAATATGATAAGAATTGATGTGTCACCACATGACCACAGTTTCTTTTGGTATTAATTTAAATGTTCAATATAGTAAACAACCAATCTTCTTTCATTTTCAATGCAAAAATAATAAATCAATAAGATAATTCATTCGTAAGACACGATAAAAATAAGTCATTACACTACAATCGGTTATTTTTTCTTCATTATCTTTAATAAGCACCATTGAAAATAACCCAGATGCTAGCCTAGAAACAAGTGGTAAAACTGGTAAATAAATTATCCCACGAACAGTTACGTCATTGCTAATTATCTTAATTATGATTGTTATATTTCGAAGTTTAGGCCTCATGTAAACCTTGTAACGTCTGATCGGTTCAACTGTTATTGCCTTCCGTTATTAGTCATCGTTGAATTATGATCTTGATTCTTATTGCATTGGAGTGAATGATCATTTTTTCTTGTTTCACGGATATCGTGAATCATTGAACAATGATATTGTAGTGTTAACATGTATTGTTGGAACGAAGTTCCTTATCGCGCGTTGTGAAAGGGGGCTAGACGGAAAAAAATCTTACGAAAAGTTGTCACGACACTTTTTGGAACGAAGTTCCTTATCGCGCGTTGTGAAAGGGGGTTAGATGGAAAAAAATCTTACGAAAAGTTGTCACGACACTTTTTGGAACGAAGTTCCTTATCGCGCGTTGTGAAAGGGGGTTAGATGGAAAAAAATCGAACGAAAAGTTGCCACGACACTTTTTGGAACGAAGTTCCTTATCGCGCGTTGCGAAAGGGTGCTAGAGCCCAAAGAGTGGAGCAGAGCGGAGCGGAGTGGAGAGGAGTCGCGACGATTATTTTTGTTGAGTGTATACAGTAACTTCGTTTCATTAGGGTGTCCCTTGACACCTCTCAAGTTTTTTTTAGGAAGGAATTTCCTCATTTTCAATTACTCTATTAACTTCACAACTGCCACAATTTGTCTCGCAAATGTATTTTCTAACTAAACAAATGTTACAGAAAGATAAACGATTTACAACATGAATGATGTTAATATGTGCTATCAACATTTTTGTTTGCATTTGCAATCTAATCGCATGTTTTCCGCACATGTTACATTATATTACGTTATCTACATTTTAGCAGGTTGTCAACAAATATACCACATATTATGTATATGTAATTTTTTCTTTACGCAGTAGTTTATAGTACTGAATTCCATGCATAATTATGATAAATACAAAAAAAAACAGTTAGGTTCCCTCTCATAATTTTAAAATATTAGCAGTTTACTTGCATATTTATCACTGAATTTCATGCATATGATAAATACAAAAAAAAAAAATAGTTAGGTTCCCTTTCATAATTTTAAAATATTAGCACTTTACCTGTACCTATATTTTTCAATCTGAATATTAAAACCCTACCTAATCATTTCCACAGTGAAGATTAGATTCCCCTCTATAATTATGTTCTTTCATGTCTTTCCTTATTGTTCAAGCTGTCTTTTTAATTTGGTTCAGTAGTTTAGCAATAAAAACATAATAAAAAACATTAGCGTGCTACAATGCACGCTATGAATAATATGGCTTTGCCTTCAATAACATTTTGATTGAATATAAATGTAAATATTTTACAGCAAAACCGTTTGTTTTACACTAATGAATCTAATTTAATTAAATAGGTACATCCAACAGGAAAACATAAAACAGGGAAAATAGAATAAATAATATTTCCCAGGTTTATTCTATTTGCGGCCATGCTACTGATTCCATGTTGACATAATTTTTAATGTTAATGAACTATCAGTTATGTGGGTATAATACCGCCAATTAAGTCTGACGTTAAACATTCTGTATAAAATGTTAAAAAAAAATTCACTTCGTTTCACTAAGTTTCTAGAATTCAAAATCAAATTAGCTGAAGTAGAAAATCTAATGCAGCATGGAAAAATACTTAATATTCTATCTTCAAATAACTTGAGCAAGGGAAGTGGCAACAAATTCAAACGAGCCTAAAAGTTGAGTTACCCTGTTAAAACCAGCTTTTCGGAATTATTTGAAGATTTCTGCACAAATTGCATGCGTTATAAGCCTAGCCCTAGCTTGCCATAATGTTGAACATTTAAAAATGATGCTCTAAAATTACAGCACACTCCTCACTGAAAGGAGGCCACAGACCTAGGAGTAAGAACATTACAGGCCGATAATGCTATGCGATCTAGAAAGTCGCACTCCTAGATGCTCTAGGAATCCTAATAACACCTAATTTACTCTTAAAAACACGTACGTAGTTGTAATTATGCAAGTCTGTCATAAAGATTGCCTCATTATGTGTGCAGTGCTCCTACGTGACGTGGCTAGCGCGATTAGCTGCGCCGGCGCAACTCAAACTAGAGAACAATGACGGACAATTACTCATTGTTGAAATATTCCGTTTTCCTCCATTTTCTTGGCATAGGTACGCCGCCTATCAACGTTATTGTTCCACTGAGTCAATACCTTGATAGCAGAAGTGACCAACATTGTTTTACTACTCAATTTGATTCGCTAAAGTTGAGTTGCATGTAAAAGGCTAATCAACCGCAAGCGCCGACTTACAGTGTTGTGACGACCGAATTGGTACCGGTTGGTGAATGGTTCTAACAGATTGAATGATTACGAGGCCTTAGGAGTTTGCTCAAATCGAGACAGTAGTGCTATTCTATAACTCGAGTGCGCCACACAATTTGAAAAAGAACACTTTTGTTTTTAGGTGTTTTTAGGTAAATCATCGCTGATTCTTGAACATTGAATAAGATTGTATAAAAAATTACAATATAGTTCATTTACGAATTGTCTGTGTGCGCTCACTGAAGTGAGATGAACTAGTGAAAGTTACAGAATATCACGATAGGTCTTAGCGACTTGTTTGTCGAACAGTTATCTAAAGTAAATATCTACAACCTAGATACACTTTTCTGACTATGTATGCAGGTAGATTTCATATTAAATCTAGACATTCTAATCATTGAGGCGACCACAATGACCTAAATGCTACTGCAACTACATATATGCATCTGAGTAGAAGCTGCCAGTATCTTAAACAATCTAGATAGATCAAACCGATCAGGTACCGAATTCAGATGCGCAGCCGCAGATATCCAGACGGATTCCTAGTATAGCATAAGAGTACGTATTGATAATGGTTTCGGCACCAAAAGGGCTTCTGAATGCCTGAGAATCTCCCCTGACCCGTATTCTCATGTCAAATAAGCAAATATCGTACAGCGAGACGAAATTATTTCGCAATGCTTATTTTTATTAAGAAGTCACGCAAGTATTCGTGCATATTTAATTGTAAATAAAACTTTAAAGTTAGAGTGAACAGGCTTCTTCTAGGTAATCTCACTCTGGTCGCGGAACTTATTTCCTTACCGTAACCCCGGAACATAAAGGGCTATTGAAGAACATCGTGGATTTTAGTCATTACAAGTCTGACAGTCCCTCTCTCCCTGGCCGGGGTGGGAAGACTCATTTGATGATTTTACCACGCTAAAAAAAAAGGTAATCTCACTCTATCGCAGGCTTTATCTCTGCTACCTTTGACCTAGACTAGAATCAAGAGGAAACCAGTTCCAAATAATAATAAAAAACTACGCACGACTGCAGGAAAGCGTCGCGGGACGTTTTATCAGGTCACCATATGTCTGGAACAGAAAGAGCTATTGATGGAACACCGTGGATTTTAGTCAGTACAAGTCTGACAGTCCTTCTCGCCCCCCTTGGGTGGGAGGACTCAACTGAAGACCACGATAAACTGCAGAAAAGACACATCAAAAATAAAAAGTACTTCTACAGATTACAGTAAAGGTGTTACTATTAAAAAAAATCATGATCTTTATACAGCATACTCTTTTCTCTTGTAGGACCTGATCAGCGAATTAAAGAGTGAGCTTACTGGAAACTTGGAGAATGTCATCGTTGCGCTGATGACTCCTCTACCCCACTTCTACGCGAAGGAGCTCCATGACGCTGTCTCGGGACTTGGAACTGATGAGGAAGCCATCATTGAAATCCTATGCACGCTCTCCAACTACGGCATCCGCACCATCTCCGCTTTCTACGAACAGCGTAAGTGTTATTCGGTTTTTTAGTCAGTTTCCCGGCCGGTTCTGAATTTGAGCATTATGGTAATACTATATTTTTGGAGGCACAATATTTGTCTGACCTGCAAGCAGTTCTACAAAGCTAGTAAGCCTGCAAGTACATAGTATGTGAGTTTTAAAAATATTTGTAAATGCTGGGTGCAGTACAGTTAAAATTCCTAGTAAGGGGTTTTGTTTTTTTTTTTGCTCTCAAGGAAAGTACGCTAGCCCCGCGGCATCGTAACGCGTAGGCACCTTTATTTTAAAATATTCATTGTGAAGTGATGTTACATTTTTTTGAACTTGAACTTGCGGTTTCAAAGATGAAACTAATTACTCATTACACTATGAAAACAATACTTATTAAGAGTAATGTTCAGTTTTAATAGCCCATTTTAATTTTTACTATTTGTCATAAAATTATACTAATGCAGTTGACCAATAAATAGTGGCAATGAATGCAACATCAAAGCAATGTGTTCGCGTAAAACAAAACGTTAAAATACTATGCGTAATCAATGTAACCCGATTACAAAATTGCCTGAAGGCCAAATTAAAATGGCAATTCAATAGTTTTGTAGTTTTCTGAGTACGCATGAGTCATTATTGAATGAAATTTAATAGTATTTGTCTCTATTATTTAGAGGTTCAAGATTGTTTGAATATAATTCAGTTAGGTACTCCCTACGTCTCCGGAACTAAAGAAAGAAAAAAAATTCTCGCCTTGGGTAGGACTCATTTGATGATTTTGACACGTCAAAAAGTCTTTAAATCGTGTTCACATATTTATTATATCATGCAAATAAGCCGAGTTATCACAATTTTTGACTAGCAAGTCGGAAAAAGTAACAACGCAGGTGGGCGATAGGATGGGACACGGCATATCGGGGGTTAAAAACTCACGCGTTCAAAGTCGCCAGCAGAAGCTAGTCAAATATAAATAAATCATCCGATAACGTAGTAGTTCTCATTTGCATTTCAATTACATTTTATAAGGATTCGGCCATGAGGAGGGTAGTTGAAGGATATTTGCTTACGTCAACATTCGTGACACTCCGTTAGTGCCAACAGAACCACACACGCAAATAATATTATATTCATAAAACGAACGTTTTGTTTAATTAATTAGTAGGCCAGACATAGCGATAAACTTTATTTGATAAAACACATTTTCATAATTTAATAAATATGAATTATGATTAAAGGGCTTTTTATAACTGTGCGCAACCAAAACAGAAAACGTACAGATTCTAAAAGTCCGAAAACCGCAATTTGAATAGTAGGTATTCGTTGCGCTTGTGGCTTATAAAAGTAATTATTGCTAGAAATAGACAAAAATTCACAACAATAATAAAAATAGGCCTGACTTTGTATAAGTATAATGTGCACATGGTTATCTTGGCGTGTGGGATAGTTGAAACCATAGATTTTAAGTATGGACTGATTTGCCCAGCCCAACATTTTATACAATTATACTCACTAGGAAAAGAGAAAAACAAGGTGAGAATAATATAATAATAATATCCCACAACTATCACACAACGCCATCTAGTCCCAAGCTAAGCAGCAGAGCTTGTGTTATGGGTACTAAACAACTGATAAACATACTTATATATTTCTAAATACATATTATAGATAAATTACACCCAGACACAGAACAAATGATCGTGCTCATCACACAACATCATTATAGACAGATCATGCTAGGTCCATTCTCCATGTCTATGATTGGAACTAACGTCATCAATTTATTTTCAATGCTACGCACGATGTTTCAATAATAGTGAATAGTAGCTCTCCTTAATGACATTCTAGCGTAAATATACCCATAAACCACTGTATAAAACTATAACTGTGTTCCAATCCTAAGCTCCATTTTTCCTTTATCACAGTGTACAACAAGAGCCTAGAGTCAGACCTCAAGGGCGACACATCAGGTCACTTCAAGAGGTTGTGCGTGTCCCTCTGCATGGCCAACCGTGATGAGAACCAGGGTGTGGACGAAGGAGCTGCCAAGGCTGATGCTGAGGCGCTCGCGTCAGCTGGCGAGGGACAATGGGGCACTGATGAGTCAGTCTTCAACTCTATCCTTATCACACGGTCCTACCAGCAACTTAGACAGGTAAGATAATCATGATTAGCCTATAATGTTTCCACTGACTTTGTGATCGCCATAATCCACTATACGCAGGCCCATTGCGGTTTGGTAGATGTCACATGTCTTCGAAGTTTCGGTTCTAGAACGGTTCCTTACGATGTTTTCTTTCAACGTTTTGGGAGCCGTGGTGATGCAATACATTACAAAGTCATGCGCATGGCTGGTTTATACCCTCGACTCTACGACTTGTAAGGAAACCATAGTTACTGCTAAGTTAGCGAACTTAGTGGGTTTTAGTAAGTACTCGTATTGGTAGTTGCCTTACCTTTTCCCAGTGCAATATTCGCTCAAAACACCTACTGTACATACTAAGTAGTCGGAGTGTCTGTAGCTACTAGCTACTAGCTAAACGCATTCACGGAAAAAATACTACAAAAAGTGTATAACACACCACGCTTGCTAAATCAAAAACAGGTTCTCCTAAAAGGGTTCATTGCCTCGGAACACCGATCTGTTTTCTATCGACAGCAAATGTTATTCAATCCGAACATCTAAAGCTATTTATGAACAACCATGAGCAAAAAAAAAGAGTTGAGCATCATTTTATCTATTAGTAAATCGTAATAAGTATGCTCCGATTTTAAAAAATAAAACTGCAATTCCATATCGGGTTTTTCGCTAAATTGTTTGAGATGCTAATGTTTCAAAGAATTCATTAGCATCGCATAACAGTTTTGTTAAATATGCATTATTCATTAGTCTGTAGTGGCAGTCTAGCAGAACTTGAGAACAATGCTTCAATTATTTGAAATGACAAAGAAATGTCAATTTTTGCAACTTTTCTTGCCAACGATGCACATATTTGTATAGTTGTTTATTTCGTAGAACTAAAATTGAAACACATGTGACACTACCTATACCTACTCATTTATTTATGTCCATTATTTGCCAAGAACGAATTTGTTTTACCATATATTTTTCCTTGAACACGACTTCTAAACATAGTGATGATTTTGCATACCATGAAACAAATACCAATCATTTATATGAGTCATAAAATCTAGAAAGTTTGATACAATTGGGCTACCAGACTGCAATCACATAAATTACTCAATGTTCATCTAAATGTATGACGCAAGCGTCTAATTGTCTGATAACTTCCAGATCTTCGCCGAGTTCGAGGCTCTGACGGGCAAGGACATCGAAGAATCTATCAAGAAAGAATTCTCCGGAAGCATCGAGAAGGGCATGCTTGCTATTGGTGAGTTAAACCAATCAATCAAACTTATCTGAGCAAAACTAGTTAAAATTCAGCTTCCATTGCAACAAGCCTCCATGGTTTGGCGTTGAAAACTTGGAATTGCCAAAATAATTCTGCTGCATTTTGTCACTCAGATTTGTTGCTAGCCAGTCTAAACCATTCATCATCCATAAAACCATGTTTACTTCACATTTTCGTTGATAACAAAACCTCTTCTTCGTAAAATAAACCACAAAATAGCCAAAAAGATTACATTAGTCACCTCTAAACATCAGTGAAGGTCGTGTAACAGGAAGTTAGTGTTGTGGCCTTGTTCAGTCGTTCAACTTTTTTGTACTAACTGGGAATTACCAGAGTTAATGTTCTCAGCATTGTCATTTGACACTTGTAGATCAGTTACAATCTGACCTTACACATTTGAAAGCCCTTCTGGCTGATCTCTCAGTTGATATACGGAAAGAGGTATAGAAATTATTTTTAACACTCCGCCAGGACTTCATGCGCGAGGTTTTCGTATTTTTCCTATGATTTTCAAACCCCTTTGGGCAACCCCAAATTTCCAAAATTTAATACTCGTAACACTTGTTTATATTGATTAGTCAAAATAAATCAATAACATTCACACCTTCATTCTTCAACTTAATATTATGAAAAATAAATAAGTTTTGACTTGAACTTTTTCAAATTCACAAAATTTAAGTCCGAGAGTTAAATGCTCAAAGTCCAGACTTCCAACTATGCTAATTGAGTATTTCAACCAATTCAGCCAGTTAAAAATCTTGAGTCACTTTCCAGCTAACCAAGATTGAACATAGATATATACCATTATAGATGCCAATATAACTCAATTTAGCGATTCTAGATAACATAAAACTAAATCGTGACATAAGAGACCGCGAACTGTTTGATCAAATCGTATGTATTTCAATTTTCTAGTAAAATGCGTTAAGAGCAAAGTTGGCTTCTTCGCCGAGCGCCTGTACTACTCAATGAAGGGACTGGGAACCAACGACAAGACCCTCATCAGAATCGTCGTCAGTCGTTCAGAAATCGACCTCGGAGACATCAAACAGGCTTTCCTTGACAAGTATGGCAAAACCCTCGAGAGCTGGATCTCTGTAAGTTATTTTTCCTACATTTTCGCCTTTATTTTGGAAATTACTTAAATTCATTCTGACATCAATAAATTGGGATTTTATGGTTTATCACCCCCATCCATCAACCTCAATTGACTTTAATTAATGTCTTTTTGGAGAACACATTATTAAGACATGACCTCGAAATCAGACATGGTTGTTAACACTAAAGTTGATTGAAGAGGATGCACTGAGATCCTTGTTTTAGTGTTTTTAAATTAGAGTCAATGTGATTTTATTTATATTTTGTGTTTTTGTTGATGATTTTGTGGCTTTTATTGTATGTACATAATGTATTACCCCATATAACATTTTATTTATTAACAAATGTCTATAGTCAAGTATTAATATATTAACCAATCATTCAATGTCTATATACAATCATAAAACAAACGCACCTCCCCATTTTTCAAAAACTGTAACCCTCATTCACATAACTTTTGTCCATAGTTAAATATTTACCACCAACTATTTATCCTAGTACTAACAGCATGTTTATTTGTGGTATTCTATGTCTCTAGTCGAAGAAACTGACCCAAACTTTATGATTTGTGAAGTTCGACACGTCTACGCTTAAATAACTAAAACTTGTCACCGCGCATGTGGGGTGCAGATCGTGTGTCGTAGAGAGCCACTTGAAATCATCTAGTCGATATTATACAGTAGTACAATATCCATCTATTAACTGAAAAACCATCTTAACAAGATTATACAGATCTATTTATAATATTTATTGAAAGGAGATAATTTTAATACAAAACATGTTTTATTTTCGTTTTTTTTCTGCGAGTTATGTTCGATTTATGTTTACGTGTTTTTGCTAACAATGTGTTCTTGAAAACAGTGATAAAACACTAAGTGTGTCTGAGTATGATAGTCCTTAGAATAGTGTCCCATTTTGATTACAGGGCGATACTTCCGGAGATTACAAGAAGGCTCTGTTGACTCTTGTTGAATAGATTGAGAAATGGTGTCTCCAGACTGCGAATCCGATAACCACCTAGTTCGTTAATTTAAGTTTGTCTGTGTCAATTTGTTAGGAAACTAAGTGATCTGATAGGGTACGGGCACACTGACGATTTAGCCGACCGATGCTCTAAGAACTACGAACTGGCGAGCCGTATCTACATCCTAGCGGTCGGTCGAGTCTTCGGTATGCCATTATCTTTAGGTTATCCGCCAGGTGTAAATCTTAATTTAAAGAGATCTGTATATTTTGCTTCCTATTAGCCTTACTCACGTTCATGTAATTCCTGCACCGTAGCTAACTGCTTCGTGTCGTGTGCGTGCATGGGGGAGCGGTACACGTGCCTGCTCGTGTATCTCTGACTAGTTTTACAAGTAGTGTTACATTTTCAGGAGGAAATAGGAGGTCCGATCGGTGATCTCCTGTCGACAATGTGTTACTAAGCTCACCAATGCTAACATATAACACTCAGTATTACGAGCGCCTTGTAACGTGTGACAATGCTGCAGTGTGAAGTTATATTCTAATCATATGATACGCGTGTCAGCATAATCGACCGAGTACAATCACCTATGTTGCATTTTTAAAGACATTTATCTAATAATTTTAAGATATATCTTCGTAAGATTTATTTTGTGATACAATTTCGAATACACGTGTGAATAAAATCATAAGTAATGGGCCAGTTTCTTTATATACATCTCAAACTGCGCAAGCGGTAGATTTATTTCGGTATTCTTTCCAGGATGACCTAGGGGGTGACAGTGGATATGCGCTATCCACATTGTGTGGTTAATCCTGCAGAATGCACTAATTATATATTTTTTTAATTAGAATTATTATTTTTATACAAGTAACTGTTTTGGCTTAGCATGCTATTTTAAATAAAACTGAGCTAACGTTACAAAGTACAATGTAATAATTTGCAGGACGATACGAAAGGCGACTACAAACGCGTGTTACTCACACTAGTGTCGTAACTTGAAAACTCAATACGCATAATACTACGCGATTCGCGATGAAATCTTACTGGATAACGTTCCGTTAATTTAAAACTACTGCCTTTACATTGTATAACTGTTGAGATGTTGTAGAAATCAAAGCTTGAATATTTTTGTGAAATGAGATATTTATTGGTGCTGTAGTTTTGTTTACAATATACACAATATTTACATTAATTATTAATTAAACTACTATGTATGTTTTTGAGTGTTTTATTCGACATCCCTTATCCCCTCTGCTGTGATCTGAAAAATATAATTTCGTCCTTAGGCTTGAATTTCTCTTACGCTAATGTTGGTCGCGTATTTTGTCAGAGAAGGCTACGTCGTATTGACATAGACGCTGACGTCAGTAGTGCGTTTTTCTTTACGAACGTACGCGACGGACCGACATCAGCGTAAGAAGAATCCAGGCCTTAAGATTAACAATCCGAATATAAAAAATATATACAGTTCATAGTTTAAACCGTTATCATTGATAGAATATTTTCAGACATAGTTTTTATACGCGTGCGAGATGAACTTGGCACGATGACAACTGTGAGTGAGCCATTACTAGGAAAGCCCTGTTTACGTTGGCGCCGCTCCAAAATGATCATCAATGATCTGCATACATCAAATATTGATTTTTAAGCTTTCGTAATCTAACATTTGGGTCAACCATAATGGCTTTTTCTTATAGCGGGGGATTCTTTCAACCGATTATCTGATGCTCACTAGGGATTTTTTGTAACTCAGTCGGTAGAAACTATATTAGTTACCATCGCATCGCATCGCACCTATAGCACTAGACTAAAAGTCTCCGCGACTACTAAAAAGTGGCATTTTTCATAGAAATTACTTTTTCGATTTAAAAAAAAAATATTGTGCTGTATAGTAAATAAATGTTGTACTTAATCTTAATTATAAGTTTAGAATTATGTGTGTTCACTGTTCTGTGTAAAAGATATGGCTATAAATTATTTTGTCCAAAAGAAAAAGGGCATGATTTCACTCGAGTGGAATGCATCTATTTATATTTTTCCGCCCGGTGTGGTGTTACGAAAATAATTTTTAAACTCTCCACATGGCATGGCTAACTCTGAATAATAAATATTTTTAATGTTTATTATTCGGACGTTTATATTTCAAGAAGCAAGTTCGGTCAAGGCCGGTAAAAAATCATAAAACACCTGTGTTTAGTCTAATATATTATTGCAGCAATTTTGAATAATAAAGGTATTTTCGTTCGGAAAAACCAGACGAAACTATTTTTTAGTTGCAACATAACTCGCTGCATATAAATGCATTCACATCCAAAATTAGCACAGCTCCTGCATGGTAACGATGTGTCTTTGATAAAAAAAAACTTGCAAGAACAGTGAAGGCTATCCACGCATGAATTCGCCGCTAGAGGCGCTAGTGTAGAGGTCTCCGAAACTTATGTACTCCTTTTTTTTTATAAACCTGGACTGCGAAACACTGCGATATGCTCAATATTTTTGCGATACACTGATGAGCAACGACTATATAATACTAGACTCGTAATAACAGGCGACCGATCTCTGCCAACACATTAGGCAAAAAAGTCTTATATTCGTCTCATTTCGACCAATCCTGTGAGCCGTAAACATACGTTGAGACAGAACAGACCTTGAGTTAGCCAATCACAACGCAGTACCCCGTCCCCCTCGCATACGTAGTACCTCAGCGAGTTGGCAGAATAATTTTCGTTCCTTAGATCGTGCATGCGTAGTCTAGTATTATATCGTCGTTGCTGATGAGGTATTAAATATGACTAGCTATTTCCCGTGGCTTAGTTCTCGCTGCCCGGCTCCTAACGGTCCTAGTGTGATATTATATAACAGGCTATATAACATAAGTCTTGGATAGTTTATTTATCGAAGAAGGCTATAAGTAGCCTTCCCTGACACAGCCAGAAGGCGCCGCGACAGACCTCGTAGAAGATGGCGGGACGAGCTTGATAAAACCTATGACCAGTGGTCCACTTTGGCCCTGGATCGTGAAAACTGGAAGTCATGGGGAGAGGCCTTTGCCCAGCAGTGGGATGATGTAGGCTAGCAGTAACAGTAATATTAGTAAACAACGTGTATGGGATAACTCAGCCCATGTTACTGAACAATTTTTGTTCTAAGACGAAAAACCATTTTTGTTTTGCGAATTTCCAAGTTTAGAACAAAAATTGTTCAGTAACATGGGCTGAGTTACCCCACGAGAGATTTTGCGCTATTGGTGTGGCGTTACACGTTGTAGATTTAAACGTAAAAATGTATTTTACATCAGTAGCAACAACATTGATCTACCAACCTAACTAGAGGACTTTACTCAACAGTGGCGCCAACTGGTGGCCAAAAACGGCAATTATGATGTTCTCACCTGAAACCTAGCCACAGTACTAGGCGCTACATTACTCTTCATCAGCAGCGCCACCCTCAGCTTAGGATCCTGTGCAGCATGCGGGGTGCTCAGCAGGAGCCTCACGTTACAGCGGTGCGCCCACGCATCGCCCAGAGACCCCACCACGGCGCCACCTGATAGACCCACACGGGTGCTCATCTCGTTTGATAGAACTACCTGGAATAATATTGATAAAAATGCATATAATATACGGTCGAATTAAGTAACCCCCTTTTTAGAAGTCGGTTAAAAATAAATGATTAATAGGACGACATTTCTAAGTGGCTAAGCGATTGGCTTCCGCGCTGTGTGTCGCAAATTCGATACCTGCACGGAATAATTATTTGCATGGTCTTTAAGTGGTTGTTCCAGGTGTGGTATATTTGTGTAATTTATTTTTTTAATAAAAGCGGAATTGGGAGAAGAAGTCGTACCTATCATTAGCCCGTAGTCCACAACTGGACTTGTTCTCTAAAATCACAAAACATAGCTAATTTTTATTCCAATCATTAGTTCATCCAACTTGCGAGTGAAATCTCTCGTGCGGGAAAACATCATTAAATAAGCATTAAACTGCCTCATGAAGATTCCCAGGTTGGGTATAGATAATAGACAATATAAAATATTACTTACAGCAATTTGGTTTTGTAGAGCAATTTTCTGTAGTTCCGCCATTTGTCTAAACAGCAGTCCTGTTCTCTGTTTGGTTGTTATACCATCTTTGAATGGGAACGCTATTGAATCGATTACTATGACTTTCACCTAGTTAAGAAATGGAAACAGTTTGATATTTTATTGGAGGTACCTTGTAGTTTTTAATAGTGGGCCTAGTGGTTGCAAGTGCGACTTTTGAGCAACAGTTATTTGGGTTCAATTCCCATTGATGACATGGTTCAATCTCCACATGGAACAAATGTTTGTATGATCAGGGCCGTCTTCACCAGGGGGTGCAAGGGGTGCGGGGCACACGGGCGCGGCGCGCCTGGGGGCGCCTGACGAGCGCTGAATTTGTTGGATATTTCATTGAACTTAACACCATTATATAGTTTTATATACTTGTCACTTTTTTTTAGCGTTGTAAAATAATCAAATGAGTCCTCCCACCCCGGGCAGAGCGGTAGGGACTCTCAGACTTGTTCTGGCTAAAATCCACGGTGTCCTTCAATAGCCCTTTATGTTCCGGGGCACGGTAAGGAAATAAGACCCGCGACCCCGTCAGGCTTTGGCCCTCTGAGAGGAGGCCCGGTCATTTTGCTGACGCTCTTTGAGGCGCGCGTGGAACACGACCCGCCGTTAACTCAGGCATGGTCCATGGTCGTCATGCCCGCGCCTACGGTGGCGAGATCGTCTGCCGACGTCTGACACCGTGGGCGTCTAGCACTGCGGTTGGGGCAGAGGGAGGTTTGCTGTCCTCTCCCTCTCGCGTCCCGCCTCCTCCTTCGCGAACATTACTGCTTCGCAGAAGGAGGCGACCGCTTCCCACTCCGTCTCGCCCCGCAGCATGGCCTCGACCAATGCCGCGCGCGAGAGGTCCTCCGCCTATCGCCTCCGTGAGGACACGGCGATGCACTGCCCAAGTGCCCAAGCAGGGCAGTCCTGCACCGTATGCTCCACCGAGTCCTCCGGGCGATCTTTGCAGTGGTGACACCCAGGCGTCTCTTTCCTCCCTTTCTGACACAGGTACCTTCCGAAACTTCCGTGTCTGGTGAGGAACTGAGGACTTGCGTCATCCGATAGGTCAGGACGCCATGACGCCTATCCAGCCACTCCTCAAAGAGGGATCTTACCGCCGCGATTGCGGCGCACCCGAACCTCGGTTGCGACAGTCGTTGTCTCCATACCGCGATATAATTGTTCCTTACGACAAATATGTATGCGCAAGCAAAAAAAAACACATCAACTGAGGTAAGTATCAGAAAGACCCCCTGTCTTAGGGGGAGGGAAGCGCCCTACCTCAAAACTCGTTATATTTAATCACTTAAGGCGTATTCCAAAAACTTGGTATCGTTCAGCATAAATGCGGAGGTGCTCCGTGTGTTCTTGTCCTGTGAAAAAAACGAGGGCGCAGGCTGGAGTCCCGCACCCCGGCGCAGAATATACTTAAAACGGCCCTGTGTATGATCTACAAGTAGTTGTTCCGGATCTGGGTGTTAGTGTATGCAGGAGACATACAACAGGAAAACTCCCAGTGTGGGGCAATTTTATAAAAAGAAATCATACAAGACATGATGATTTTTAAAATAAATCTATTCTACAGTAGAAAATATTTCTATTCTTCAGTTGTTTATGCTATGGGTCTTCACACTCGGGCAAAAAATGTAGAATAACTTTGTCAATAATTCTTGGTAGAATAAAGATAGAATTTGTCATGCAGAAATGACTTAAAAAGAAATAAAAAAAGGATCTCACGTTAGGATGTTCTCCAATGAACTTTGGCAGTCTGTACATGAATGCACAGAACTTCTCCAGACCAAATGCATTCACGTAGTGCAACTTACTCAATGCTTCTTCTTCAGTAATTTGTAGAGGCTCATTTAATATACTCTGACATCTCAGTAGACTTGCACTTAGGATCTCTGAAATAGTTTAAAAAGAAATAGGTACTTACACTTTTTTAATAAATAAACCAAAGTATAACAAACATACTACAAATAAGTTAGTTAAATATCTGTTGAACAGTTGACTAAAAAAAGTTTCGGCATTTGACGTTGATATAAGATCTGTTTTGTAGTCACACTTTTTTTGACAACTGTTCAACGTAGTAAGGCTGTTATTGTTCAACAAAGTAGATATTATTCATACAGAAAAGTGGTACTGTGGTAAGAAGGTGTTGCACTTGCACAGTGTAGCTGGACTGAACAAGCAATCAATGATCAACAAAACACCCGGAAGATGTAGAGCTTTGCCCAGCAGTGCGATGACACAAGTGAACAATCACAGCAGTGGAAATTAAAGTGTAATTTATGTGAAATAGCTTATTCAACCAAACTTATTTCTACAGGCAAGCAATTATGCTTCATTCCGAGTTGAATGGTATGTAGTTTCCATCTCCAATTTAACTGCATACCTTCTATCTTATGCTGTAAGTTACAAGTGATACAATGTGGTGACAGTGTTTTTCACGTCATTGTGTCTTGATCGATGGAATTTTTCAATACCATTTTTTGTGAATGGTCAATACATTAACCCCCTTATTAATATAGTGGACTAAAGTCACAACCAGGATAATCCTCATATTTACCATACATTTTTTAAGGATTAACCTTGGCATAACTTAAGTCCACATTTATTAATTGGAGGGTAAGAATCAAGAAATAAAGTCACCTCGAAACCTAGCTATGGTGAAGTTGGTGTTTGTGTCTATATACAAAGCCTCGGCATTCAATCCACCCAGCTCTTTAGGTATTTGTACTGAAGCACAAAGTTGTAGGCTGAAAATAAAAAAAAAACATAAAAGATAGCTAAAAAATTATTTGATCATTCTATTACAGAGATGAAAAGGACATATTTTTAGCTTTGGGACCACAGTGTGACATGTTTTGGACAGTTCATTCAAAGTTTTGGTCAGTGGGTCATCTTAGGGTTTTGCTAAACACATCACAGTATAACAGATATAACTTGAACATCTTAGAAATACATACCATAGCTGCGTTTTACCAGATCCAGGCAAGCCCAATAGCTCAGTGATGCTACCAAGCTGGAAGCCATCAGTTCCTAGCATACTATCCAAGCTTTGGCTGAACGATGCGACTGCTGGAAGGCTTGTTTCCTTCTAGAAATAAAGTTACAAAAGGCACAATATTTTGCAGTGAGTTTGTAAAAGGAAAACTGATCTCTTACCTGCCATAACTCTGTTGCGTTTGATATCTTGAAAGTTTTCATGTGTGAATGTTATGAAACGACTGACTTGTAAAAATTAGTAAAGCCAACAGCATAAAGACAAAAAAATATAAAAAAACACAATAATTCAAAAACAAACTTTTCCCTCCCTTCTTTGTCCTGCTGTCAACTGCTGTCAACAATCATAGACTAACTAGCTGCCATAGACTTTTCCATCATTATGTAAACGCTGGACACCTCTAATCTTTTTTAAGTTATCATCGAGAATTTCAGCATGTATTTCTTCGCAGACTAAATAGTTCATTCTTTTTTAGTGATCAGGGCTGCGTTTAAATCCTTTATCCAGTTTAATTTTGTACCGACTAAATGTCAAACACCCCGTTTAAGTACACCGAGAGGCGAAAAATTATACCAATTAAAATTTAATCTGCCCCGTTTACGGTCGTCCGCTGGTCTATGTTTTTGCTGAAAGGAATAAATTTTTGCGACCTTTTTACCACGCAAAATTTTATCCTGCTGTCAGATTGACATTAAGTTTTGTTGTTTTGCTAGATTCTCGCCGTAAAAACGAATATTATTTTTATTTTAGAGAGTAAATATTATTTGTGGATTATGGATTTGTACTAAACCGGCAAATTGATTATTTGTTCAATAAACTGAGCTGTCAATTGAATTTGACAACTAACATTGACAGAAACTTATGACTCCGTCCAGCGAACCCTCGCCGGTTTAATTTTTTTCCGGCGAAATACCGCAGAAGGATTTAAACGCACCCCAGGTGGCTTTTACATGACAGCATTTCATTTTTGACACAAAAGTGACGTATTTTAATATTGTCAGCAGCAGCCAATAAACAAAAATAAGATTATTTAAAAATAGATAATTATCAACATAAACATGAATCATAATCAAATGAACATGCACACTATGAATGCTGTTGGCGCGACACCAAATGTAGGAATGCAAATGCCAGTACCAGGCACAATAATGCAGCAACAATCACCACAACAAATGCAGCCTGCTTTGCCACAGCAACCACAACAGGACAAAATGGATAATATATCTAGAGTTAAGACTCTCATGGGTTCCCTACGAGAATCTATACCAGTGAGTTAATAACGCCATATTTTGCAATTTGATGTCAAAGTTTCACATCATTTACATACATAATTGTTGTACTTTTCAGATGACTCTGAAGTCTGCAGCCCAAATTTTACATCAAAATCATAACACAGATTCGAATTCACAGTAAGTATCATTCAAAATAGTGAGAGATATCAGAATTGTGTAATTTATTGCTGCAGTATGTTGAGTGGGTCTGCTGGGTCTAAAAGCTTGAAATATTGACAGGAGTTACTCTAACAAGGAGGGTTGATAAGGAAATTTTTAAATACACTGCCTGACCCCCTTATAATAAACATGGACGAAAGTTACAACCAGGATATTCTTCGGACTAACCATACATTTTTAAGGATTAACTTTGTCGTAACTTTATTTCTTGTTTTATTAATAAGGGGTTAACAAGGTTTAATTTTCTATACTTATTTTGTTAGCTGTAGGAAATCTTAGATGGTGAGCTAGTATGGATTTCATACTATCATTCCATAAATTTTAACATTGACAATAGATTGCTAAACAACACAATTATTGCTACACCTAAATATTATTGGTATTCAACTGAAACCGCTAAAAGCCAAGGCCAATGTGACTGGGGACCTCCAAACCAAATATGATACTATCAAACCAATACAGAACTCAAATCCTGATGAGGAAAAAAATTACACTCATTTATTTTAATTGTTTAAGAGAGATAAAAGCAAGAAAAATATGCCAAATCTTGAACCTACTATTATTAACTCAGAAATTGTCGTATTGAAAATCTATAGGGCAGATCTCTAAGTTCAATAGTGGACATCCTATGGTTGATAAATCAACTCTGCTAACTTGCATTTATTTTTCCAGGAAAGGTATTGACAATCCCGTACCAAGATTTGATAAGAATTTAGAAGAGTTCTTCTCAATTTGTGATCAAATGGAATTGCATCTGGTAAGACTAATATTAATTGTTTTAAGTTTAATCAATTTGGTCTATATAAGTGGTTGAAAGAGCCATTGTTGAGCAAAAGGCAATGGCACAGTAGATACAGTGGCTTAGTGGTTGGACTACAGGGCTGCATGTTGTGGGTTCGCTTCCCGCATGGAACATAAATATTTGTATGACCCACAAATAGTTGTTCCGCGTTTGTGTATATATGAGTTTTTATGTTTGTAAATGCACCTACAAGACAGGAGAACCTCATTACATACAGGATTCTTTGGTTCTCCATTACCATTAGCAATAAAAGATGCACATCAACAAAACCATCTGGAAAGTCATAATGGCCTATTGTTATCTCTGTCACACACTGCATAATATGTGGCGCATGTCAGCCAAGACAGCGGGGCTTGTCAATTATCTCTTTCTTCTCTTGTCGTTTATTGTAAGCAGTATGTTTGTGTTCTATGGATAGCAGTAAATTATCCCTTTTTTTTCAATCAAATCGAAACTTGATGTTTAAGGGGGGCCCATTCAGTAAAATAATAAATTCATCATCAGCCTTTAATGTTCCCACTGCTGGGACACAAGCCTCCTCTCTGTGAGTGGGCCATAATCCACCAGGCAGGTCTAGTGCGGATTGGTGGATATCACATGTCTTCGAATTTTTCTAGGACATGCCGGTTTCCTCACGATGTTTTCCTTCACCGTTTTAGAGCAGTGGCTGGATTCGAACACGACCTACAACTCGTAAGTTGGGGCCGATAATACTGGACCCACCACTGCTGAAAAAATCGGGGTCATTCGGACCAAAAGGTTCAACAAAAGTAACTGATTTAACTAAGTTTTAGTACTATTAAACAGAATTCAAATTATAGAACTAACTGTCTGACTGGCCTGTTGGCCTAGTGGTTAGTGATCCTGACTGCAATGTCGTGGGTTCGATTCCCACCCAGGACAAATGTTTGTGTGATAAGCACGATCATTTGGTCTGTGTCTGGGTGTAATTTATCTATAATATGTATGTATTTAGAAATATATAAGTATGTTTATCAGTTGTCTAGTACTTACCCATAACACAAGCTCTGCTTAGCTTGGGACTAGATGGCGTTGTGTGATGGTTGTGGAATATTATTATTATAACTACCAGCATCTAGGAATATACAGGATCGTGCAACATTGTATGCATGTTGAAATAAATACGGTGATATCTAAGTGCAATAATATTAACTTCTTGACCCGGCAACCGTCTGAACACTATTATTATTAAATCCTTATCAGTGATGTATTTGCGTGACTGTCTTAGAACGTCAACACCATCATTATGATAAACGGCCTACAACTGGCTCATAGGACCTTCTGTTAGCACGATAGTTTGAAAAAAATGATTAAGTACGTAAATCGATTTTTGTGGAAGGATGTAAGTTGCAGGCGGCAGATTATCGATATTACGAAAACAGTTGGTTCGTGGGCACGCGCTTGCAGCAGTCGCTCGTTTTAAAATACTGATACGAGTATTCAGCAAAATCTGGTTCGACTGGAACCCGATTCCAATATAGATAGAAAAAAAAATACTAAGACAACCTTTTTTCTTAGCGCGGTAAAATAATCAAATGAATCTAAGCCCATAGTGGAGCGGGAGGGATTGTCAGACTCGTAGTGACTAAAATCCATAGTGTTCCCTCAATAGTCAAGTTCACGTTCGTAGTCAGCATGACTACCAGTATGACAGTACCGCGATCCCAGCAAACAGTGGCAGATTTGCATACCATGTCCCGCCCCTTCCAACTTCCAACCATCAAACAGACTTAATCGTTACTGAATTTACATTAATGCCCACTTTACACTGCTTCATAAAATTGGTTAACATTAACTGAATGTTAACGTTAGCTTTCATTTTTTACGTGGTAAAAAGTAAAATCAGCAAATAGGACCCACAAGAAGTGTCCTACTTCACTGCCTGAAATCTACGGTGTCCTTCAAAAGCCCTTTATGTTCCGGGGTCACGGTAGCTCGTGGTTTCAGGGATTATTGGACATTTAAAGAAAACATTTGAAACGGCTTAAGGTTTTGCTTAACTTAAGTTACCTAAATTAAACGTATGTACGAACTTTTTTATAAGTACGAAATTATTGATACGCAATAGTTATGAAGTAAAATTAGGTTAGCGATCGCGAGTCTTAATATATAAATAATTAATGCTTTATTGTATGTTATTTAATTATTATTGTATAAAGAAGCATTTGAGTTATTTCTAATAACACCAGTTAATTTTTTGACGTGATTGGCCGCCCTGGGCCCGTGCCTACGGGCCTTAGGGGAAATCCGCCACTGCCGGCAAGCGTTTGACGCATTGTAGGCGCCGTCAATTATATTTAGACATTTTTTTTTTTAGCGTGGTAAAATCATCAAATGAGTCCTCCAACCCCTTACTGTCAGACTTCTACTGACTAAAATCCACGGTGTCCTTCATAGCCTGTTATGTTCCGGGGTTACGGTAAGGGAATAATCCCGCGACCCCCAGGATTTCAATGTGATGGATCTGATGATCAAATGCGTTGCAAAGTAAAGTAAACAACACCATTATCACTCACTATCCATGTTGTTTACACTTCAAATGTAAATTAATCCACTATACCCATTAATTTACATAGTTTCAGGGTGTTGTTCAAACGTAGGTCAGTGTTGTTTTTCATTTAATGTCAAGTAGAAATGAGGAATCGGATGCTAATTGTTTTTTGACGTGGATGTTACATAACATACTTCTTCTTAAAGATAACTTGAAGAATGCAGAAAATCTGAAATTTGAATCTGAATCTACTACTACTACTAACAACACTCAACATCTTTTTTTGTTGCTAAACAAAATGTCAAAACAATACTACGAACATCGATAACTCAGTCATTTAAATATACACTCACACTAAAACATTTATCAGTGTATATTGTTGGGACACGGGGGTGGGCGCTCAAATACAACGGATGCACCATGCGACATTACGGCTTGATGCGGTATCGTTATGTCAGTTTTACATTGCTTGTCCATTCACTCAGTGATAGAGTGAGGTGGTAAAACTAGCTGGTCAAAACGCTCAGTACCAAGTGGTCAACGACACGCCGCGCCCCCTTGCCACTTCTCCTGTTTTTAATATTTCTATGGTTGCCACCTATACAAACCTTTCATCCAGGCTCGTACCTGTGGTCATACACGCACGTATTTTCCCACGTTTTTATACACTCACTTTTCTTATTTTTCATTTCATATCTATTTACTATTGTTCTGCGCTCTATTTTCAGCGCACGGCCATAACGTGCATCCAACAAGCGCAATCAGCGGCACACTACCTCCCAATGACCATCATGCCCTCGAGACTCGACACTGGACCGATTACAACGGTGAGAAATATCATAATTATATTCAAATTGATTTTAAAATTTGAATAATACATGTCTTCTTTCTCGAAATTTTAAAATTTGAAAAATACATGTCTTCGGCTGCCCCTTTGCACAACACTACTTCAAGCATTCCCGTTGTTAATAATTTATTTTGTATTCTTGTTAAATACAACGGCTTTTTTTCAATAAGTTTATTTTTGTATACAGTCACGAGCAATAGTAGGTATGTATACACTAAGCAGTATTCTAAAGCGATTTTCTGCTACCATATTGATCAAACTTTTGCCTTTTCATTAGATTTATATTTTGGAAAACATACTATTACGAAATAGGTCTTATCTCAAAGTGGAAACCAGTATTTCACGAGTAATTTGCGTTTGAATTTTGTTAAGTGTATACATGTTATTGCTCGTGACTGTACCCATCTGTTTGTCGCACAGCACTTCCAAATAAATTAAGGACCAGACAGACATTCTTAGTGAACTTATGTATAAAAATATGTCCTAAGTAAGATGCTTCACAAATATTTATTTTAAAACTATGGAAGACTTACAGCTAATTACAATGGTGATAAATAACAGTATGATATTCTGTATGACAGCCAATTACAATTTAGAATACAATCTTCACGTCTAGAACTTGTCTGATATAAAAGAACTGTGTAGCTTTTATTTTATTGTAAAACTAGCTTCTGCCCGCGACTTCGTACGCGGATCCTGTTACATTTGCCAGCGACAACTGTGTCGTCAAAATTGAAGATCTGAAACGTCTGATGTCGAATTCTAAGAGCCTGGGAACGGGAAAACAACGGGATGCGCGAGACGATTACAGACGTTCCAGATCTTTCATTTTTGTAAGTCAACAGGAAATGCCCATCAGACTAAACAACTCTTTCTAAGACGTCATTCCTGTATATATCATAGTATGTAGCTGGGCTCTTGGAGTTCCACATCAGGTACCTATTCCAGATCTTAAATTTTTATACGTCAACAGAGAGTGCTCATCAGGCTGAACAACTCTTGCTAAGACGTCATTCCTATATAATGTTACTAGCTGTTGCCAGCGGTTTCACCCGCTGCAACTCGAAAATTATCCCGGGAACATAAAATCGGGATAAAAACTATCCTATGTGTTAATCCAGGTCATAAACTATCTGTGTATCAAATTTTAGCCAAATCCGTTCAGTGGTTTTTGCGTGAAAGAGTAACAAACATCCATACATCCATACATACAAACTTTCGCCTTTATAATAGTAGTAGGATAGTGTAGCTGGGCTCTTGAAGTTCCACATCAGGTGTTCCAGATCTTCAATTTTTATACGTTGACAGAGACTACTCATCAGGCTGAATTGTATAATTATATCTAGTAGATTCTGCCAACTGAGGTCTTTATTCAGTTTTTGTATCATGATCCATGAGTATTTTTTAGCTTCAAACCTTTTTGAGCTTGACACGGCCAAACCCAGAAACGCAAAACAAAAGGCAACTGAAGGAACAAGGTGAACTGGAATCAAATAATAAAAGTTTGATGTTTGTTGAGGAGCTCGTGGCTAAATAATTACAGCTGCACGGGCCAATCTTCCGGGTTAAGCCACGCTTGCCTAATGTTGGTCTGTGGATGGGTGACCATCTGTCATAGCGAGTTTCCTCCGTTTCCTTGGAAAGCGCGTAAAGCTGTTGGTCCCGGCTGTCATTTGTAGATCTTTGACAGTCGTTACTGTTAGTCAGAAGCTCTTTAGTCTGTCAACCAGTCTTACCATAGGATATCGTATTACCCATGCAGTTACTAGGTTGTGGAGGTCTGATAGGCAGTCGCTCCATGTAAAATACTGATATTCAGCTGCATCCGGTTTGACTGGAAGCCGAGGGAAAAGGCTAGGCAGATGATAATGATGTTTGTTGTCCCTTCCACAACCAAAGGCCGTTTCGTTTCATTAAATTTAAGTGTTAGAAATTCTCGCTCGCTGGAAACTAATTTTTAAACCATCTATTTCAGGATACGAATCTAAGCTATCCACAGTACTTGAACACGGTGCGTCTTCAGATCACCTACGCGAAGGATATCCACGACACGCTAGTGGCGGCTGCGCAGAACATTTCGCCCACTGAGTGACGTCATTAAAGTAACTTAGCACGTAAGAATAATAATTATATTTAATGGTTCAAGTATGGGTGGAATAAAACCCTTTAAATTAGTTAGTGTTTTATTAGCAAGTCTTCCTTCTAAGCTAATGTTTTATGACTTTATTATGGTTTAGGATCAATTCACAACGAAATGCGACGCTGCGGGCTTTTTTTTTAAAGATCACTCAAAATTATACTTTATTTAATACACGAAGAATTACGAGGCTCATCTAAAATTGATGTTCTGAAATATTAGCCATTTAGCAAGTGTCACATCGCTTTCCAAATATCAGTATAGTAACAATGAAAATCAATCTATTTGAACGTCAAAATAACATAAATATCAAAACCAATATACCCTTCATCATTTCGTAGGGATTGATTCTTGCCCGGGTCGACGGCGCGTTGTGTCCCACACGCGCCTCAAAGAGCGTCAGCATAATGACGGGGCCCCCCTCTCAGAGGGCCAAAGCCTGCCGGGGTCGCGGGATTATTTCCTTACCGTGACCCCGGAACAGAAAGGGCTATTGAAGGACACCGTGGATTTTAGTCAGTAGAAGTCTGACAGTCCCTCCCGCCCTGCCCGACCATTTGATGATTTTACCACGCTAAAAAAAAAGGGATTGATTCTAGTATGAAGAAGTGATGCTTTATACTCCCCAGCAATACGATAAACTTATTGAACATTAATATGTTGTATTATATCGGAACTGCAAGGTGCCATTAGAAATATAAATACATACTTTAAAAGTTATATCAAAAATATGACTAAGACTTGTTTTTGTTTATTAGAAAGTAGAAACTTTCCTCCGAGACTATCTAGTCTTGACCTGTTAGTATCAGCATAATTAAGCTTAGTTGATCTTATGTAACGATGTAGCGATTAGTTTATAACTTCCATCAACCTATACAGGTGAAGTACAGATAGAATAGTTATCAGCAAATACTTTGTAATGAGTAAACTACAGTCGGTACCTACCTTACATTGCCTCATATTATCTTCAGATGCGATTCCAACGGTGTGGGGCGAACAAATAAATTGTGCGCGCATACGTGGATATTTTTGTACGCGCACACCTGGATATTTTTTGCGTGCACACCTAGATACTTTAGTGCGCGTTCGCCTGGATACTTTTGTGCGCACACACTTGAGAATTTTAATCATGTAATGAATCCTCCCACACAGGGCAGGTCAGGAAGGACTGTCAGACTTGTGTTGAATGACTAAAAGCCACAGTGTCATATAATAGCTATTTACGTTCCGGGGTTACGGAAGCTCGATAGTCCCACTACTTTCATAGGCTTTGGTCCTCTATGGGGGGCCCAGTCATGACCTAGGGTTTGTGAAAATGAGTAGAGCAGTATTTGCTGGTAAAGCTTAGCATCAGTTAAATAAAACCAACAAATTATTAATAAAATATATTAGACTGTAAAATATATGGATACATCAACAGAAACATTTCTAACATAGTTTTTATTCAGATCTTTGTAACTACATAGATAATACGACATTTTACTTGTCCTCTACTAACAATACATGAAGAGAAACAATACATAAGTCTTAAAATAATAATAATTTACAGTTGGATATATTTTCGAGATCATAACATATAATAACCACATTTTATAACACCTATTTCATTTTTGAAATGATTTTGGCGGCGTTTTAAAGTAATTTAAGTGAGTTTCGATTCAAAACTTTCATACGATCTCTTGCGCAGCTGGTTCGGACATTCAACGCCATACAGAAAATGTGTAAGTGTGACTTAGACGTAACACTTTTAAACTATAACTATCACAATAGGAAAAATATAGAATACTATCAGTCTTTAAATAAGAAGACACCAGGAACATTAGTTTTACACCAATTTCTTGTATGTACCTGGAAAAAAAGAAATTGTTATTAGCGTAGATTCATTAGGGCTTATGTTGCCGGTTCTCTAATTTGGCAACTTATTTTCCATTACCACTTCCAATTAATGCGAACCCCCAATGGAAAAGGGAAGTCTAAGGCAATTATTGTGGATGGCGCCACCATAGCTTAGTCCTAATCCGACCAATGACGTCGTACTATTTTGAAGTTTTACCTTTAAGATTTGAACTGATTTGAACCAATGACGATGCTTGGAACAAGCTAAACTAGCGCCATTTCCCAGTTGCCATCCCCATTTAGTTAGGTACAGAAAACATGAGAGTTTAAACCTTTACCAATAAATTAATCAATTATTGGCATTATACAAACATCCCGACTAACGTATCAACGCTCAGTAAACAACGAGACCACTAGATAATAACCCTTTTGTTGACCATTCAACAAAAACCCATTAGCAACTAATTTATTTCCAAACAACCGAATAAACAACCCACGAAAATAACCTAATTATATCAACAGTAGGATACTGTTACTAGCAAAACAACACATTAGATAAATTTATAATTAATAATACTAACTATTGGCAACAACACGATATCTCCCAGTATATTTCCTTGACAACAAACCCTGGGGGGTACTGGCTAGGGAACTATGTAGATAGTTACAGGGACGTAGCTAGGGTTGCGTTATAAGGGCATTGGAAAGTAAAAAAAGGAGAGTAATATATGAGACTCGGAATTAATGAACAATTTGTACTTTGTTGTTGACGTATTACGATTAACAAAAGTAAAATATACTGTCTCACTCGGTAACCGTGACCCTGGTACATAAAGGGCTATTGAAGGAACACCGTGGATTTCGATTTTAGGGTCAATTTTTTATAACCATTCTTACTGAATTATTAGATTTCTCAGTCAAATAGTCTTTTGCTTAGATTTTACAGTTATGCTATTTGCTTTTTTCTAAATTATTTAAATACAAATACTTTACAAAGTGTCATGATGCTTTGTCATTTAAAGGCAGGGCATTGCCCCAAGATTTCACCCTAGCTACGTCCCTGGCTACTCAACAAACAATAATGGTAGGGACACATAAATCGATCCTTATCAACAAAAGAGAAATACAGGCCTCGTCTCTTCCACTGGATGTTTGTGCATCGTGACCCTAGATAAACTTATTATGATGACATTAATAATGTTCTGTCTCACCCGCAGTGCGCTATGGAATAATACAGGTTCGATTTGTGTCCCTGCACGTATTGTGAACAATAGGTGTGTCTTGTTTTAGCACAAAGGGTTTATTTTTATATTGTCGAGCTGTTTTTTGATACGCTAAAGACGCCATGCCACTGGTCGGAATTTTTCTATTGAGGGCCAAAGTAGACTAATGGTCGTTAGTTTAAACAAACACATAATTAAAAGAAAAAACAAACTACAATTGTTAGCATACACCACTTTTACGGAACTGTAATTTAAAGGATATTCATTTTTATTAATAAAATAAGAAGACTATGCCAGTTATTGGCTTAAAAACTTTGTTTACTTAAGCATTAAGACTTGTTTGCACACCCTAATTTAAATAACTTCATAATAAAAGAAAATAACTTGTTTTTACTACAATTTACTTTTATTAAAAGTTTTTGAACACACAACACGTAAAGATAACCAAAGTTTTGAATAGCAGCCAGGATAAAAGCTAGTCAAATAATAATTAGTTTCTTAGTAATAACATTGTGTTCAGGTCAGACAATAGGTTAATTAGCAGTAACTTTAGTCCCAACAATCATGAAGAATTTGTACGTAACCGGATGCTTCTAGATTGTCGGTTAATTTTAGACTTGGAAATGTACCGATCCACTTAATATTACACTACATTATAAAACAAAGACCCACGTCGCGCCGCGTCTGACTGTCTGTTCAAAACAACTGAACGGATATTCATGCGGTTTTCATCTATAGAAAGAGAATTCATTAGGAATTTTTAATTGTATACTTTGTAGACATTTTCGGCTTTATTACAAAACGTGGTTTAACTTAGACCAAGCTTTAAATCAAAAAAGAATTTTTGAATTTCGAACTTTATTTCTACTCTCGTAAAGTTATTAATACAAAAACCGAGTTTAGATCCCGGTCTAAGTTGTCAATGTGCATTTTAGAATTTTATAGCAGTTGGAATAAAGTTCAAAATTCAAAAAATCATTTTTGTTTTAAAGCTTGGTCTAAGTTAAACCGCGTTTTGTAATAAAGCCACTTGTGTAAATTGATTGGGTGAATAATTTAGTAAATATGAAGAATAGTGAAGCCGCCTGTCAGCTTAAATTGAAAACGCTTTCTAGCTGTCTGCCTTTGAGACAATTATGACAAATACATCATTAGTAAGGATATTCTTCTACTGCATGTGTGAAGCCAAAGCTGTTTGCTAATTGTTTCTATGGGACATTAGTCAATATCAGCATCCTCATTTACTATGATAACTAAATTATTTGCCAACCATGGTGATTGTTATATCATTCTACTAGAAGTCCCATGTTTGACAACGGATGTTTAAAATTGATAAGTGGATTTATCTATACTAAGGTTCATTAAACTACAGAAATAATAAAAAAAACCGTACTATAATTTAAATTGTGATTTTTAATGGTTATTCCGAAGTAATAGCCATAATATGTTAGATATTTCCTTAGGATTGGAATAGTAAGAAAATAATTAAAATAAAATGAATACATATTTCACTAAATCACTAATAGTACAGATAAAGTTATCATGCACTTAGCAACAGCTGATAACCGAGCATTCACCCTCACAGACATATACTGAACTTATATAAGTTCCCTTATATAAAAAGTAACTCGATATAGGTGACAACATGTATTTTTTGCAGTGCGATAGTCTTATCAAACAGCCCCCGTTGTCATATTACTTTCACTGCCACAATATCCATGGCCCGACTGATAAGTGACAGCCAGACGGAAAGAAAGATATTTTTATACTACAGACCCAATTAGTTATCGTATTGATTGTAAAAAAATAATTGTGTATTTATGATTCATGCGCTGTGATTGACGTAATAAAAGGCAATGAACGGTGCAGTGTCGCTTATTTCAGCGGACGCCCTTAGGGTTACACCGTACGTTAAAATGCGTCTAATATCAATGCGTTAACCCATCTTACGCACGTGGAACGTGCATCCAATATGAAACTAATTGCTTTACAAACATTTTACATTCATCACTTTAACGATGTGTATAAAATGACGTCTATATGTACTATGCAGATTATCACTCTGATCTAGCACTCTAGCTCAAAGTTTATCAATTATACTAAATACTTAATACTTCAAGTGCAAACAAATTAATCTATAAAACTTTACGTTATATCTTTACAAAATCGATAACTGTTTCTGAATAACATACTTTGTTTATAATCTTTTAATCACTTGTTTATGGAACTAGGTTTATTTTATTATCTGTCTTCATGGAAGTCTCTTAATTCTGTTTAAAGTCAACTGAAATGAGGAAACGGAAACTTAGGTTTACTACTAAGTAGTCAAGTTTACCCTTAAGTCATTACCAGTGAAGTCATTCACTAAAAATAAATACAGCGTCAGCCTAGTCACCAACCAGGCCCTAGCCAACGTAGGCCCTCCACAGGATTGGCTTGCAGAGATTGCTACAAGGCTTGACTTGTCACTGAAACTAGATTTGTGAATTACTGAATGGCGATAGCCCAGAGTTACGGTGGAGTCGCCTTGGCCCTTCCGATTCCGACCCAGTCCGACCCTGCGTTAATAATACTTAAGGTGCTTTTTAGTGGTGGTAGCATAAAACTTCAACATTTTCCTAATCGAAATGAAATTCTATTTGTTTAGATAAAGTTGAAAATGTATTAATTTGCCTTGACAGAATTGCTGAGATCGATGTTGTGCCGACTGTACGTTCATTAAAGTATTATTTTTATACTAATTAAAATATAGGTAAATTTCTATAGAAATAAGCAGTACCCTTGTACTGAGTTTTATGTTTTAATTATCCTGTGCTGTATTTTGTGTGTACATAAATAGTTAAATAAAATAGGTTAAAGGTACAGAAAAGGTATTACCGAAAATATTTAATATTTCTTTGAATAGTAATTTTCCGATAATCAATTTTCTATTTACACTCGTAAATGTGTAGAGTAATTTATTAGCGAGTATTAAAGGAGGGTTCATTAACGTCTGTTCAGTACCCATACCATGAGTTGTCATTACGATACTCGATTGTCGATATCGACCGCGTTTGGCGCTCTCATTGGTTGAGAGTTCATACAACCTTGCAGAGCGGGCCAATGAGAGCGCCAAACGCGGTCGACATCGATGATCAAGTATCGTAATGACAACTCATGGTATGGTATGGGTACAGGCTACCAGTTAACATTTTAGTTTTACACAATTTTTCGAAAGTTTTCTCTGATGATTTTTTAGACCTCTAGTACCTAATAGGTAATGATAGAAATTATAATTATGGGTTCGTTAAAATATAATGGCAAACATGTCCTCAATCACAATTTTAAACGAGTTTGGAGTTAGAGATTGATTACATAACGAATTTTATGAAAGTTATATCAATAGTTAAACAGCTGTTATTTGCATTTAGTGGAGTGGGGTAGTGTGCTAATCCTCCTCGCCTTAAGACATAACACTTAATAACTCAACATAAGTACCTATTATTAATCAATACTTTATTACTACATACGTCTAATAAATCTGAACTTGTTTTTCCACAAGAACTTTGTTGCAATTAAACTACCTTCGTAAATCAACGTTGTTATTGATAATTGTATTATCTGGAACAAATTATTCCACACCTTATCTGTTTCGTCCTGTTAAGGACTTATTATATCCAAGGCTGTTTGTGAAATACATACTCGTATATTATATCTATAACTAGACACTCGAACTTCAGTATTGCGACCGCCTGAATAAAGTAACCAAATATATCTGGTAGGTAAAACTCCATGGAGAAAATCCATGGCGTTCTTCCTGGGCATTTGGCCTAACACATAATTATATTAAGGTGGTTAAAAGAAAGTGGGATAGAATGTATTTATTAACCAGCAGTGTTCTATTTTGGATGATATTTGGGGCTATTACGGAACAGGGATATTAAAAAAAAACTTAATAGGTATGGCAGCATTAGACACCAATTGATATTTTGATTCTGCTAAAGTGTTTTTGTTTTGGGCCACCATTTTAATAAAACCATCTACCTACTTAAATAATCCCACAGCAAATAAATCAATATGAAATAATAAACATAAACAATGTTGAGTTTCTCGATGAAAACATTCTGAATAGCAACAGTTTCTGGAAACGTCCGGTCTGATCGAAAACAAGGAATATTGGGGTCGCGACATCACGACCATAATCGGCCACTATGTAATCGTTATCAACACAGAATCCTTGTTATTGTATTATTTATAGCTCTATGTTTTAAGGCTCCATAGTAATTCAATATAATCTTACTCGCTCGCACTTGCACGTACCAAGCACTATTGCTTGCTCTTTCTTTTAGCTGTCTACACGCAAATCTATTTATTTTAGGGCGAAAAAAAAGAAAATTCAAAAAATAAATAAGGCCTGCTTTATAGTTAGTTCAGTTAGTATAAAAAGTTTCATGATCTAATTTTAAGTATTTTATTATTGCCAGCGTTTTGTTGTTCAATTTAGAGGTAACTTTGGGATTTTTTTTCTATCAAGAAAATTTTATCGAATCATGTTTTCGCTAAATATAAGACCTAAAATTAATCTTCAACTTTACCAAATATTTATTTCAAAATTAATGCTGCAGTATTTTCGACGTATCACAGGATTCTGCTCAGCCATTTGAGGTAGTATGGGCTCTTAATGTTTTATTAGCATAAGATCACTTGAACATTTATTCATTTTATTATCTTGGATACCCTTGACTGCGATCATTTAACTTTAATAAGCGTTGAACCCTGTTTTATTGATCTCAATTGAGGGTTAAACAATATTATGTTAAGTTACGATTATTTTCTTTGTTTTATTTTAGGCTTCGAGCGATAATAAAGTTTTGAGTTTAAAAGCAATTAAGATATTAATTAGATATTTGTAATAGAGAAATGAATATAGCGCGCACATTTTATTATTAAAGAATGTTATAGATAAGACCCAAAATTATCTCCGAATTGACCCACATTATACACAATATTAATGTAAAAACATTAAACAACACTTCAACTTTCCAAAACAATACTTATTTTTATTAAGTGAATGAACAAGATGATATTTTAATATTGATTTGACCATCTTCTTTTAAAATCAAAATGTTCTAAAATATTTTCGCCTCTAACCTCATTAAGTGGGGGGGGGGGGGGGTATTTCGCCTCTAACATTACCATAACGGAACAGCAGCGAGGTGTGGATGTGGAACTATGTCCCAAACCATGCTTCACCTCCTACCCTGCCCTCGTAGCTCAAAAACATGCAGCCAAAGTGTCCTAAAGACGACCCACCTTTTGCTGCGCTGCCACCGACAAATTTTTGGAGATGTGGCAAAGTTTTGGCCTAATAAAATGTAAATACCCTCGTGCCAGCTATACAAAAAAGAAGAAAGTCTAATAATTACAAACAACCAGTTTCAAATCAATTATAATAACGTATTTCTAGGCCATTTAACCGCCCCAAAATCGCGAACGCCCGCCACCTGAGCCCTAGTTTCAACACAGAAATAGGCGGCACAGTGGCCAATATATTATCGATATCGAAATGTGCACTTACATAGTTCATCCGAACACCTGCTGCGCGGCATATGTGATGTGTAGGTAACCGTCATGTGCGCGGAACTGCTCGTACGCCTGTGCCATCGTCATGCTGTGGCTCACGAGGACTTTGTCGTTCACCAATAAGTATAGCGCCTGAGGAAGTGAGAAAGTGTTTATAGGAAAAGTATTGCACAAAAACCATAGACATAGAGAATGCCCGGAGCATAAACGGAGAAAAATTGTTCTTTAAAAAAAAAGCAGTTAATGATACCTATAAGTAGGTATTCAAAGATGGAACTACTGGCGAAGCAGTCACTTTGTCTTTCTCTTTTTGTTTTTATTTTACAACTGGATAGGGAACACTCAGTCTAATCTCTTTCTATGTATAAGTCAAAGATATAGATACAAAAGAGTGTCCTTAGCCAAGGAGAGGGGCAGAGCATGTTAGGGAAAAAATAATTATAATAGTATTTTAAAAGATGGCAGAAAATACGTGTAGGCATACCATATCGCGCTAAAATGGAAAAATACTCATTTTAGAGGGCCAAATGACCGTCAAAATTAGTCATAACAATTTACCGAACTTGACCAACTGTTCTCATTTACGTATTTAACTGCCTGTGGCATACATTTGTCAATTCACTTGTAAACAACTATGTAGGTCCCAAAAAATATAGGCAATACTTAATAGTTACCTGTGAATCTCTTAGTTTCATCTTTGTCCGTATGATGTACAAGAACTGGGACATGGTGAGTTCTTGTGGCACTAGGAACTTATTTCTGCCCAACGCTGGCACTTCCCGCTCTCTCGAATACCGCTCTACGTATAACTGGACCAAAAAAAAAACAATTAGTAAACAATATGGACGAAATCAAAGAGAAAGAAGGCTACAGAAATAATATTTACCGGCACTTTGTTTGGAAATCTATGTCTAATTGCTTGAACTTCTTGATTTGACTGTTTGATGTTCATATCTGTAACAATAGAAATGAGAATATGATAAAAAAGCCAAGTTAAATGCCAAGATGTGACTGCGACATCTCTAAATAACAAACTGTGCCACAAAAACGGTACAACGCCTAAATACAAACAAGTCCTACAATGGGCATCTTGTTTTTAAATTTGGCGTCTGATGCAATTTTAAGATAAGAAAAAGAATGAATTCGTTGTTTTATATGAAGAGCTACGGCAATCGGACCTTCGGGTAAGCAATACAAAATGCAAAGCTTCGTAACTGTCCACATTTTGAACTCTAAATCATCATCCGGAAGACGTCCAGTGCTGCATAAAGGCCTCCTTAGACCACCATGCCGAAATTCTATCCGTCCTTCGCACCCATTGGTTGTCCACGACTCTCACGTCGTTCCACCTAGTGCAGTTCTGTTTCTTGGTTGACATTCGGGAATTCTTGGAGAACCGATGGGGAAGTTCACTCTTTAAGCGCATTTCACACAGGGAGCGGGCGCGGGTCGGTCGGGCGCGTTTCGGGGCGGGAGTACGGCGGGTCTAGTTCTTTGTATTTAAATGGAAGACATCACACTGAAAGCGAGCGCGGGTCGGGCGCGGGGCGGGTCGTGACCCGCCGTACTCCCGCCCGAAGCGCTCCCGTCCCGCGCCCGACCCGCGCCCGCTCCGTGTGTGAAATGCGCTTTAAAAATGCTTCGCACAAAAGTCACAATTTCGTAGTCACTGAAACTTACTAGGCTGCTTAATTTTGCGAACAGCCACTTGATTCCCAATGCTTGTTTCTTTTATGAAAGACACAAACATTTGCAAACCGATACAAAATAATTAGATAAGGCAGAGTGGGGCGGATTAGCGAGTAGATAATGTTGCCTGAAATTACTTTCAGCGATAAGACCTACTTGACTTTTTTTGTCTGCAATAAAACACTCAATGTTCCACTTTTCTCTTTGAATATTGTAGCCAAAATATAGTTTACAGCTATTTAAAATAGAGCTAAAAATTGCTTACCATCTTTATAACCGAAAACTTCTTGTGACGCATATGTGATGTAGAGGAAACCGTCCTCATCGCCGTAATTTTCGTAAGCCTGAGCCATCGTGAGACTCATGCTCAGCATTGATTTGTTGTTTATTATCAAATATAAGGCCTGAAACAATATTAAACATAATTTTAAGGTGTTTATTACTTTTTGTCAAATCAGTCGTGTTTGGTCAGTCGAGTGCCCTGAAAGAGTAAACCCCATGCCTACGGATTAACTTGTCCTGCCTACATTAGACCAACATCAGAGCTAACGTTTATGCAGCGTAGACGTTACGTATATGTAGCGTATACGGTACGTAAGTTAAGCGTAAATAGTCCGTATATGCAACGTAGATGGTAGGTATATTCAAGTAGACGTACTATAATATACCAAATCTCACCGATACACGCTCAGAGCAGACAAATATTACAGGTATTGCATTGATTTTATTGTGTGAACTTCGTGTCATATCGTCTTTCTCAACAATTACCCTTTTAATGATATGTTTACGTTGTTTGAAGACACCTTTATAACATACAGATGTCTCGTGCTATGCCACCTTTGCAAATTGCTTGGGTCACTTGAAACAGCACTACTATGTATCATAGTTATTAATTATTTATTTATCAAGTGAATTAATTGAATGATTACGGTATTACGTAAATAATACTTTTACCTAACGATTGTGGAGATTCAACTAGATTGAACCAGACGGTAGCTTGACTAGATTATTCTTAGACTCTAGACTTCGGTATAGTTTTTATTACCGACTTCAAAAAGATCATTAATCGAGAACTCAAATAAATGTTTGATTACCATAAAATCAAAGAAGTCACCAACAACCGGACCATTTTAGTAAGCCATGTAAAAGGCTTTAGGTAGGTATGTATAGTCTAAAGAGGGTCTAAAAATATTTACCACAGACATCAAAATAATTGCGTAGATATCTAACTAATTACCTAGACGTGTAATCACGCTGGCTGGTTTGAAGAGGTCCGAGAAAAGAGTATATGGATGGAATTCGGGGACTTTTGCCCAGGAATGTGACTATAGGCGAGGAGAAAAAATGTCTCACTAAGGCAATATAAAGAAATGAGTTAAAAAACATATTTATGACAAATAAGTCGAGTAACCCTTACATGGGGAATACAAGGGTAAAAGATTAGTGAGTAAACCCAATAGCAAACCTTTCCTTTTCATTGAAGGTTTTTTAGATTTTAATTGGTTATAGTTTGTGAACTACCCTAGCCTAATAGCAATAATTGTAAAAAAACATAACCCTCCTTCTGGCGCAGTCGAGTAATTAAAAACTTGTGATTGAATTAAATTGTATTTTGTACTTTGGTCTAATTAGTTAGGTTATTGCGGTCTACAAATTAATATTAATATGAGATAATTATGATAGCGGTTAGTAAATTTTACACAAACGCAAACCTTCCTCGTAAATCGCTCTGCCTATTAGTGAAAACCGCACTAAAATCCGTTCAGTAGGTTTTGAGTTTATCTTGAACAAACACACAGACGTGGAAAGAAACTTTGTTTTATTATTCTTATGTGGTGAATACTTACTTGGTTTGGTTTTATTCTTATCCTATTGCGAATAATTACTAGAAACTGCGACATTGTGATATCTTCAGGAACTAAGAACTTCGATTTGTCCAACATTGGTAGATTTCTTTCTTTGTGATATCTCTCGACTATTAACTGCAAAAAAATATCAACATTATTTTAAAAACCCAAAGCCCAAAGCAAAGAACAATGTGATTGTTGTATGTTGAAACCATCAGTTGAAACAGGTTATTTAAATAAAACATTCATTTGCAAAATATACGTAGTTCAGTTAAAATCACTGTTTTATTGTAACTCAGAATCACACCTTTTTTACATATAACCATAGAGTAAACATAACTTTAGTCCACAGATAACCAAAACATTCTTATAAGCTAGGTACCATACAACATCTCCCCTCTAAAGATTTTCTTATAAATAATCTTGAAATCTAACTGGTCGCTTTACCTGTCTTCCTGACCTGGTCCGTACACTATCCTCTCTCTCCTCTCCTTCTAGTACTTCCTTATCCCCTTCCTCTCCTGTAACAGCTTTGTTTTGACTCTCTTGCTGTTGCACACTACTTGCCTTTGGTTTTATATGCATTTCATTTCTTGTGTATACCCTACCGCTAGTACTATCCATTACATTATATGAATTGGGATATTGAGAACAGTCTACAATTGTAGCTGGTTCCCATAAACTATCTGGCATTTTTTTATAGAAAATATCTTGTCCTTTCTCATACCTATCTCGTTTTGTGGCAGTACTATCATGCCACATCTTCGTTTTTAACTTTTGCTCAATCATCAATTCTCTGGCTTCTTTAATCTTATATTTTGGTACAATATTACTAAATGCACATGGAATGTTTGTCCTTAAATTTCTACCCATCAGCAGCGCTGCAGGAGAGGGTAATGAACCTCTAGGAGTTGCCCTCAAATTTAGTAAGGCTAGATGTGGATCTTGATTTGAATCCCTAGCTTTTTTAAATAACAATTTAATCGTTTTCACTGCACTTTCTGCTAATCCATTCGACTTAGGATAGTGTGGACTTGACAAAATATGCTGGAAACCCCATTCTTTAGCAAACCGTTTAAACAATTCCGAATCAAAATACAAGGCCCCATCAGAATACAATTTCACTGGTATTCCATGTCTAGCAAAAATTGACTTAAACCTTTCTATTATACCCTCAGATTTTAAACTAGTTAACTTTACCACTTCAATATAATTAGACAGAGCATCAACTACTACTAAGTAATATTCATTGTACAATTCAAACACATCACATCCAACTTCAGTCCATGGAATACTAGGAACAGGTTTTTGTGTCAATTCCAGCTTAGTGTTCTTGTTAGAAAATTTCTGACAAGTATTACAATTTTTTACAAATTTTTTAATATCCTGATTAATTCCTAGCCAAAACATCGTCAACTCACTTCTGTTTACCATTCTATTCATGCCTGGATGACCTGTGTGCAACTTTTTTAACATTTCATACTGCAATGCCTTAGGTATTAATATCCTATCACCTACAAAAATTAACTCCTTAATTACTGTCAAATCATCCTTATAATTATAATATGGCTTAATTTCTTCTGGCACATGTTTATATGAAGGCCATCCCTGTAACAAATAGGTTTTAAGTAATGCTAATGTTTTATCTTTTAAAGTACTATCTGTCAATAACTTCCAATATTCTTTTGTAACTGGCAAATTTTCTATTAACATTGAAATTTGGTATTCCACATCATCAAAACTAGTTTCTTTATCACAACCTGTTATCTTTACATCTCTTGACAAAGCATCTGCTAAGTACATGTATTTTCCAGGAGTATGACTTATACTTAATCTGTAGGGCTGTAACCTGAGCATCATCCTTTGCAACCTAGCAGGAATTTTATGTAGTGGTTTATTAAAAATCCCTACCAACGGTTTATGATCAGTCTGAACTTTAATTATATCCCTTCCAAACAAATATTGCCTGTATTTCTCTGCTCCAAAACACACTGCCAAGAGCTCTTTTTCAATTTGTGAATACCTCCTCTGTGTTTCTGTTAATGACTTTGACGCATAACCCAATGGCCTGCCCCCCTGTAACAGAGTCGCACCTAGCCCTACAGAACTAGCATCTACACTCAACACCAGTTCCTGATTTGGATCATAGAAACTTAACACCTGTGAGCTACTAATAGAATCTTTTAATAATTGCAGTGATTTTTCATGATGTGGTTCCCATCTAAACTGAGAATCCTTTCTCAATAAATCTCTTAAAGGAGCTGACTTTTCAGAAAAATTTTCAACAAATCTTGACAAAAAATTGAACATACCTAACACTCTCTGTAAAGATTTTTTATCTGTCGGTGTTTTTATCTCCTGGATGGCCTTTACTTTCTCTGCATCTACTGTTATTCCCTCTTTACTGAATCTGTGTCCTAAAAATGTAATTTCATTAGTATCAAATACAAATTTACTTGGATTAAACTTGATTCCTCTTTTTAACGCTGTTTCTAATACTTTATGCAGTGTTATTTTTAATTCCTCCGTGGAATTAGCCCACAGTAAAATATCATCTTGAAATGTCTCCACATTACTAATATCTCTAAATGTTTCATTTATAATTTTATGGAAAATTTCCGGAGCTACATTCAAGCCAAAAGGTAATCTTAAAAATGCATATCTACCCCATTTTGTTTGAAATGTACAAAGTCTAGAACTTTCTTTTGACAATGGAAGCATCCAAAACCCTGATTGTGCATCTAATTTACAGAAATGCTTCGCACCACTTAACTTTGAAGAAATATCTTCCAGGGTAGGTAGCGGGTAGTGTGCTCTTTTTGTGGCTTGATTCAGAGCTCTTGGATCTAGGCAAATTCTTAGAGATCCATCACTTTTCTGGATTACTACCATCTGACTAACCCAATCCGTTGGCTCATCAACTGGCTCTATAATACCTATCTCTTGCATTCTCTCTAGCTCAGTTTTTATTTTACTTTCTAGAGAGTATGGAACACGTCTCAAAGGTGATACTACTGGTTTAACATCAGAATTAATTTCAATATTAATTTCTTGTTGTATTAATCCTACTTTACCATCAAATAAGTTTAAATATTTATGTGGTATAATACTACTAACCTGTTCTGGCCAAAGAATCTCATTGACTCTGATAATTAATTCTGATTCCTCAGCTGATTTTAGACCTAAAATGTTGTAACAATCCAAATCAACCACCATAAAGTCAATATTATAACCCTTTCCTTTATACCAACAAGCCAAAGTACATTGTCCAATAATACTCAATTTATCTCCAGTAAACGATGTTATACAAGTCTTAACTGGTCTTAAATTCTTCAATTCCAGATTCATTTGACGGTACTGTTTTACACTTAAGACATTGCACTGCGCTCCAGTGTCCACTTTAATTTCCATGTCCACTCCTTGACACTTCAAGATCGCTGTATACCATCCTGTTCTTCCTTGTCCCAATGCTCCTACAAACCAATCCTCATCTTCTACTCCATCCTCCAACAAATTGACTTTTTTAGCATTTGAAAAACATACAGATGCAAAATGGTTAATTTTTCCACATTTTTTGCAGTTTTTTCCATAAGCTGGACATTTTCCATATTCATGTTTGTACCCACAGAATTTGCACTCAGTTTCTTTTTTGTTTAACTTTTTCTCCACTTTCTCTTTCTTGACTAAATCAATATTAATTTCTTCCATACTTCCTTTGTTTTCTTTTTTGATATTTTCAACTTGCTTCATTACTGATATCTGTGTTTTGCAAAATTCTAACACCTCTTCACCTGTCTTTTCCGGCATTCTCAATAAAGCTTGTTGTAAACCTCCATCTCTCAGACCACAAATAAAAACATCTTTAACTAGACTGTCAGTTAAATTTCCAAAATCACATTTCTTTGATAAATTCTTGAGCACTGTCATATATTGCTCGCAGGCTTCCTCACTTTGTTGTTTTCGTGTTAGGAATAAATATCTTTGATAGGTTATGTTTACCTTTGGCTGAAAATGTGCATCAACTCTTGTCACTAACCCGGCAAGTTTTTCATTTTCCACCTTTGGCAACGACCGTACTACTTCCCTCAACGTTTCCCCTCCATGGAACATCAAAATTGAAACTTTTCTTTTTTCTGACGCTTCCTCATAATAGGCATCAATGTAACTGGTTACACTGTCTCTAAACCTTTTCCAATTTTCAGCCATGTCGCCTCCATTCTCTAACCTCTCCACTCCAGCATGCAGCCCCGCCATTATGCAAATTTCCAAATCCAATCAATCCGTCTTTCAAATTTCTCAATTAATTTTCCGCTGTCACCATGTTGTATGTTGAAACCATCAGTTGAAACAGGTTATTTAAATAAAACATTCATTTGCAAAATATACGTAGTTCAGTTAAAATCACTGTTTTATTGTAACTCAGAATCACACCTTTTTTACATATAACCATAGAGTAAACATAACTTTAGTCCACAGATAACCAAAACATTCTTATAAGCTAGGTACCATACAACAGTGATTATGTTCTATTCTCTTTAATGCCCATTATTCCATGACCCATCTTATGCAGCAGAAAAAGGGAGAAGATGAGTCAAGTAATGCTGGCCACAGAACGTGCATATTGTACGGATGCTATCAGTACATCAACCTACCCCAATCTGACAATTACTTTATCGGATTTAATTGCAACTTTTATCACAAGAGAAGAAGGTTCCATTCTGAAACCTGTTTAGATTTTGATATTTAACTTCAGCGGCAACTGAACTGGACTAAATGACTAACTACGTCTTGCCATCCCTTCGAATGTTTTTTTTTTTATGGTAACGTAACGAAATATAGGACAGACGAGTAAATTCTGAAACTGCAAAAAAGTTTCTAAACTAGCAGTTTTCCCGGATACCCCTTTAGGTATCTGGGAGAACGCCGCAGTTTAGCAAAACCTCTTCTTTCAATAAAGCATGTTTTTCAGAACCTCGCTTTCTAAAAAACTTGCTTCTTTAGGTAAGCAATAAACTATCATACAATTAAAAGTTTGCGAACAATATTTGGCACAATTTTGTGCCACCAAACCCCGACAGATTTTAAACTGTATTTTTGGAAAAATAAGTCTTAAAATCGGTCAGGGTTTGTTGGCAAAAAAAAATTCTCGGGTCTCGAGAGGTTAAAAATACTCACAGGTATTTTGGTGGGAAATTTACTTTTTATCGCCATGACTTCTTCTTTTCTGCTTACTGCAAGAGAAAGAGCAAATATTATGATCTCATTGGATGTAAAATAGTGGATATCGACGGTCAATAGCATTTGAGTTCTTTGCACCGTTATCAGTTCAATTGCCCATCTTTCACTAATGAACTTTTGCCTTTGTGTTGAGTAATAACAATAAACTATCAGTCAACTTCGGTAATAAAAATATATAAGAAAAAACCCCCAACCGCAACTAAAAGTTCGAAATAAGAACGGATCGCTGATGGTTTGTCAAGTCACCGTCACATCTTTCGTCAGTCACTTCTCCGGTTTGGCTGAATCATTGAACACATATACACTGACTGAACTGAGACGTGACCTTCCCGGGGGGACGTTACGTTACGTGGGGTAAAAGTAGGTATGAGACTTGTACGGAAATATTATTAGACGTGACTGACCGGTGACGTGACTGATAGATTACGTGCCGCGGTGACTGGCCGGTGACTGAGGTGTGGGAACAAAGTCATACTAGGAGTCTATAAACATTTTGTTTTTTTAAACCCGGCTGGTGACGTGAGTGACTGATAAGCGTGAATGCACCTTAATACAGCAGCTGGTCAGAAGCAAAAATAATTGAATATCGCCGTCTCTTGGTTTTTGGACCACAAACGTAATTTCATATCCGTTGGCGGCTATAAATCACGTAATTTATAGGTCTGGTACCTTTTGGTTCCTAAATCCTACATGAACATTTAAATAAGACACTATTGTGAATATTACAGGTTTAAAGAAATACACCTCGACACATATCGTAAGGTAAGTTTGATTGTCTGATTAGGTAATATATCTAGTGCAGCGTTTATGTCTTAAACAGCAGGCCAACGGACACATTAAAAACGTGTTTTGACAATCATCATCAGCCCATAAATGTTCCCACTACTGGGACACAGGCCTCCTCTCTGAGAGGGAGTGGGCCATAATCTACCACGCGAATAGTGCGGGTTGCTAGATGTCGTCATGTCGTCGAATTTTTTGTTCTAGGACTTGCCGGTTTCCTCGCGATGTTTTCCTTCACCCTTTTGAAGCCAGCCAGGTGCATTACTTCGTGTAGTTTATTTCGTCACCACTCAAAAAGTCAAATGATCAGTCAGTAATCATTATTTTGTTACCTAAACCAAAATTGACGAAGATACGAAAACACTTTAAAATTGCCAATACGTCACAAACAAGTACAGATTTTACTTGCTTCTGGCGTCACGAGGATTCTCAAATGATGCATTATTACCTTTATGAATATGCATTAATTTAACAAAATAAAAAATATGTATCCATTTCTTTTTAAAACTGTTTCTGACGAACTTGAATTTGCAATTTATTGTGAATTCCATACATGAAGTTATGACCCTAAAGTTTTAACACTCTTTACGTTTGTCTTAGGCCCCTGAAACGATCTGAGAAGGCTATGCCCTTAACTTTAGGGCTTACCTACCTTCTTCTTTTACCGTTCGTAGTTCATTACATTATGGTCTAATTAAGACCTATGATCAGCTGTAACCAATTTAGGGCATACATGACAGCGGTCACGTTTCCACTACAAAATTAGACCAATTTAACGAAACAAACTGATAACTAGAGCAAACACTCGATACCAAACACAAAATCTAACAGTTCAATGAACTAAGTCCATGCATAATTATGTTTTGCTAATAATATGGCGGTAATAACAACTGTTTCGCGCTCAAATGTGCTATTGACATCAATCTGGATGTAAACATCAATCATTTAGAGTAAACAATATTGAGTTAATTGATTATTTGTAACGATTTTAGTGTTTATTACTCTCTAGATAATATTGGGCGGTTAATGAGTCAATAAGTACCTATGTAGAATACATAGGTCTAAAGCGGCCCTAAGTAAAAAGAAAACTTAAGTTTATCATTTTTCTTTTCACATCAGTCCGCTTTATTCAGTTTTCTAAGCTTATGTATTGGAAATATGTAAGTATTGTTACATATGGCAGGAAAATAAACTACTTTATCACGGGCAAAAAAGTTAATGTAAATGTTACCAAGTCAAGAGTAAGAAACATTGTCATAAATCGAGAAGAGATCTGAAAATGTTACAAAGATCAAGTAATCCAAGGAATATCATCAATAATATCAATTTAGTACTTACTGAAAGGTTTTTTTGATTTGAAGCACTGTTTCACATTATGATTCACATCGTGTTTTATTAAAGTTGTTATGAAGTTCAACTCCATTTTGAAGTTACCGATCGCACTGTTTCGTGTTGGTCTCGCGGCGGCGTGCACTCCTCACGCGGTTCTAGCCCCGACTACGCAAATGTAAATATCAACTGTACTTTTATCATTTGAGGGAGCTCACTGGTAAACAAGCCGATTATTATCAGTCCCTTTTAATTTATATTATTCAGGGTATGCATTTCACTTAATGTGTAAGTGATTACTGAGTTACTGTTGGCTAGTCACGTACTTATTTGTTATTGCTTAGTTGCATAATACCCGCTTTTGAGAAATATTAGTTTGTGCATACAGCTTTGCTCTTTCTATTTACTTCAATAATTAAGGTAGGTAGGTAAATAGGAAATAACTATAGTTGGACAAACCAAAATGGAGACGTGAACGAAATGATTGGTCAATGCAGACGCTGCGCTGGATGATCAAATGCTACGCTGCGTGTGTGCGTGCTCTGGCAGGTTTGAGTCCCGCACGGAACAAGTATTTATACGTCCTACAGATTGTTGTTCACCGCGATATAAGAGAAATTGGAGCGTAGGTAACTGTGTCGTAACTAAGCCGTAAGGTTCTCGAATGGAGACCACGCACCGGCAAGCGCAGCGTAGGACGTCCACCCACTAGGTGGGCAGACGATCTTATGAAGACCACAGGATCACGCTGGATGCAGGCCACTTACAACCGGTCTTACTGGAAGTCCAAAAGGGAGGCCTATGTTCAGCAGTGGACGTCTTACGGCTGATATGATGATGTGTCGTAATTTGGTAACAGGCTATCGACAAAAAATTTCCTAGGTTTTCAACAAACAGTCACACACGAAGATTGCCTCAGTATAAACCGATTCATAAGGTCAGCTCGTGCTTGTATCAACATCACAAACCAAACTGCTTCAAACCAGTTAATCAATTAGCTAAGATGGTGGAAGAAAGTAAATAAATAATAATTAACTTAATAACAGCTATGGGTAGCTATACGTGATCAATTATCACTTCATGGAGTGATTCAATTAGTCATTATGGGACCACAAACCTTTCCATTCGCAAGTTAGTGGTCTTGTTTATGGCTAGTTACCTATTACCTACCATTAAAAACTGGAATAGGGGAGGCCGTGTTCCGATCAATGCTTGATGAATATCTGTTCGTGATTTCAGTACTTATTCTGCGTAATAAATTAAAATACTTAAATGTATTACATCTCGTCCAAAAGATGAGGATTTAGAAAAGGAATGCCACTTTCTTTCATCGATTTTCTACCCCAAACAGTGTCCATTTTTGAAGGCAGTACCTAAGCTAAACGTAAGAGTCTAAAGGTCTTCGCACATTATAACAACTCACCGGCGACTCGACTCTATGCTAGACATTGAAATTTAAGCCCTGTATCATATGTTCAAGGTTCAATTTCAAAAAATGATTATAAAGTAGTGTACAACGAGTGGCCTACGCATCGTACACTAGAGGTCAACCCCGACACGTTTGTCACGCAATGACCATACGTCGTCCACGCAACGACCACACGTTGTCCACGTAACGACTATGCGTTTGCGACTGACGCGTGACGGGAAAACTGAGGTTAGACGAGTTGTCTGTTGAATAACCCACTCGTTGGCACCGCGTTGGCCACTCCTTGACACCGCGTTGTCCACTAGTAACCATTGGGTGGATCAACTAGTTGACTACTCATCGAGAGTGTGAGTAGAGTTGCTGCCGCGTTGGCGTGGAGTTGTTATAATGTGCGAAGACCTTAAGTTTGTCTATTTTCTGATGCAAAAGCTTGCTGGAGTTAGTCCACTTAGTACCTACATGTTTTTCTCAAGTTAATATATTAGCAGCATAGTGTTGCTGTGGTTGTAGATCCATCTGAGGAAATAAGGCAGCGTCGAAACAACAGCAACATGTCGGGATTCGGGACATAACTATCTCAAGTTCAACTCAAGCCTCGGCTGGGTTAGAAATTATATTTTAGGAAACCATAGCTTTTTTTTTTACCTAGCTAAATCATCAAATGAGTCATCCCACCCCGGGCAGGGCGGGAGGATCTGTCAGACTTGCACGTGCTTGTACTGACTAAAATCCACGGTGTCCTTCGGTAGCCCTTTGTGTGCCGGAGTCGCGGTTTACGTATGTCTCGCAACCCCGGCTGGACTAGCTGTGGCCCTCTATAGGGGGGCCCCGTCATTATGCTGACGTTCCTTGAGGCGCGCGTGGGACACAACGCGCCGTCGACCCGGGCATGGTCCATGATCGGACTGCGAGTTGCCCTTTACTCGCTGCTCGAAACTATAGCTGGGAACACTTACCTACCACAACATTGTAAGCAGATCAGATAGAAAGTAGCCGGATCCGGATGGCGGATGGTGATAATGGGGATGGCAACTCAAAGCTAATCGTAGATGGCGCTGCGATAGTTGGTCCCCACGTCTACCTTGTTTAAAAAAACAAACAAGATTATTTGTTATAAAAATTGAGTATAAATACAAAACAAATATGGAAAATTGTTCGTCCATGCAAGTACTATATACTAAAAGAAGAATTAAGACGCCGCGGCGCATCTACAAGAGGAAAAAGTGATTTAATTGAGTGGTTATACATTTGATTTTACCGTAATAAATCCACAATTACTTGTAGTTGAGGTTTCAATTTTTGAGTTTAGGTATGTTTTACCTGTCCTCTCCTTTATCAAGAATATAATGCTGGTTTTTACTTTCTATTTTGATAAAATATCATAATGTTTTAAGTCAGTAATTTTAACCTTTTTTTCTATTTAGATTCGAGAAATATCACAATATATTTAATTTCTTAACACCATAACTATTACAAAACTCGTTCCAGGTGATAATTCTTCGATTTTCGAGCGATGCAATACTGGTACATAACCTCCAAAAGAAAAGTAGATATTATTTTGAAAAGTGTATTCCATCATTTTTACAGCTTATTAAACAACATCTAGTCATTTTACATCAATAAATGGTTTTTTTTCTGAAAATTCCTTTGATTTTACAGTTCTTTGGGGACCAAACTGTCATTTTCACTTTGACACTTGCCTTCCCCATTTGTTGACGTGATGATTACAGCGTGTGTATCGTAACGTGGACATTTGATGTCCATCTGCAACGTGACGGTTATCTCACCTGCGTCCTGACACGTGACAATGTTATATTTAATTAGATTTTTAGGGTTCCATGCCTCGGAATGAAAAACGTAAGTTAACCCTTAGTGCTTGGCCTTTTTTAGATAAACGAAATTTTAATCTGAGAGTGCAATAACACGGGCGGCAAGATCGTTACGGTCGTACTTTCATTATTATTTAATGATACATTTTTAATGAAAACTGTTATTAGGATATTGATTTCCAGAATAACCTAGGGAAAATATAAAAGAAAGGACGGAGCGTGGTTTTAATAAACAAATGAAAATGCGCCCCTGGTGCACGAACGAGGCACAATTTATTCAAATCTAATTAATGTCAAAGTCCCAGTTTACTAGTCTTCTTTTAGTTATTATAAAACCGCTGGGTGGTTTTTAGGCATTCAAGTCTGACAGTCAATTCCGCTCCACCCAGTGCATGACTGGAGAAATCATTTTAGGATTTTGATTACCTATCCATTAGAAGTACCTACATGTAATATCAAAATATGTATATTATGTTACTGTAAAAGCCCGAAGTACGGTAAATCTTAAGCTTTCCCAGTAAATCCTAAGATTTACCATCATGAGTTGGGGAATGTCCGAAATGTTATAAAAAAGAGACAATAGGTATGGCTTTTATTAGCTAGGGCCTTAACCAGCAGAGTTTGGGAAATGCTAAGATTTAACCAATGATCGTTGGTAAATGTTGGTTTTAGGAATAAAACAATGAGTAATTCCTAATCTTTTATTGCAATTGACTGGATGTCTCAAGAAGGCGGAGCCCCGCGCAGCGAGGTCCTATTTCCACGTGCAAGGTGCAAAGGAAAGGAACCTAACCAAACCGAACCTCGGGTTGCCCAAGAATCACGTCATGTACCTTTAATGTTAGTCCTATTATATTTACCAAGTGAATGGTTGTTAAAGTTCGATTTGCAAACAATTTGGACATTTACCATTAAGAATTGTTAAATCTTAGGATTTACTGGGAAATCTTAAGATGTACCGCACTAATACATATTTACGTAGAGCTATTTAAATAAAGGAATGTTTTGATGTTTATAAGACCCACAATGACGACTAATGACGATAATGCGATAGTGCTTTAAATGAGGGATGTCTAATTAGTTTGTGTACGAAAATAACTTGATGACCGTTTCATGCTTTGAGCATAGTTAATATTTTCAGGGATCCCTTTAGTTAACAGCTTCTTCTTCTTGACCACACCGTGTTTGACGAGTAGGTATCTGCTGCGCTGCCACCACTGGTTCCATCTCCGCAAGACCGCACTGAAATAATGTATAGTATGGTCATATAGGTAGGTAGTGGTAGGTGCCTCCCAAAGCCAGTATTATTGAAAACGAGCATGAATATTAGACAGATAGAAATAAAGACCTTTCTTTCTCTCTGTTAACTTATCCGTAGTTTATCGTGAAGCCTTGACCACAAGTCCGCCGTTCTTGTAAGTTGATCCTAATAGGATACATACGTACAAGATCTCACAAAATACCTGCCTATTACAATCGTAACAATGTTTAGATGACCTCTTAGCCCAAAGAGCTAAGTAATAGCACGGTAGCACCTATTTATTAATGGAATTATGATGAACAGTCTAATGAGTCTCAGGATTATTCTATTTAGTAAATAGATCTGCTAATGTTTAATAAGTGGCACTGCATTCAAAGCGATTAACGGACGGCAAACGACGGCCAGAATAAATTTGTTTTTTACAAACTCTTGTCGCTGAATTCGCAAAGAACTTCTAGCTGAGTTCATAGAGAACATAATGGGTGTCTCGTTTCCAACGATCTCACGTAGTACTCGTAGTAGTACGCAATCAGTGGTCATATCAAACGTTCAGAAAAATCAAGCAATGAGCCGACCACTATGAATTTATCGAACTAAAATGTATTAAACAGAATAATCGGAGAAGACCTCTGATCAACAGCCTCCAGGAATAGTATTGAAATTAAAACAGTGTGTATTTTAGATGTGGAATCGATACTCAATTTTGTTACTCGAATAAACAAAGCTGAGGTTACTCAAAGTGTGATGTGAACGCATTTTATTTCATGAACGCTTCGAAAAACTTTGACAGCTGACAACGTAGTTTCTTTACACGAAAAAATAATGAGATTTAATATTTTTGGTAAAATATTTTAATAAGCAAACGATAAAACTCTTTTAGTAAAGTATAATGATATAAATATCGGTTATATACCCTATAAAATTTAATATTTCAGTGGGTGTAAAACAAATTACCCAAAATGTAGTTCTTGACTCGTGCTACGAGTACACGAGTACGTGTATCGGAACGCACTTTATTCCTAGCGACTGAAAATGAATTATCGAATTTCTGAAATAATTTATTTATGAATATAACAAAGCGTAGCCGTAAGTGTACTGCGTAGGTGTAAAAACATTCAATGCTCTAGGTATTATTAGTTTACTGTGTATTTTATACGGTTTTATTTACTAACACATTTTGCTTCATCGATGGACTTTAGAATCGATAACCCAATTTCTTTCAAGTTTTGAATGACTGCAACTGTCTGTTAGTGCGTCGCTGTAAAATGCTGCTGTGTTAGGGTTGTGTGACGGTGTTGTGCTCGTTGTGACCATGCTTTTCACACCGATTTATATTGCTATGACCTTTATAAAGACCTGGCGAATTCGCTCGTTCAGAGCTCGGCTACTCGAGTTTTTGAGCGGTAACACGAGTGTCGCATTCTGCAAAGTTCCTGAAAATGCAGCTGGTAAGTGTCCTAATACAATATCAAAACAGTTATGTCACATATTTCTACTTTGATAGAGTGCAAAGCCTGAAGTAACTGTCCATTTTCTCAATAGATTCTACTGCTATTAATTCATGAGCCGGCTAAAAAAACCTAATTTGCCTAATGTGAACTAACTAATTTAAATTTAAAATACCTAATTTACACACTATCTAACTTATAAATATTTAATTTGATTTACAGAAACTCCTACACTTAGTTCTAAGTTATGTATAAACCCAAAAAATGCATATCTATGTGACTTGTTGGACTATACAAATGCCACCCGGATCTGCAGTATGAAGCCGATGCAGATGATAGAGATCAATGACTGGGTGTCATGTGCTAACGGGCTGCCCCTGGGCTCCGGGGACCAGTCTCCTATTACTGACTTAGATGTAGATGTGCTGTTTGAATGTGAGATGGAACCTCATGATAATTCAGGACAAGATATCATTACTGTAAGTTTCAGTTCTAGGTTTAATTATTAATTTACTGGATTAGATTGAAATTATTACCTTGAGTTACAATATTTAAACATATTTTGCATCAACCTTACATACAGTATATTCTCTCCATGTAAATATTTATTTATTTGCTGTTTTTATAACAAAATACAATTTTGTCAGAGTAGCAGTCACAATATTACTAGTTTATGACTTATTGCTTATGGGATATATTCTTGCTTAGATATGCATCACCTCTTCTTATTTGATTCCAGTTAGAGTCAATGGGTCAGCCTGTGGCATGGAAGGCAGGCTCTCACCTAGCAATCATAGTGAAGACTAACATAGAACAACTTAGTGTAATCGGTTTCAACTTCACTGGAGGGGAGTTTGTCATAGACCACAAACTGCCTGTGGTTAGGATACAGAGTAAGTTATCCTCATTATTTGTAAATAGCCCTGAGGAAGCTGGTTTGTGTTTGGAGTCATGGAGTGTTATTGCAGACAGTCATTTAAATACATATTTCTTCAATTCCAGCTGTTCAGCTATCAGGAGAGCCCAACAAAGCCTCAGACCTCTCTATGAGAAGTCTCCGCAGTGACATCCAGCACAGTCTCCAACAGCCAGCTAATCAATTTCAATGGCCTGTTCATGCCGCCCTGCTCAGAAAACTGTCCAAGGTTGTAGATATCAAGTCTGAAAACAAGAATACTATACAGATGAATGGTAGCAGCGGAGATATAGTGCTTGAAGTACCACCTCCAAGGAGAACTGTTACTTTAGCTGATGTCAGTGTCAACACTGGCAAGTCTTTAACAGATGAGACAGACAACCCAGAAGAAAGCAATAAAACAACAGAAACTGTAGCAAAAACAGAAGAAACACAGCCTGAAGAAAAAGAAGTGGTTGTTGAAAATGTAACTGTAGAAATACAACACAATATCACACCAAAGAAATCTAGTTTGAAACTCGATTTGAAGAAGGGCACAAGCCAACTCTCAACTTCTCTATTAAACATATCTAGTCAAATAAAGTCTGTAACTACTCATAAAAGGATAGTAAGTACGACTGGACCAAAAAGGCCACAGTCCCAGATAGAATGTTACCCAGTTGTCAAAGAGGAAGAGCCAAGGAGTTCTACATCCAACCAGAGTACGCCGAAATCTGTGAAAAGTTCCCGTCCATTAGTGAATACGAAGTCACCAAATGTGTTGATATATTCTGATAGTGTAGTAGCTAGAGATAATTTGGAGGCGTCCCTTAGGAAAGTACTGGATTGCGATAGGTGAGTGTGAGTGTCTTATGTGTTCTAAAGATATGCTGAGCTTTTAATCAATTGACACAAGCTTAGCTCATATCAAATCAACTGCAATTTTTGTTTGAACCTAGTACACATTTTATTTTCTGTTTCATATTTCTTAAATTTTTAGTATAATAATTGGCTTTTTAAATTATTGCATTGCAGTACTAAACCATTTTGGATTGGCTATCTAAATTGCACATTTAGGCATGTTTATTAGCACTACACTGACTCAGCAAATAAATCACAGAGTATTTAGTAAATGGAATGCTACTTCTCAAGTTCTCATGTGAATAGCATTCCTATAGTCTAACTCAAAAAGTTTGATTGGATTGTGCATGATGCACATGAAGGTCCTTATTTTCATAACAAAATAATGAATAATAAAAATAAATTAAACGATTAAGTAAATGCAATTGTTCAGATTTCCAGGCAAACCTATTTTATGAATGTAACACATAAGTGTTAACTGTTCCAGCAGTTGGTTCGTCCAATTAAAGTAGCATAAAAAAGGATTATGTGGTTTTATGAAACATGGTAAATGTGAATATAGGCGCCGCCATGTTGGCCTTGGCTGCTCTGACGAGCGCCTTTCACTTTATCCCTACTCCGCGGCCGACCGTCACGCGACATGCAACACACAGACGAAAAACTTTGAGACCATGTGATAAAAGTTTCATTTTAATAAATACCACTTCTCAAAATACCAGGTATACATTATACGTGGTGTCCCGCGAGGCACTGGAGGGCGGCGCGTGGCGGGGCCGCGCGGCCCTCGTGGCCGTGGCGGGCTGCGTGGGCCGCGCCGCGCCGCTGTTGCTGGCGCACCTGCTCGCGGGCGGCAGACTGCTCGCACTCTGCTCTGATCTACTACATACTGTGCTGCCATATTATAAGACTGCTGAGGTGTGTATGATGATGATAGTTAAATATTTATGGCTTTTGGAAGATAAGCTGCTTAAAAAACTGACAGCTACCACTTAAAGAGAAGCTAATAAGTAAAATGGTTTGTTTCCCCAGGTTCGTGAGAATGAAATAGTACAATTCACTTACGATAAATGGAAGTCAGTGAAGATGAAGCATCACATATTCTGCTACCAGGCCTCTCCTGCCAAGAAACAATTCTCCACGGAAAGCGATAGACAGTAAGTTTGATATTTGTTTATTACATTGATGTCATTATGTGTGTGTGATATGTGTTTCTTTCCACCACGGAGTAGTGAGCGAATGGAGTGCTAATGCTACTGAAATGTAGATTTTCTTGATTAAAGTCACTCAGTATTTGTTGTACTGTGAAATAAATATTCAGAGTGTAATTACTCTCTCCATTTGCTTATTATTCTCTGTGCTCTTCAATAAATACTGTGCTTATAAATAACATTTTGATCAATTTACAGAGCAAGTCAGGAAAATAATATGTATCGGTACGCAAAACATACTATTGCCTTAGAAGTCCTTTAATTCTCAGCCCTCATGTTATGACTCATTGTTACGCCTTGAAATTTTAGTATTTTATTTTAAAACAGAGCTATTTTCACGAATGATGAGTACATGCGAAAGAAAATTCATTTTTAAAGAAACTTTTATTTTTCGCTTAAATTGATTTGTTATACCAAAATATATGCATGTTTGTGTGTTTAGATGTGTGTGTTGTCTTTCTATAATATTGATTTACATAATTATACTTCTACATTCATTCATTACTAATTAATTTATTTGAGCTAAGTATTATATTTATCGACGATAGAGTGGCTGATCAAGGACTATGGCTAATACATACTAAGTATATTGTAGCTTAGAAGTAACACAGTGCAAAGAATGTTATCTGTAACTTAAATATCCACTGTATTGAACACAACTTATGACGTAGTGTAAAGTATTATAGACACGAAAATGAACTGCCAACACAAAAAAAAATACGAAAAACCAAACGCTTCGTAAAGAATCTTACCTCATTTGTCACCAAATAAAAAATACAGCGAGTGGATCACGCAACATGCTATTTTAGTTGCCTTGTGAATTCGCCTTTAGACATAGATTAATGATGAGATACATAATTTATGAAGATCCGAAAGTCATAGCCGAGATTAAAAAACTTTATAAGCACGAGCCTTGACTACGCTTTGTGCCAGTCACGTTCGCACAATCAGTGCCATCTTTTTCATTGAGTTATTCGGGCGAGCAACCAGGGCCTACGATCCAAGGGAGCTCCAGCGGCCTAATAATGTAATGGCCTTGTGGCCATCAAAATATATCCAACTTATCCCAGGTGGAGTAAAGATGACTTCGATCAATGTTGAATACACACTTTAGTTAAAGAAGGTCCTTAGCACTATTATCGAATTAAAAATGTAGACTGAATCTGTAATCTGTCAAAGAAAGTGCTACGCAACGTTTATTAATCTCGTCCTAAGTTAAACAAAGTGAATCATGGAATGGATCCGTAGTTCGTCGCTCTGAATATGTGGATTACCGGGTTATTAGAATCTGTATAGTATTTAGACGTTGACTTAGAACCAACCACAAAAACAATTATAAATACACTAGCTGCGTCGCAAGTTGTAAAAATAGTTTAGTAACTGAGAGCCATTCGTATTGGAAAATAAAAGAAATAAAACCCAGCTTCTAAAACGTACTGATAAATCTACTGTCTGCCTTATCCCCTAAAAAGTGTGCTCAGAATATTCCAAAGTTACTTATAGAAACTGGTCTAAAATACGTGATCTAAAAATAAACCTTGCTATTCCTTTACCAATTTTCCATACGAAAGGCTCTTTACCACTCTTTTTCAATCAGAGCAGTTCAACAAAAATATTGTGTGTAGGCCGTCCAAATACGCGGGGCATCCAGGCCACGAGCTGGATATTCAAGTCTTGGCTTCAGAAGAGACATGGCGCACACCCTCACTGTTGCAAGCAACCGACCTCACGAACAGGGGCATTGCTATCTTCTCACAGGTTTGTGTAAAAGCGTACTATGTACAGATAAACCAAAAACAGATTGAAAATATTGACTTTTTAGACTCCAATGATACTTTTTTTTATATGAGTTAAGGAATAAATTGTGAATTATAAAAAACTGTCGTCTATAATTAAATTTGAAAAAAAAATAGGGTTGAAAACGTGTAATTTTTTTTAGATTCATTTAGAAGCAGACCCCAGTGACTACTTAGGAGACGAAGGCATAAAGAGTAACGAAGCTCGGCTAGGGATCATCCACAAAATTCTCGGCGATATTTTGGGCCTTCACGTCAAGGAGCCGAAAGAGCTGACACAGATAGAATACACACAGGGATTCTTCTTAGGAAACCATGTGGTAAGTCACTGTTCTACCGAGCCACTAATATCACTGTATAAGTGTATATGTTTATTTCGCATCACCATCAATGTAGCAAATTGCTGATTATAATTGATATTTATATTTTGATACACTGATGTCTTAGAAAAACAAGTAACTATTACCTACTTTTATTGAATTAGAGACACGTGGTCGTTGATAACGCGTAAGCTTTCGTACTAATTGGCCAGCTCAAATATTAGGATAAGAATTCACACAATTGACTAAACGACAAAGCAAACTTGTGTATGCTTCCAAACTTGCCTTGTTTGGTAAACAAATATCGCGTATATTGAATTCGAACAAGAGGATAATACCTAACTTCAAGGTACCATGGGCGCAGTAGTGGTCCAGTGCTTATGGCCCCAACCTGAGATCTTAGGTTTGGACACAGCCAGGCAGTTTATTTCGTCACTAGTGCCGTCCACACAATCAAGGAAAATATCGGGAAGAAATTGTTTGAACTAGAAGTTCCAAGACATGTGACATTTATCAACCTGCACTGGGCCCACGGGATGGGTTGCGGACCACACCCACTTTAAGGTGACTAATGTGCGTTGGCCGATGTATACATTTAATGAGACTGATAAATGTTGCTGGGCTATTTGTTTACCAAATAAAACGAGAAAGGAGAAATACATAACAAATAACCCCTACTCGTTACAACAAAGCGTTGCTTATCAAAATATAAATGTCGCCTCTAAGCAACTACTAGGAAATAAGCGTAGATAAACATAATTTGTGATGAGCATATTTGCATACATTAGAAGTAATGGATTGTTAATAGGTTTGAAGTTTTGGACTAACTTTTAATTCCGTCACGTTTCGAGCTTAGTAGAAACACCGTCATTTGGGGACATTACTAAGGATATGGTAGATCAATCATTATACTGCATTGTGTATTCTAAACACAGTATTAATTATCATTTCAAGGTCACATTAAAACACCTCAAGCAATTCAAATTAATATAAGTTTTACTATAAGAAATATAGTGGTTATTTTATTGATGTTTCGTGTTCTCACAAGGAACATACACTCAGCTCAGGTTTTATGACGAATTGAGCAGAAACGATACGTGAACTTATATTAAAAATAAATTGTCTGAGAAAATGACATCGAAAATTTACAATTTCATAAAACGATGCGCACTGAACGTGCTATTGGATTTTCAACTGTCCGAACTGAACACTTCTTATCCAACACAGCACTAGATAGGGATCCCCATTCTACAAATTCTAGAGAAAACTGGAGAATCCCGACTAGTGCGTAGAATACAGAATGCTTATGGTCATGAGTCCATCGCAGTCACCCTGTGTATACGATAGTGACACGTGTTCCCGGTAGGCGGCGTGGCCGAGGCGTGCGGCCGGCCCCGGCCACGTGACCGTGTGATGCCCGGTGAGACGCACAGCTTCACCGCACTTGTTGCTACTTACGATGCTAGCACGCACGGTTTTAAGAGTGAGCACTCCATTTGCTAGCATGTCCTAGACCTAAATATTCGAACATTGTGTCCTAATGTGTTTAAACCCACACGGGGCCCGCGTGGTGGTTACAATTCTCTTGTTTGCACAAAAAGGTGGTCTGTATCCTTACAGAGGGAACATTATACATTTATAATTTAAATGCAACTAAAATGCGATATTTTTGAAGCCTTTATTTTATAAAGGACTGTTATTGCAACATTTAAAAGACAATCAGTAAAAATCATAGCCCCATTTTTTATCTCGCTTTTAATAAAACATTTATAAAGCTCACTCTTAAAACTCACGTATGATTAATTATTACAATTAAATTAGGCTTTTATTTTATGCATTAAATAATTACAATGATCACAATGTTTTTGGTAATTATTATAACTATGCACGCAAATTGCTTCAAACATTTTCCTTTTATCACAGTTTTTAATGAATTTATTGAAATGAATCACCTCTTATTTCACAGCTACTCATACATTATATCAACATTCGATAGAAGTAAATAAATCATGACATTAGAGTCAATACGAGTTTTGTCCAAAATCACCTGACATTAGAATCAATATGAGTTTGGTCTAAAATCACCTGACATTAGAATCAATATGAGTTTGGTCTAAAATCACCTGACATTAGAATCAATATGAGTTTTATCTAAAATCACCGCAACGGTCACCGAGTTACATTTCAACCGTGCTTAGTGGACAAATGCAAATAAAGCTAAACATCATCAATTTCTATGTGAATATTTTGGTCTTTAATTTTTTCTATCGATGTTGCATGTTGTGTTTGCTCGGAATTTTCTGTCGCAAGATAAAGATTAAAATCACGGCGAGGTTTCTGCTCACTTAAATCTCCTTATATTCTCAAGTCTTTTGTTTGCATTAAATGCAAAGTACTGAATCGTGTGATTCTGAATAGCAATTCTAAAATGCAAACTCATTGCTACATTGATTTTAATCAATATTTCAATGAAAACTACACTTGTAGACTATTTGAAAATAACAATTTAACAGATTGAAAAAAAAAAACCCAGTTTAAAAAAATCTAAAATGGTTTAATTTGCATTTTACGCCAAGTCCAAACAAAATACTAAACTTGGAAGATCTCAACTAGATTCCGTATATTTTTTAATCGGCAGAAGATTTCGAAGCGTGTTGTCACACTAACTAGTTCCCTACCCACAAGATAACATTGATAAGTTATCTGTGACTCGTAGCAAAAGCTGCGCGTGGTGGAGGCGTGTCCGCTGGTGGCGGGCGCGCGCGTGCAGGCGCTGGGCGAGCTGCGCGTGCAGTGGTGCGCGCGCGGGCAGGAGGCGCTGCAGCCGCCCGGGCCCGCCTTCCTGCCCGTGCACGTCTACGAGTGCCCCGACAACTTCTCTACCGTAGAATATTTTGATGTAAGTATAATGTACGGCGTTTATGAAGAATGTCACTTCTGTGCAGTTAACACGCCAGCCATTCTTACAAATAATATTTTTTTCTTTAGAACCTGACGTCGACGAGTCTGGGCCGCCTGGTGGTGTACTCCGATGTGATGTCGTCCACGATGCACGTGACGAGCGCTCCGCTGGCGCACGGCGTGGGCAGCGTGGCGCGGCGGCAGGCGGCCGGCCGGGGCCGCGGGGGGAACACGTGGATCACGCCGCCCGGACAGGCCGCCATGTCGCTGCAGGTAACTGTACACACTGGCGCACGTGGGCAGCGTGGCGCGGCGGCAGGCGGCCGGCCGGGGCCGCGGGGGGAACACGTGGATCACGCCGCCCGGACAGGCCGCCATGTCGCTGCAGGTAACTGTACACACTGGCGCACGTGGGCAGCGTGGCGCGGCGGCAGGCGGCCGGCCGGGGCCGCGGGGGGAACACGTGGATCACGCCGCCCGGACAGGCCGCCATGTCGCTGCAGGTAACTGTACACACTGGCGCACGTGGGCAGCGTGGCGCGGCGGCAGGCGGCCGGCCGGGGCCGCGGGGGGAACACGTGGATCACGCCGCCCGGACAGGCCGCCATGTCGCTGCAGGTAACTGTACACACTGGCGCACGTGGGCAGCGTGGCGCGGCGGCAGGCGGCCGGCCGGGGCCGCGGGGGGAACACGTGGATCACGCCGCCCGGACAGGCCGCCATGTCGCTGCAGGTAACTGTACACACTGGCGCACGTGGGCAGCGTGGCGCGGCGGCAGGCGGCCGGCCGGGGCCGGGGGGCGGGGGGAACACGTGGATCACGCCGCCCGGACAGGCCGCCATGTCGCTGCAGGTAACTGTACACACTGGCGCACGTGGGCAGCGTGGCGCGGCGGCAGGCGGCCGGCCGGGGCCGCGGGGGGAACACGTGGATCACGCCGCCCGGACAGGCCGCCATGTCGCTGCAGGTAACTGTACACACTGGCGCACGTGGGCAGCGTGGCGCGGCGGCAGGCGGCCGGCCGGGGCCGCGGGGGGAACACGTGGATCACGCCGCCCGGACAGGCCGCCATGTCGCTGCAGTTAACTGTACACACTGGCGCACAAGACATTGCAGGCCATCATAGTCCACTGCTGAACATCCGCCACTTCCAAACTGGAACATTGAAAACATTCCTTCCGCACCCAGTATGTAATCAGAGATATTTCGTTGTAGGTGTGGCTGAAGATATCTCCGTCTCTCCCACTGGTACAGCACGCCGCTGCGCTAGCCGCCGTCCGGGCTATACGATCACAGCCTGCCTATGAACATCTGGACATTAGGTAATATCACGTCATAATACTGTTATAAATTATGGACTAACATTGTATACTAAAACATTGTTTGAATATGTCAAAAATTACAGAAAAAGGCAGATAGAACGCTCTATCACTGGCGTTCTATCTCCCTATTTCTTTGATCTGAGTTCAGAAATGTATTTTATGTCTAGTTGGCCCGATTTAAAAGTTTATTTATGTACCTTATTTTACAGAATAAAGTGGCCGAACGACATTTACTTCGGCCGCGACGTTAAGATTGGAGGCACCATCACTACTGCCAACTGTGTCGGTGATCAAGTATACGTCAATATAGGTAAGTTCCAAGCTAGCAAGTTCTGGTACGACCTTAACAAGAGGAAAATCATGGTTAAATAACCATATTTAGTCAGATACGCATCTGACTAGATTTGATCATCGAATTGATTTACAAGGTAGTAAAAATTTAAAAAAAAATATATGCATCTCTTAGGAATTTCTCCTGTGTCATATAAAAAAACAATGTAGGAAGCAGTATATAAAATCGCGCGCGGGATATACATATGTAAGCAACCGCGCCCGCGCCTCGCTCTCCCGGCCGTCGTTCGATGCGCGGTACCCCACCCCGCGGCCTCAGTCCGGCTCGCGCCCTCGCCGCTAACGGTCACGTATTATTTTAATTTCTCGTCCGTGCACAACGCAATTGAAAATCCTACAACAATTATTTTTATGAGCAGAACCCACAAATAGCACCGCAGTAATTAACCGTGCCGTTCTTCAACTTATCTGCCTAAATTTTTTCCCAACTATATTAGGGTCGGCTTCCAGTCGAACCAGATGCAGCTGAATATCAGTATTTTACATGGAGTGACTGCCTATTGAACCTCTACTACCCAGTAACTGGTTAGTACCCCATGGTTGTCAGACTTAAGAGCTTCTGACTAACAGTAACAACTGTCAAAGTTCTGCAAATGACAGCCGGGACCAGAGGCTTTATGTGCTTTACGACACAAGGAGAAAATTCGCGGAAATTACTTAGCCACGACCAACGACGATATAATACTAAACTCGTAATAGCAGGCGACCGATGTCAACACATTAGGCAAAAAAGTCTTACATTCGTCTCATTTCGACCAATCGTGTGAGCCGTAAACATACGGTGAGACAGAACAGACCTTGAGTTAGCCAATCACAACGCAGTACCCCGTCCCCCTCGCTTACGTAGTACCTCAGCGAGTTGACAGAATAATTTTTGTTCCTTAGATCGTGCATGCGGAGTCTAGTATTATATCGTCGTTGGCCACGACCTCCTCCTCTATAACTATTCTTCTTTAATAAAAATTCGTTACCAGGTACTGGTGTAAACATATCGAACAGCGTGCCAACAATATGCCTGAATGACATAATCCGCGAACACAACAAGACGCACGGCACGTCGCTGGCGCTGATGTCCATCGAGCGATTCCTGGCGCGGTACTGCTCGCAGTTGGAGCGGATCCTGGAATACATGGACTCTGATGGGGGGATCGATGCCTTCCTCGAACAATATTATCAGTATTGGTTGCATACGTGAGTATCTTAGTCGTTAGTAGTACTTAAAGTTATTCCCCAAAAGTTCATTCATTTTTTTTACTGGTTTCAAACATAAAGCAGGTTCTCAGTTCGACTTGTATTGTACGTTTTCATGACTATATGTTTGTCCGCGATTACCTCGCGTTTGGCTGAACCGATTTTGATGCGGAAAACTTTACATTCTGAAGGTTTTGGTATATACGTGATGTTGCCCGCATGGATCCCGTTTTGCTTACTTGGACTGTAAATTTTCATAGACCTTATAAAAACCCACTTTTCCCAAGAACTCCAATGTATTAGGGGATCAATTAATTTTACGTCCGGTAAATCTTTAGAAAATGTATGACTAATATTACGCGTGTTAAACTGTTTTAACGTTAGACTACCGATGAATTACAAACGAAACTAAAAAGAAACTCCCATTTATTCGTAACAATGGCCACCCAAGCAAACGTAATAGATTTTCTGCCATCATCAGTATAGCTCCTCATTTAATTTCCAGTGGCGAATCCATTCGCGTGAAAAGCAAAGAAGATGTCACCCCAGTGGATGGTACAATAAAAGGGCTGGACGAAGCAGGATGGCTGGTCGTCAGCACAGCCAACGGTGACGTCACAGTGGCTCCTGACGGCAACACCTTCGACATGATGAGCGGCCTCGTCGCGCCCAGGGTGTAGCTCGCAGACGTGAAGGAATTGGATTAGAACAGCCTCTGAGAGAGGTCTGACAGCTCTTGAAATAATAAGGTAGCTTGTACTTATTATCTAGTGGTATAAGTTGGATGTGAAACTGGGCTTATTTGAACTTCTATTGTCTAAAGAAAGCTGTTCATGAAAAAAGGCATGCTCTGGTTATACGCTGCTTACAAGGAGTTGATACTTTTTGACATTCAAAACACATTAAGCAATATGATCGTAAATATTACCATATTCCGTTTAAACAGCGTTAGCTGCTCTTGATTTTTTAAACTCCGGTCTTTTTAATGGTCATCTTTCGATGGCCAGACTTTATACTCGGCTGGGATGATTCAAAAGTGATTACTTTTTTCTTCAACCCAAAATGACTCGAAAATCTAGTTTACACTAAAGTACTACTATATTATTTTATTTACGTCTAATTAGAAGAAATAAAAAAATAGTTGCAAGATGACGTAAACCAAGTACTCTACGATTCCAACAAACAAACTGTTTCAACAGTGAAACCGAGAACGTCGGATTAGCTTTAAATCTAGTGGTAATCGCTGAAGATAAGACAATCTTAAGTGATGACCAAATTTATAATGTGTGGATATCATGTTCCCACTGCTGGGACGCAGGCCACCTCTCTCTGAGAGACTACTGGTCAAAATATTTCGATGAAGTAAGCCTAGTTTCATTCAACAGTTAAGTTTACGGTGATATTATTGTTAGTGATTATATTACTTACAGTTCTCTCTACGCGGGATATTTATTGGGAGTAGTTTCGTTAGAAGTAGATAATTATATTTATTATATTTTGTGATATTTTCTCAAGTTATTATCAATGTTTTTAAAATATTTATGTCGTGATTCGGGCGGGTTTCAATCAAAAAGTTAAAAATGGATTTGGGAAACATAGAAAAATGTGTTGAAATGTATGTAAGTAAACGCGTGATTTTTATCAACATGCATATTAAAATAAATGTTTTTTGCAATAATTATTTCAACATGCATTCTTCTAAAATAAACACGTTTAGTAATGGGCTCTGAGTGGAACTAATTAAAGTATTTGTTGATTGTTATATTTAAAATAATTTAGCCATGTGTTATTTATTTGCACATATATAAAATTTTAATATGTTAAAAGTAACGACGTCCTAAAGTATGCTCATTATAATTAATTTAAATGTGTTATTGTTTTATGGTTATTGACTGTTTATCATTTGAATGTAAAACGGGGTATTTACCAAGTTTATTAAATGTTTTGTGTTTCCGTATTTTGGCACTGTTGCAAGTGTTATATAATATTCAATTAACATCGTAAATGTTCTGTTTTAAATTCGAATGATAGTTTTAGTGACCATATCAGTTTAAAACTTATTAAAAATCTACTTAAATAATAGTAAAAAGGAATTAATGTCACGGAATATTATCAATATTAGAATTTAAACATTAGACACTGTTATTGTTTAATGTTAGCTAGCCAAATAATGAATAAATATATAATACTTAAATACCGATGTAGGTATTCTTTATCTTAGTAATAATTATGAGAAGTGTAGAAAGTCATATAGGCACAATATACGAAAACATCTATATCGTTATATAGTAGGTATAATATATTAAAGCGTAAGTTTTCGGTGTGTTCACTGAGTTGCAATTTAACACACAAATAAATGGGGCTCTTATAAAATAAATAATTACAATATTTGAGTGAAATGTCAAATTTTGAAATTTTAAATTGATATGATGTGGCAAAATACATAATATGGTTTTTTTTTTTTTTTGTAAACACACGCTCGGTACAAGAGAGAAGAATTTCTAGTGTGGAGCAATGTTTCACTTGAAGGAGTTGAGTGATTTGCACTCACTTCTAAACATACCCATGAGCCCCATTTTCAAATGATTAAGGAATGCAATTTAATTAGGATGTTGTAGTATTTGGACAGCCACACCACTGCCAGTGCTCTTATATCGAATAGTTGATAGTTTACGAATCCAGAGTGTGAATGGCCATGAGTATCCGTTCATAGACAATATAGTTGTTCTACATCTTGTATAGAGGGTGATTGAGTTGCTGTCAATTACTCTATGGGTGTATATTTACGGGAAGTAGAATTGGAATTGTTTATTATATCGATATCTCTTTTTAAGAAGAGTTATATAGGTAACTAAACACGTACCTACTTATATATTTTTAGGCAGGAGATAAGTTATATGTATAGTGTGATCGCAAGTGCTGTGTCGCTATTAAAATACGAACCGTCTTTGAATATTTTAAGACGTACACTTTCGGGGGCAAAAAATAACTGTTACTGCCTCGAACGCCTAGTAACGGACTAGTTCTCCTTGCAAGCATAGGGCAGTACAGAACTTGCAGTCATATTATAACAATTATATTCCACCAATGTAGTTTTGTAGACGCATATTATAAATAAAGGATTGTATAAAGGGAATGGGAGTCAAAACCAACAAGTTTATTTTTTTATTGAGAACTCAAACAAGTAGTTTTGTTTCATCTACATCTGTTATCTAGCTTCCTACTTGATAAAACTTTTGATACCTCTGTGAGGGGGACTTTAAGCAATTTCAAATTATACATACATGAGTGTGTATATAAATAAGAATATGTGCGTATGAGTTATACATAAGTTAATATGTTAAGTCAGTTTAATAGAGCTTTTTATCGTTCTTTAATTACAATATTCTTTGTATAATATGAGAAAAAAATGTGCCTAAACAAAGTTATTGTAACACATGCAATTGATCTATTTGTTAGATGATAAGTAGCGTTGTACAAATTCGCATCTTTACATACTTTTTGGTGGGAATCTCGAAAGTTTTCGATGATTTAAAATTTTACTATTTAAATAATTATTCGAATTGAAATTTTCGCTCTAAAACGTTTTTAAAATTCGACTATTTTCGACTAAAATGAATCTTGTTAAATGATAGAAGCAGTTCGATCCACGTTGTTGGACGTGGTCACAGTTCTAGTCAGTCCTCGCTGTTGTCACGTGCCGTTATGTTGTTTAGGTGTTATTTATTGATAGAGTCTAAAATGTTATACAGTCTCTTGTTACATTACTCTGGTTGTATTCATGTGCTCTAATAAATTATTTCATTAATAATTATTACATTTTGTTTTAATCTATGAATACATAGTCTTATCCTATTAGCTCAAAAAAAAAATGAAAATCGGGAGTCTGTCAGTCAGAGTGAAACACACAACACATTTTAAACTACAATTAATTAATAAAAATAAAGAACAATTCCTTGTTCAAGCTCTTAAAGTGAGTGTGGCCTGGATTTACAGGCACAATTCTTTCACAACTACATATTATTAAAAAAAAGACAACTTTACCATAATAAACACTAGTAATATCACAATACACACAAGTCCATTTCAAACTTATAACAACAATAATCTCACAATAAAGATCTTTGACATCAAAGTTCTTAATATTCATCAGCATGTTTAAAAACGAATTTATTAGTGGGAACACCCCTGGTCCCCATATTGTGCAGAACAAAGATAGCTCCAGCTAATGGCTCCTGCTTCAGTTGCTCAGATTTCATGTTCCTTCGTGATGTGGTGACTATTAGGTCGTCCAACTGTGGACCACCCCATGTTAGGGAGGTGGAGAGGGTCACAGGCAGCTTGTAGCGCTCCACTATTTCTCGTGCGTCAGGATCTATGCGGACTATCTGTGGAGGGAGTGAGGCTTTAAACCCTATTTAGACGATGCAAGAACTCGCACGCGAGTTGCGTTACATTGCGGACTTCATATGTACAGTCACGAGCAATAGTATGTATACACTAAGCAGTATTTAAAACCTATTTTCTCCTACCATAATAATTAAACTTTTGCCTTTTCATTAGACTTCTGTTTTGGAAGCCATGCTATTCACGACATAGGTCTTATTTCAAAGTGGAAACCAGTTTTTTACGAGTAAATTGTGTTTGAATTTGTTAAGTGTTTATATGTTACTTCTCGTGACTGTACAACGAATTCAGTTGATCAAACAAATAACGCAATGTAGAGAAACTCGCATGCGAGCTTTAGGCTTGACTTCATCTTGCGCTGATGGCACCACGTACGTTCGGTCGTGCAATCGACAGGATGGCTTCAAATAGTCAAGTTAAAATAAAAATGCCTTTTTTTTCTCGACGTTTTAAAAGTGCCCATAGAGGCCCATGTAAAAAAATATATTTTGAGATGTAAAAAAAGTATTTGGGAACTTTCGAAATGCCTTATAAATACCTGAACCGGTTGCATTCCTTATTATCTTATAGCAATATTGCCAACTTAATTAAAATTTGTGAATATTTGACAGCTATTTGCGACGTTGCCAACTTTCAGAAAACGCGCTCTTGTTGAGTTCCACTAGTGCGCTTAGCAAAGGACAAAAAAAAGAGGGTAGACAGATTATTTGTCTGCTCCTAACAATTTATTTACATCTACCCGCAATCTACAGTCAACTCGCGATCATGGCGTTTGCAACAGCCTCGAAATATCGGGAACTCAAACAAATAATCATGGGAGATATCACGTAAGTAACATTTTAAATGTTAATTAGACAACAGTGTTTAGACCAAGTTTAGACGTATTAGTTATTCTCCGGATATGAAAGTTGTTTGAAAATAGAACCTAAAATATGTTTGAATCGATATTGGGTGCTTTTATAATTTGCCGTTTCACGGCACGGCACGATATTACCGTGGACGTGAAGAAGAATTTTGTGGCCGTGGACGGCATGCCGTGCCGTAGGGTGCTTTTATAATTCGCCGTGAAATTATTACGGTTTGCGCGTCTTCAAAGTGCAGACATGTTCTCGAAGAGACAGCGACTACTTATGCTCTATTTGTTATATTTAAGACGTAAAAAAGACATATTACTAGAAAGTATTGGCAACATCCGCTTTTAAAAGTAAAATATTTAGAAGGGTCATACTACACGCTATTTGATAAGCTCAAGGAATACCTAAATAAGTTTTTCAATTATTTTCGGATGTCAACAAAATTGTTTTATTACATACTTTCTCCCTTACATACTCTCGCCCTTCCACCCGCGCCTCTTGGCTACGCACGCACACATACAAATTTCTTGTACGCACACTTTTGATACGCGCAAACGATTTGACAGGGAGCGCGGTATGCTACGGCAACGGCACGGTAGATCGTTGACGTTCACGGCGTGCCGTTGCCGTAGACGGTAAATTAAAAGCGTTTGCATACAAATGCATACATTTTGCTTTCCTACTTTACCGTGGCGATAAAAACGTGCCGTACCGTGGCACGGTAAATTATAAAAGCGCCCATTACTTACGCAACCGTGAAACATGAGAGCGATCCAGATAAATCCATGTTCGTCAATAGTCATTCCATCAGCTATGACATCATTATCCCAGTACTCATCAATTTCTAGGATTGTGCGACGTTTGCCTAAAAACAACCAAAGCAATTCAGTATTTTCCAGCAATTGTTCTCTTTTTCTTTTCCACCGCAGTGGAAACACGGTTTCTTAGAATTTTATGGGGTAACAGCGAAGAAGCTGTCTCTACCCGGTGTAGGTTTTAAGTGTTTCTATTTTGGAGCAATTTGTCTTATTTTTATTCATATAACAATTGGCATAGTGTCTGAAATATTTAGCATAATTATTAATTATGCTAGCTAGCCACGGGTATAAGATAATTACTAGATTATGTCCACTATTGCTGATATGCTCCCGCCCTATTTCTCCTATTTCAAGTATCGAAGATAGAATCTCTGCCAAAATTCATCGAAATTTTTTAAACCATAACAACCTCACTTTCATGTAGGTAAGGGACTTTGCTAAAGGATTCGTACGAATTCCAACTACAAGTGAAAATCAACCTTACCATTATGACATAAGACATAAAACACGTTGTTATCTATGGGTAGATGAAAAACAAAACACGATAGCCATGACATCGTTAAATCAATCGAATTGCATCTTTATTTCTGTAGTTTGGAATTCTTTCGAATCCCGTCGCATCGCTCTGTGAAAAGTCCCTAAGTTGGAATACTTTTGAATACCGAAAATAAAAATCATACTTATGTGAGCTCTCTTTAAATCAAAGTCGAATGCTTCAATCTTCCTCGAAAGCGAGTCTATGTAGTACAGTATTGTGTTGTTTAACGACCAGACCAGTCCGTTGGATATGGATACAGGCTTCAGTCGCACTTGCGGCACGAAGTGGGGCGGCTCCACGCTGTATAGGGCACCTTCGTCGTACACTACTTCATTGCCTTTCTGACGACCTTTAGTGCCTTTGTATGGAACAAATTATGTGACTTTTTATAAATGGCCTTATAAAGAACTCTTAAATCGGAAAAGGGATAGCCTTATTCGTTATATCTCGTTAGTGCGATTTCTCTTTCCCACTGCAACATTGATGAGCAAGCTCTCAACCAGCTCCTTCGAAGGGAACTCTAAAAAATTTTAACTTCAAAACCAGTATTTTAATGTTACAAGCAAATAAATACCATAGTTAGAAATAATAGGATCTTTTTTAGTTACCTCCCCAAAACCGGCCCAATGCGTCCGCTTTCCCCTCGTTAAGTATATTGTCGGGGAGGCCCAGGTCGAAAGCCGCCACGAACCTCAGGGCGGAGTCCCCGGGCTTCGTCCAGTCCAGCAGGTGAACCTCATTCCTCACGCCCACTAGGAGACGACTGCTGTTGTGTATTGGAATTACTATGTTCACTTCACCGTAATCTGAAAGTTGGGATCATAAATAATGGTGTATCTATAGAGAGCAGTGGCGACCCAGTGATGGTATCGGTTTTCGATCGGTCGGTAACCGATTCACCCCTGCGTTCCTGTTAAACGCCGGTAACTCTTTTTTTTAACGTGGTAAAAACATCAGATGATTCCTCCCACCCCGGGCAGGGTAGGAGGAACTGTCAGACTCGTACTGACTAAAATCCACGGTGTCCTTCAATAGCCCTTTATGTTCCGGGGTCACGGTGATGGAATAAGTCCCGCGACCCCGGCAGGCCCTCTGAGAGGGGGCCCCGTCATTATGCTGACGCTCTTTGAGGCGCGCGTGGGACATAACACGCCGTCGACCCAACTCTTTTTTAGTGGAGGAATTATAGCAGCATTAACGATCTCGAAATCCTCCTTTATTTCTTTTAACCTGGCCGTATCATCGACCTCAAGTAGGTAAACCTTACATGGAGGACGATTTTCGAATCGTGGCAATCTTATCTTCCGTCAGGTACTTACTAATATGTTTGGCGAGATGCTTCTTGGTAAAATAGTTGAGCGCATGCACATCTTGGTTGAGGACATCCACCCAGTACAGCATGCCATTGTCATGGTCCCACACTGGACTCTCGCCGTGAGTGAACGTCAGGTTCGTGTATTCAAATGTGTTGAAGTTCTTGAATGATAGGTTATTTACCTGGCAAAACGTGTTTTTAAAGTTAACTTGAGATCTAGGGCTAGCTAATCCGGGTAGTGGGACTGACTTTAAAGTGGTAAATAGCCGGGACCCCCCTGGAACGTGGTGAGTGATGGTGGTGAGAGATGATTTTACCACGGTATGCGGTAATAAAAAGGCTGTCTAAGGTGTTCGTTTTTCTTAACCAACTCCATGGGTTGGTTAAGAAAAACGAACACCATCTGATTTGGTCATTATAACTTCACTCCTATTCAGATCTGCGATCCCGGAACGCAAAAGGGGTGGGTATTACTAGTCAGTCAAGTCTAACACATCTTTTCGATCCACAGCACTCGATGGATTTTATGATTACTCAAACAAAAAAATGTGTTTTGTAATAACCAGTCTTATTACTTACCTGTCCTCATTCAGATATTAATTACATAAAATAATATGAGGTACTGAGCCGATAATAACTAATGAAACACTTACATCATATAAATCTGCACCTTTGATACAATATACACTTAAAATTGTAGTAATAAACCACATTGAAAAACCCATGACATTGACTATTTGGTTGTAAGTGATAGAATGTGCTTTCCTATGGTTTACACCCAATTGGTTCCGCTTTTAGTTAAATTACACAATTATAGCATGTAGTGTATTAGTGCTAATTAGCGTTAAACATACGCATGTGTAAATCTTAACTTCATTATTTACGTATAATACAAACAATCTTAGTTGATAGTTGCCTAAAATCTACACCTAACTTGTATTATCTGTTTTCATTATTATTAAGCGAGACCTTAAAAGAGCAGTGGTGGCCCAATGGCCGCGACTTACGAGTTGTTGGTCGTGGGTTCGAACCCCGCCAGGCACATTACTTTGTGGAATTTATTTCATCACCACTGCTCTCAAAACGGTGACGGAAAACATCATGAGGAAACATGGCATGTCCTAAAACCAAAAATTCGAAGACATGTGACATCCACCAATCCGCACTGGGCCCGCGTGGTGTATTATGGCCCACTCCCTCATTACTCCAAAACCACTGTGCCCTCTGCTAATCAGAGGGACACGCGGTAGAGCGACGCGACGGGACATTGGCATATGGGCACACCGTCCCGAGAAACAGGGCTTCCCCCCGGACGTATCCGGGAAGGAACTACCAGTCCTCGGGCACTCGTGGAGGTTTCCCGTCCTTAGCACCCCCCCGCACTTGCGGCCTTAATGGAACAGTACCATAGTGTTATGTGTAACTTTCGGGAGAGATTAATCAAAACGAGAAATCAAGCAATATCTTTACCATAAGTAGCAACTTTGTAAATTAGTTCTTACAATGAGATAAGGGCAAATTATTTACTTTTATCACTCGTCACATAAAGATATTGCTGCAATTAGCAAATGAACCGTTTAATTAAATAATTACGTTAATTTGTGCTGTAAAACTTGTATTATATTATCTAAAGTCGGAGTTTTTAACGATGCATGACAACCAATTACGCAGTTAAAGAATTAATTTTGGTCTCTAATTAATAAACCACCACAGACTAAAAAGGGTTAAAATATAAACAACTGTTAACTAAACACTAATTTATTAAACCTTAATAATATTACGTATTGATCAGTAGTCATCTGCGTTATCGAATCTAAACAAATGTGGTTCGACGCCTCTGCTGCCGGTGCCTCGTATCGTGAAGATAGCGCCCCCTAGTGGTTCAGTGGTGCTGTCCAGCTTCTCACGTGATGACGTCACGAACAACTCATCTAGGTTGGGTCCGCCCCAGCAGACTGACGTCACTCGTGAGACTGGCAACTTGTATCCGAATATAACTTGACGCGTTTCGGGATCTATGTGTAAAATCTGAAAAATGTAATAATTTAGAGAACAATTTTTTTTGTATGGGGACGTTCTTATGGTTGATTTTCTTCTGTAGATTTGACAGGTCTTATAACTACAATAAATTAGTGACCCAAGTAATCCAAGTTATAAAGTATCAGTGAGCCAAATTTCAGGCAAATTAAATTAGGAGTTTTAGCGTGAAAAACTGGCAAACATCTTCAAATTTTAATATTTATAACAGTGATAGGATAATGCTTGTTTTTGAGACAATCCCGCCGCATTAATCCCAGCCCACTGAAACTCTTGAAATCCAGAATCAACGGTGGCGACCACCAAAAAATCGCCGAGACAATGAAGCTGGACGAAGTTGGACATTCAATTTAAATGGAAATAAATCAGAAATGTATACTTACAGTCCCGCCGAACATGAGCGCTACCCACAGGTCCCCTCGGCTGTCGATAGTCATGCCATCTGGTATAGCGTCTTCGTACCCCAACGCTGCTATGTCTATCACCGTTCTCCGACCACCTGTTATCAAAGACAACAAATGCTTTTTAATATTTTACCATCATCAACACGATCCATTTTCATCAGATCGTCTGTCCATCTTTTAAGTGAACTCTGCGCTTACCAGTGCGTGGTCGCCATTAAAAAATTTACGGCCCTTAATATTTTATACGTCTTAGCATTTACACGGAAAGCAAAATACTGCAATTTACCGTAAGACGTTCAAGAATAGAATGAAAGATTCGACCTCGTCATGCAGTACTGCGATAAACTAGTTGGCAAAGTGTTCTGCAAATCTGCAGTACCTACTCATCAAAAGGACATAGGCTGTGGCTGGCTTGAGTTCTGCTTGCAGTCGCATTTTTCTCTTCGCAAAAAAGATAAACATAACAGTTTAGTCTAAAACCTACTAATATTATAGAGGCATTTCGTTTATAATGTTAACCATAACGCTGCTGTGCAAAATAGAACACTTCCCCTATTTGAAGCCGGTTAAAAAGAGTGTAAAATGAACAAAGATTTCATGCTTTCCTGAACAATTTCTTCCCCCACTTCTTCCTAGCTAACCCTAGAAAGTGTCAAGGAACGTTTGGGAGAGAGATTGATTTTAAAGATAGTCAGAATACGACCATTCCGAAAACTTATACGTACTCAAATCTCCTCTCATGACATCAAAATCGAACGCCTCAACTCTCTGCGTGGCCGAGTCGATGTAGTACAGGACTGTGTTGTTGAGTGACCACGCGATACCGTTTGAGACGGACACCGGACGCAGCTGGACTCGTGGCTGGATGAAGTTCTCCTGTTCCACACTGTAGAACGTCGCTTTGTCCGGGACCACGTCGTCTCCTGTTTGAGGGCCTTTCGTTCCTGTTGAAGAAATGAATGATGAGAATTTAGAGGAAGGGCTCATTAAATGTAGCTCCTGATTGTCTAATTAGTAAGTAGATGTGATTGCCATAGACAAAATATATCATTAAAGGTGGCCCTTAATTGGAACATGTCCAAGAACTAACTGCTACAATTTCTGCCAGCGTCACGTCTAATTTAGACGTTGTTTAATTTTTGGGAGCATCAATTTAAGAAATTGCAACAAGAATTTTACTGACTGGCTTCAGATGATAAACACTGCCAAAAATAAGGGTGTGCCAACGCTTGCCATGCACAACAGGCCAGAGCGCAGTTAAAGAAGCTTTTACTAGACTCATAAAAGGCTAATAATTAAAAGCTAAAGTGGCATCAAACCACTCAACCATTTATAAATATTTAGCGCCAGCTTTCGCGATATCATCATCATCAACCCATAATGTTCCCACTGCTGGGACACAGGCCTCCCCTCTGTGAGAGGGAATGGGCCAAAATCCACCACGCGGGCCCAGTGCGGGTTTCGCGATATATCGTCTCATAGAAGGTGCTATCGAAATAGGCCTATTTCACCATCATTTATCAGCACAAACTTATACCTGCCCAAAATCGTCCTTCCGCGTCAGCTTTCCCTTCGTTGATGACGTTATCCGGTAGACCGATGTCCACCGTAGTGAGCAGACGCATAGCACTGTCGCCTGGGACGTTCCAGTCGAGCAGGTACAAAGAGGAGCGGGAGGCAATCAGTAGTCGATGAGTACCAGCGATAAGAGACACCACGTTCACTTCACCATAACCTGGAATATTGCAATATTGTGGGCTAGGAAGTTTGTTTCTGGTCAATAACAAGTTATCTTCCATTTAATTATTTTCTGGCTAATATCAGTAATTTAATCGACGGAACTGAGGTAGGTAAGGCACGACCGCTGCGGATCAAATTGTTCAGTCTGAGTGTTAGTGTATGTATCTATGTTTGTAAACGCATCCGCTTCTAGGAGGAAAAGAAGGGCAGTTCATATTTTGTTATTGAATGAGTGTTAGGGCGAGTATTTCGGTTAAACTTTTGTTAGGTGATTTTAACAAGTTTGTTAATAAATAATATTTTCGGACCCGTTACGCCGATATATCCGACTAAAATACCACAACTCATTTAATGTTTTTTGAGTATTATACATCCGCATTTGTTGTTGGAATTTATTTTTCCATCATTTTTTTACTGTGCCTGGCGCTGGGGGCACGACAATTGATATGAAGTCTGGCAGTTAAAAGGTTAACTACTGATCAAATAACAGGCCCTTAGATCAGAGAATATTTGTCTGATCTGTGTGATTTTCGTACCTTTTAATATTTGGTAGGATCATTTATATATTGCAAAAAAATTCTATCGTTTTGATAGCATTCAAACTTTGCTATCAAAACGATAGATTGATCTAGCTAGATGGATTGAACTTACTTATATGCTTAGTATAGATCTTCCCGGACACGTAGTCGAGTCGATGCACGTTGTTCTCTTTGGCGTCCACAAAGTACAGACTCTGTAGCTCGGGGTCCCACACCGGGCTCTCTCCGTGAGAGAACAGCGCGGGAGTACCTGGTTGGTTATGCGATGATACCTAATGGTTTTATCCTTATTAATTTATATAGCATATTGGTACTTGTCCTAGGTTCATTGGTCCTTTATAGAGCTGCTATGAAGAGGCTAAGGGTACCTGAGACTTTAAGAAAGTCTTACTAGTTATATTAAACGGTTCTGTCGTTATATTCAATTTAGTCCCGAATAAGGAAATTAGGAATTAGGAAGCAAAACCTCCATTCGTTCTATCGTAGAACTGCCTAGTGCGTATATAATTATCAAGTGGGAATAAATCCTATGATCTATTCACAATACAATGCATAAATAATTAAATTTCGAATCAATCTACACCAAGGTATTCTACGTATTTGTATTTAGTTAGGTATCCTCGATTGTATTTGTATAATTATTAGTATAATAATACCTAATTTATTTTGGAAAACAGCCAAATTCTTAGTTTAAAACAGGCATCACTGGTACTTACCATAGAAATTCTATAAAACGCTTGTGCTTCCTGGGTGTCCGAGGCAAACGAATGATAAATTATGGAAACCAACAAAATTATCAAAAACATTTTATTTATTTTAAATATTAAAATTTAAATTAAAAATAAATTTATTTCCATGCAGTACTGCACGAGGGATTGTTTTCTGTACAACTGTGCATCAAATGTTTTCAAAACATTTCAAAGCAATAAAATGATACGACAAAGGGTTTTTTGTGAAAAAAGTGAACGTAAACAGTTAGCGGGGTCGTTATCGCGGGACAAAATGACAGCGCAGAGTGAAACAATACAATTCGACTCGATACCTTTTATTTGAAAAAGTCGCACAGTTCTCAGCGGCGACCCCTACAGACATACACTTACAATTAAATAATTAAGAATATTCCTTAGAATCAATTTTACACCGCACTCTTCGATCGCTCAGATCACTCGTTTACAAGAATCTTATTTCATAGTAATAATAATTTGAAAGTCTACACTTATTATAATATTTGCTTATTGGGTAGGTTACAGTACGCAGTCGTCGATATGGCACATAGGGTTTTAACAGGGTACCGCACATGTAGAATTGTTACAAAGTTGAACTTTTACTATGATTCTATGTGCCACATCGACAACTGAGTGGTGTACGTCGAAACGTGTCCAGTAGCACAGTCGTGCACGCGAACTTGTGCCCTATTTAGTGGGAGGTAGGGCTGACAGTGGCGGCAGCTAGGCGAGGCTGGCGGGCGCGGGGTCGGGCGGAGCGTCGGCGGGCGCGGCCCCCGCCGCGGGCGGCGCCCCGCCCGGCGCTACCACCGCGGACACTGCGCCTGCGCCGCCACTCTCCGCCTGCAACCTGCGAGACACATACAATGTCAGGGTGCTTGTACACAGCGCATGTAACCCGCGCAAATGCCTCAACATGCTCAAGCTACATACGCCGTGTATAAAAACCCCGCGGGTAACTTGATCAAGTAGCTTGCGCGGGCAACCCGCACTTTTACTTGCGCGGGTTACATGCGCCATGTATAAGCACCCATAATGAGACAATATGTAGAAGAAATGTTTGGCGCAGTGACTGAGCGATCGACTGCTGCGTAGCGTGTCGTAGATTTGGTCCCGCACGGAACAAATATTTGTATGGGCCCCAATGTTGGTGAAAATGAGTTTCTATGTTTGTAAACGCACCCACGATATAGAAAGAAATTCCTAGAGCTGGGCAAAGTTTTTTAAACAAAAAGTAATATTTGTGGAGTCTTACCCCACAGTGAAGAAAAAAGGTTTTCGTATTTTTTTTATGAAACACTCTCGTCTTTAAAACGAGATAATTATATAAGATTTTAAACTGACATGGTCACTATTATACATATTAGGGTTTAAAACGGGATATTTACCATGTTTATTATTTGTTTTGAGTTTCCGATATTTCGGCACTGTTGCAAGCACCATGATCACGGATGAACCTGTTCATCCGTGATCATGGTGCTTGCAACAACGAGATAATTATGTTCTTACCCTACTCTCCCTCCAAAATAAGACGGATCTAGATATTTTTTTATTTTCTTTTAAATCAAACCCATAATTTCAGTTCACGACTAACACTCTAACAATGGACAAAACGCAGTTACAAACGCACTTGTTTATAAACACTTCGATCCAAATAGTACAAGTAGTGTACAATCGGTACAGTTTTACTGTACATTTTATAAAGTCGAGCTATACAAACGGCTACACATCAAATTATACAAAACCAGTGTAAGCTGATCGTTCATTGAGCGAAACAAGGCCAAGATTAACTGGATTTGCGTAACTTGATGTGTGGCCGTGTGTACTCTTTCCACAATGAGGCCGAGACTCCACCAAAGCTGTGCGAGTCGAGACGTGCTTTGAACAACCAATAGAATTGCGTTGCCGGAGTGGAGCTGTGTCAAAAACTCAATTCTATTGGTTGTTCAAAACACATCCCGACTCGCACAGCTTTGGTGGAGTCTCGGCCTGACATTTTCATTAATTATTATCCTAATGTTGGATGGTTTTTCTTTTTTTCATTGAGCCTGTTCTGTGTCCCACTCCTGGGCAAAGGCCTCCCTCCACTCCTTCCACCTTTCACGATACTGGGCGTCCTCCTTCCAGTTCGGACGGAACCTGTCCAGTTCGTCCCGCCATCTCCTACGTGGCCTGCCACGACCTCGTCTCACTGTCCCAGGGCACCAGTTCTGAGCTATTTTGGCCCACAGCGTGTCGGGCATGCGGCAGACATGTCCTGCCCAGTCCCATTTCAGTTGGGCAGCCTTCTGAGCCACGTCAGCTATATTTGTTTTGGAGCGCAGTATTGTGTTTCGTACTCGGTCTGTTAATTTAACACTCAGTATACTGCGCTCCATTGCTACATTTGCGAGCGAAAATTCGTTGTGGCGACTAAAACATCGTATATCGCATGTTCTTATTATCCGTCGATGATTTTACTATCCATTAGCAAGTTATGAGCAAATGCTAAGCTAATTATTAAGTAAACAATGATATCTTCTGATGTTTTAAACGGTGTAAAATTTATATTTACATGTCATCAATACCCTATTAGTAACTTTGAAATTCAAAGACGCCGTTTTTATTAAGAACTGCTTCGAGAAAAGGATGGTACAGCCGTGGTTACAAATATAACCATCGACACTCATTTAGTATATCTACTCTAATCACGCACAAGTTAAGAGTTCTATTTCACTTACCTCTGATGCGCTTGATGCCGCGCGCGGAACTCGGCAGCTTTTAGTTGCTCGAGGTGGAACTGTTGTCGCTCCTGTATTAGTTGCTGACGCTGGTACTCTAGTCCTGGGACACACAAACATAATGATTTTAAAGGCGGATTTTTACAATGGAACACGTCGCAGAGACATGTTGCCGAACTTTTACGAGACATCCGCGCGACTTTGTGGGACAATTGCGTTCGACATTTGTATCGTTCACGCTACGAAAGACTACTAGCGTCTACTTACGACAACTCTTGTGACCCGTAGATGTCGCAAATGACGTCGGTCGACATAACGTGCGACAGTGTCCCTTAGTGAAAATGCGGCTTTATTAGTATTTATTTGCATAAAGAAGTTAAAAGAAAATCATGATTTCTGAGAGCGCTAAACTTGTGGCCCAAATCTGGGTAGACTTGTCGTATAGGCCTTAGCCCATTCAGACATAAGCGATATTCGCTACCGTCTGCGGCAGAGAAAACCCAGTGGGTATGTGGTAATATTACTGTTCACACCAAAACGAATTTGGATAGCAATCCTTGTGGGTAGAATAACACTCAGGTCGCTCTGGCCGCGGTACTTGATACTAAATACCTGAGCGAAATCCACGCGGTATGTATCCACCTCTACCCACAGTGGCGTAGGTCTGAATAGGCCTTTAAGATTGAAATATTCTCAGCGTGTAAGATTATAAAATGTAAGTTTAGTTGGACGGATGTGTAACGGATTTTGATGAAATGTGGCACAGAGGTAAATTATAGTCTAGATTAACACAAGACGCTTTTCATACTGGATATATTAATTCGACGCGGGTGAAGCCGCTGGCATGGATAAACTACAACTATGTATAATGTATTACCTTCTCGTTCCCTCTCCATGGTGGCTTCCAGCTCCTCAAAGTGTCTCAGTTTGATCTCCAGTTTCTTCATCTGCGTCTCCACTAGCAGCGCGACTAGGGACTTGATCTTCCTCTCCTCGACGCCGGCGAGGTGCTTCGCTTTAACAGCGGCCGCGGCCAGCGCTGCGGCGGCTGCGGATTGGAGCTTCGCGTCTACTGCCGTTGGGGCTTCGGTTTTTTCTGTATTTCGTAAAAACACTTGTTAATAATGTTGCTTTTATAATTGAGGAATTCGTATAATGCTAGGGCAAATAAGACCCAAATAGAGATATAGTGCACATTTGCACAAGGGAGTGTGCGGAACTGTCCAAACTGGCTCGGTAAACACTGTGGTTTTAGTCAGTACGAGCCTAACATTCCCGTCCACTTCACTGAGTGCGGAAGGGATTCGATAGATTATACTAACTGGAAACAAGGTGTGCGCATAAAGGTGCATTTCCATTGATCTTCTGATTGATCAAATTATTCTCATAATTCAATGGCTTGGCGATATAATCGGGAGAAATCAGGCGCAAGACCAACAGCTTTATAAGCTTCCGAAGCGAATTCAAATTCCTTAACTAAATAAACCTCAAGTCAAATAATCGTTTTAACAATGAAACAGCAGTTTTTTACCCACGACGGAAAGGAGCAGGTACACGCGTTTAGGGTGAGAGATATTTGTTTGTGCAAAGTTATGTTTCCACCTATCTTCTAAACTAGTGATCCGATTTGATGCGGTTTTCATTACTATCAAGAATTCGTCAAGCTTCATTATCTCGGCGCTTTTCTAGTGATCGCCACAGTTGATTCTGCATTTCAAGAGTTTTAGTTGTTTGGTAAATAGTGCGGTGATTTTGTCTCATGTAAAAAGTAGTTACCAGGTTGTGTTGCCGGTTCCTCCTTGGGTTCCTTATCCGTTTCGGGCGCGGCCGGCGGCGCCTCTGCCGGCTCGTCCTTCACCTTGGCGTCTCCTTCCTCCACCTCCATCGGCTCTGCCTTTATGTCTGATGAGCCCTCCTTCTTGGGTTCGGCTGGACAAGTATGGAAGATTATTTAAGATTTTTGTTATGTTCATGATGAACTGGCTAAGCTATAGTACTAGAAGTATAAGTACAAAATCGCTTGAATTGACTAGAATCGGCAATTTGATTATTTGATGGTAGTACTAACAAAGTTTTTTCGCGATTCGACCGATTCCAACTACAAGTCAAAATCAACCTTACTAAAGCGCCATTTAGACGGAGCAAGAACTCGTATGCGAGTTTCACTACATTGCGGCATTTGTTTCATTGACTGAATTTGTTTAACCTATAAATTCCGCAATGTAACGCAACTCGAGTTCGAGTTCTTGCATCGTCCAAATGAGGCTTAAGAAATAATGATGCAATTCGATTGGCTTGACGTCGTCGTGGCGATCGTGTTTTGTTTTTCATTTACCCGTAGATAACAACGTGTTTTATGTCATATGTCATCGTGGTAAGGTTGATTTTCACTTGTAGTGGAATCGATCGAATTGCAATCGCGTCGCGCCATGGGCAAAGTTAACTTTGCGCAATCTATTACAGATTGTCAAACTACACTAATACTACACAAAAAATAATGTCAGGGAATAAATCTACTATATAAAAATAAGTCGGGTTTTCCTTCCTGACGTTATAACTCCAGAACGCACGAACCGATTTCCACGGTTTTGCATTCGTTGGAAAGGTCTCGGTCTCCGTGAGGTTTATAGTAAAGAAAAAATCGAAGTCATCTGGTGGCGAAACGGAGTTCGTCGGGTTTGCTAGTTAAATATATTCATTCAACTATTTATATTGTACAAACAGTGTAGTTACCTGTGGGCGACAGTTCGGGCGCGGTGCCAGCGATCCCAGTGGCAGCGAGCGCGGCGGCCGGCCCGTGTGCTCCAGCGGCCTTCACGTGCGCCTCCATCATAGCGGCCGGGACCTCGTCCTGACAACCATCATATTTGCTCAACAAACGAACTACAAAATCAAGTCCTGAGGGGTATTGCAACGTCTTAAAACCAGGCTTATTCTGACGAGTGAAAGTGACACAGCTATATAAGTCGTCTAGCGTCATCTCGTTCAGTCACTGGAACAAGCCCGGTTTTTAAGACGTAATAATACCCCGCCTGGTTTCCATCAAAAGGGATGACGAGCGATGTGGTTCAAAGATGTGCATTACTTGAACAAAACCTTGGAAATTAACTAGTTGGATTAAAAATCGGGAATAAGATATGAATATCTGAAAACAACTGGATCTTCGTCGTCGAAGAAGGTTTAAGTAATATACAACATGGTTTATTAACATATTTATTAATCTATGGATAATAAATATGTTAATAACCATTAATCTATGGATATTTATTAATCTTCCTCAAAAATCAACAAATCATCGAAATTAATTATCAGTCTCCATCTAAATACTTCTCTTTGTTTTTTTGATGGCTGTTATGATTGAATATCTTAAAGACTGATGGAAAGAGGAAGCAAATTCGGCCATTGATTCGTTACAATCAAAGATCCCACCGAAAATAGCAAACGAGAATTTTTTTTTATTAACTTCCAAGCCAGATTTTTCAGCGCAAGTAGAAAAGCCTGCCGGAGTCGCGGGACTATCACACCAAGTAACCGTGGCTCTGGTACGTAAAGGGCTATTGAAGGATCACCGTGGATTTTGGGCCTGGGCGGGGGGCTCGTTTGATGATTTTTACCGCGATTACAAAAAAAGAAAAGCAGAAAATACGATGATCCTACCTTGATGGCAGCGAACTCTTCCATAGCAGCTCTTGTAGCCTTTGATGCGATCCGCGGATCTACCACGGAAGCTAGGAACGCGACCGTGGACATCACAGGGTTGCCGGTCTTGCTGAACGGGATCGGCTGGTACGCTAGTGGTCCTAACACGCCACCTGTGGAATAAAGAAAAAAATTTAGAATGGAACTGTTTACCCGAGTTCACTTTGCGTCGGGCACCCGTTGTCCGGCATTTGCTGAACTGAGTCTATTTGGCGCAGCCGTGAGTCACACAATATTTAAGGTTTAGATGTAAGTTTGAGCGGCCACTCTGTTCCAGTCGTCGCGGTGCAGCTCCAGCAAGTTATGTAGTATATTAATGTAACAATATGTATCATGTACCAGCTTGCGCGTCGTGCAGGTACGGCTCCTCTATGGGCAGCCGCAGGAAGTGCAGGATGCACTCGTCCTGCGTGCGCGTGCCCACGTGCGCGGCCACTCTGTTCCAGTCGTCGCGGTGCAGCTCCAGCAAGTTATGTAGTATATTAATGTAACAATATGTATCATGTACCAGCTTGCGCGTCGTGCAGGTACGGCTCCTCTATGGGCAGCCGCAGGAAGTGCAGGATGCACTCGTCCTGCGTGCGCGTGCCCACGTGCGCGGCCACTCTGTTCCAGTCGTCGCGGTGCAGCTCCAGTGCCTCTAGTAGCAACAGGGTCTCCTGTTCCGTCCAGCCGCGCCCGCGCACTCCACCACGGTACTGGAAGGGAGATCAATAAAGTACTTGGGATCTCCGAAATAATCAAACTCAAGGAAGCAAAATTAGTATGAGCACAGTTACCTGGTCCAGCTTGAGTCCAGCCGCAGTCCCCAGCTCCAGCGCGGGCTCGGGCTTGATGGGCGGCGCGGGCGGGGCGGCGCCGGCACCCGCCTCCGCGCCGTTCGGTAGACCTGGCTCCACCTTCGGCACGTTCTCCGCTGGATAATATAAACATGTAATTAATATTTATATTTTTAACTAGCTGTGCCTGCGACTTCGTTCGCGTGGATGTCGGAACTCAACAATGTATTTTTTTATAGTAATAAAGGAATTTTTCTAAATGAAATTAAACACGAGAATAAAAAAACACAACAATCTTTTAGGAGATGATGACTTTTTTAACATAGAAGACTCCTGAATGAAGAGTTTTCATAATTAACCGACTTCTTGTAGCTCAAATTTCACCTTCACTATCATCGTCACACACATTGCAAAAAATGTAAAAATGACAAAAATGACGTCTACCAAATTAAGAATCAAGATTCCACATATCAATAGCTCAAATTGCAGTGTATTTTCTAAAACATCAGATGCATGATGATCAGCTTACCAGGTCTGGGCTGCGTGGGCCGGGTGACGAGCGGCTGCAGGCCGGACGGTGTGTCGGACAGCACGTGGAAGTGGGACGTGGGCGGAGGACCCATCGCTGTGGGACGAGACTCTGCTTCCAGCTGGGGAAACAGACAATAATTTTATCATCAAGATACTGTCGTACTAGCGAAACCAACAAAACATTTACAAAAATTATAGAGAACTTCATTTATGGACGAATCGGGTTGCTGTTGGTTGGACGATAGTTTTCCATATCCAAGACACATTTTAGATTCGCGACACATGTTCGGTGAAATACGTTTGAAGATTTTTTTAAGTTCACTATGACGTCAGTCGAAGACAACGACGATATAATACTAGACTCCGCAAGCACGATCTAAGGAACAAAATTTATTCTGCCAACTCGCTGAGGTACTAGGTAAGCGAGTGAATATAAGACTTTTTTGCCTAATGTGTTGACAGACATCGGTCGCCTGTTATTAGGAGTCTAGTATTATATCGTCGTTGGTCGAAGATATATCTCGTTCTAGAGCAAGCGACAGGCCGATCAAAAGTTCGACGTGCGTTTTTGAATTCTATTGGTATTTGCGTAAGTTTGAGTAGCTGGCGACATGGAGTATCCGCCTGCTCGTTGCGTTTGGGTTTGGTGATAATACATAGTACGAGATCCGGTAGAAGAAATATATACCCTCATCTGTTATTTGAAAATGGCTTAGCATACACGCTAAATACTCCAAACGACAATATTTTGGTGATAGGTTGTCGGCTTGAATCGCGTACCGTCACTTTTAATTCATAAAAATCGTCTTCAAAAATTTTCGTTCCACTTCCCTCATTTGTTATTTAATCGAATCAGATATCAAATGATAGGTTATTTTATTCTGAATCCAACACTGTATTTAGTTGTCGAATCAAAACTGTGGCTGAATTTCGGTTGTCTAAAATTTAATCGTAAAATTTGTTACCTAAGCGTTGAAGAACAAAAGACAAGATAATGATGCAGGTGTGCAGTTCTGCACCCAGATAGGTCGAAAAGTGTTTGGAAGACTAGTTTCACTTCCTACTAAGGTCGCGGTAATAGTGTGAAGTGTTGTGCGCGAAACTGTACAGACAGGTCGAAAAGTGTTTGGAAGGGGCGCGCCAAAGTCCACCAAAAATTTAAACTCTGATAATTGGAAACCCCAAAATGTTCTTCCTAACATTTTTCATCCTAACAATCACAGTCATTTGCTAACCACTCTGTCTCTAATATCTACGGTAACTCACCTGTTTAAACCCGACAACTAATTAGAAGGACAGGGTTAGGCACCGACAACCTATATTTTTTAGGTTCCTTGAGGTGTATTCTATCAGCTAATACTCGATTTATCTAAATAACAGATGAGGGAAGTTGATCGAAAATTTTTGAGGACAATTTTTATGAATTAACATAGACGGTACGCGATTCAGGCCGACAACCCATCACCAAAATATTATCGTTTAGAGTATCTAGCGTGTATTATATGCCATTTTCAAATAACAGATGAGGGTATATATTTCTTCAATGTATCCTAGACTAACAGTCACTGAAGTGTCTACGCCGTACGTTTCATTGATATCCCCAACATGTTAAGAAGAAGAATGACCTTTATCTCCGCTACATTAAGGTCGACATTATTACTCCTCTCACCTGATAGTTGATGAGGCCCCACTGCTCCAGGAAGCCGTGCACGCGCATGATAGCGCACACATCACCCGCTAAGTTGCGACGACATGCTGTGCTGGTCAAGTACTCAGTAGGGTTCAGGCGGTATGTGTCGATCATGAAATTCCTACGTAAAAGAAAAAGAATATTGAAAGTTATTTTCAATATTGGAACCTGTTTGAAAAAGTGTAATTACAATTACAATGCTGGTTTTGAAGGCATGTTTCATCAAAATTGGTAGAGAGCGATGCAATGTAGAGATCACAAGATTTGATCAATCCCAGAAAACAATAGACGCGATATCTCCACATTTGGCCTTTGCAGTCATCTTCGCTTTTTTTGAAGCCGGTACATTAGTATTAACAACAGTTATAACTGCGCGTTGAAAATAAGTCCAATGAAATTTAACATTTGAACTGAGAAAAACCACACAAGTATTGTACAACCACAACAATCTACAGAAAAACGTAGGAATTTGTTAATAACTTAGCACAAAATAAAGTCAAAGTAAACAATGCTCCTCCGAATCTAATGTTGAGCTCGGGGCCTGTAACTGAAGGTAACTCAATATGTGATTAATTTAACTATTTTTACTCTTCAATGGGAGGTTATACGCAAAGTTCGGCACAGATGGCGCTACCAGCACATGATGTCATTTACTGTATGATAAAATTGACATACAATACACCACAGATAATATAACTACACCCTTTTAACTACACTTGAACGTTGTTTACGTTACGTTACGCGCTTGTAGAGCCACTGACGTCTTAAACTCGCAGTGAAACTCCCTATTGGCGAGGAATTAGCTAACGAAATACCAGAGATCAATGATATTTTAGTAAACAGATATTATGTTATGAGCGCGCAAAACGTGAAGACCACAAAATGTCCTACTTGGGACTATTGCTTTTAGTCTGTGTCTGTGTGTGCGGGGGGATTTATGACGAATGGCGCTGTTTGTTTATCTAGCTGTCATTTTTTTTTTCATATTGCGTTTTATCAAGCTATCCTTTTTACTAGTAAAACATAATGTGTGAATAAAAAAGTGTGTATGTGTGCTGTCGCTCGGCGCGGAACAGTTTTTTCTGTTGTTTTGTAAGTGTATAACATTACTGTATATTAGAATAGAATTATTATACCTGTACGCGAGATAAATCTCAGGGGTCTTCGACTTGTTCTTTCCGTTGAAGAACTCAGGCAGCGCGCGCTTCTCGATGGTGTGTATGGAGTTGTAGTCGAACCACGCGGAGTACGACGGTACTACGATGTGATGCGTCTGGTCGGTCACGTTGTCTTCCAACTCTTCCTTCGTTAGCATCTCCTGTGATTTAATTGGGTTAGTCAACTTGAAAAGATGGAATAGACGTTTCTACTCAGTTATTATTTTAAACTAATTTATTTAGCAAAAGATTTTAAAATGTTATTAGTATATAAAGGCCCAATCGCGCGACTTTAGGTGCGACGAGCGGCATGAACTGGACATTAACTTTGTAAGTTCTCGAATTTGCCACTGGCGATACCTCGTGGCGTGTTTCAAACATTTCTATACATTTAAACTTACCGCCCGCTGCTCAGCATTAGGTCTCCTTTCATAGCGGAAAAGTCGTGAATGGGCCGTTACATCGGCTGACAAATAGTATAATCCATTTATTTCTTCACTGCATGATCTTTTGGGGAACTAGAAGTTTTGCTCTTTCAGCGCTACACTTTCTATCTTTAGTCTGGTGGCCTACCATGAACTCATAAAGTGTGATTCTTTAAGCTGTGGGAAAGAGATGGCGCTAGACGACTTTATAGCTCTGTTTCTTTTCCACAGTCTAAGCGTCTAGGCTTCTGTAGTCTAGCATCATGTATGTACCTGTGTGTTGGAGTCGCTGTGCTTGCCCTGCGAGTCGTCGTGTGTGTCCAGCGGGGGCGCGGGGGTGGCGGGGGCCGAGCTGGGGGGGGCGGGCTCCGGCGCGGGGGGAGGGGCCGCCGCCGCTGTGGGAACCACTTTATGTATAATGGCGGCACCACTGCATTAGTGCCGTGAACCCTCGTGAACAGGCGCGAACGTGAATGTGGATGGTTTTCGCGGGGTTCATCATTGTCGGTATTTTGTGCCGCGACAAAGGGTTCGCTTCTTCTCAGCGCGGCGTTCTCGCGTACCCATCCATATTCACGGGCCCGTGAACTTAATAAATTAATACTATTTTTAATTTTAATGTACTTAATTCTAAATGTTTTAATTAAATTCTGCTGTTTGTTCATAGAAAGTCTAAAATGAATATTTATATAATTAATAAAGACAGTTTTAATCATATTCGACATTTTTTTACAAAGTAAATTCAACAAACAAAGTTGTTGCAGCAGCAGCTTCTACGTCCATTTCGCAGCAGGTTTCACGAACGACTGAGAGGTGAGAGCATCCCGACAATGTGGAGAGCACGACTTGTGATGAAAATTTTCAGCGTGAATTCACGGCACTAATGTGGAGCCGCCATAAAGCTTTTCGTGTCTGTCAGTGTGATTTCATAGTAGTACTACAAACCAGTGGTGTATTCCAATAACAATAATACACAATGTATAATAACGACACAATAAACTTGACAGTTATAAAATTTCGAAGCAAAAAACCAACATAGTAAATGGCATAACATTAACGAGTCACTCCCATACGAAGCAAGGATGGATCTTAAGTGAAAAATAATATACATTATTGTACTCACGTTCAGCAGGTCTTTCACTCTCCGGCGTGGGCGCAGCGTCAGTGTTGTCTCGGGAAGCATTGTCCTCTTCCTCGTCCACATCATTTTCTCGACGTTTGGTGATACGACTGTTGAACATTGATTTATTATTGGAGTGCTAGCATTTACCAGATATAGTGAATACTTAAAATGAATATGACGATGTCGAGAGTAAAAAGTAGCAATTACTCACAGACAAGACTAAAAAAAACAAAATCATGTCAGTGTGGCAACCCGTTGTAGGATATGCTCCAACTCTTTTCCTGCCCATATAGCACCACCTTCGCGTACATTACAATCGAAGCCAACATACAAGCCGAATATTAAGAAAGAAAGCTAAACTGATTCGACTGGCCTGTTGGTCTAGTGGTTAGTAACCCTGACTGCTATGCCGGAGGTCGTGGGTGGTCGATTCCCACCCAGGACAAATGTTTGTGTGATGCGCACGATCATTTGTTCTGTGTCTGGGTGTAATTTATCTATAATGTGTATGTATTTAGAAATATATAAGTATGTTTATCAGTTGTCTAGTACCCATAACACAAGCTCTGCTTAGCTTGAGACTAGATGGCGTTGTGTGATAGTTGAGGAATATTATTAATATATTGATTATATTATTAATACTGGTTGTTTTGTTCTACTTTCGAGCTTTTTGACTCACGTACAACGTAACATTACTTCAAAACAGTCGCTTCCTGCTGTCTGTCCCTATGTATGCTTTAATCTTTAAAACTATTAAATGTTATGGATTTCCGCAAAGTAACGCCTGATTCCATAATTTATCTTTAAAACTACGCAACGGATTTTGATGCGGTGTTTAATAGTTAGAATAATTCGAGAGGAAGGTTTATATGTATTTAACATGCATATTATAATAGTGATTGCACCAGTGCGGAGGCGGGCGGTTCGCCCTTCTCCTATCTACTTTTGTTCAGAGTAAACTTACCTCTTTCTCTTGCCATGTTTCTGTGGCGGTGGAGAGGGCGAACGCTTCCTCTTGCTGCCCTTCTTAGACTTGCTGGACGGTTCCCCGCCCGGGATCAGATCATCGACTGATAGACGCAGTTTGTGGACCTGTACAACGATATATTCTGTTACACATATCCATTAAATTTCTTCCTTCAGAATATTATGTTCATGGTATGAGATAAGTAACCTGGAACACTGAAGTGAAAGTTTATTTCTAATTAAAGGTTGCCTTGCATTAGGACTTTACTGTGTTGTGGTTGCGTTTGTAAACATTAAAACTAGCATATGATACTAAAATAGCTAGATCGCAACAAGCTCGTTATTTTTCGGAAAGTGAAATTTATTGAGACCGGGTTTGGTTGAGCGTGTGTAGTGCTGATCAAAGCCTGCCGGGGTCGGGAGAGTAACGAATTACCGTGACCCCGAAACGTAAAGAGCTATTGAAGGACACCGTGGATTTTAGTCAGTACAAGTCTGACAGTCCCTCCTGCCTTGCTCTGGGTGGGAAGACTTATTTGATGATTCTAAAAGGTTGAAAAAAAGCTGCCGTAACATGGTCGTGTGGACATGGTACCTTCTTCTTGCCGTTGGCGTCGAGCTCGTAATCCTCCTCGTTCATCCACTCGTTGTACTGCGGCAGGTCAAGCGCCCACGACGCCGACACACGCCAGGGCTCCGAGCGGGTGCACTCCCAGCTCACTGTCTCGGGTACGTCCACCTATAAATATAACATGATTAATTACAAAAACATGTATATTTTAGTCTTTAAGGTTGAGAATAATAATTTGTCATCATCTATCTTTCCCCAACTATATTGGGGTCGGCTTCCAGTCATAGAGCGACTGCCTATCGGACCTCCACAGCTCAATTACTACAATAGGTAATACGATACCCCACCGTAAGACCTTCTTTAGAGATTCTGACTAATAGTAACGACTATTAATGATCTACAAATGACAGCTGGGTCCAACGGCTTTACGTGCTTTCAGAGGCACGGAGGAAACTCGCTATGACAGATGGTCACCTAGACATAGACTGACCTTGGAAATTTGCCAAGATTGGTCTGCGTCTGGGTGACTTGCTTACCAATGGCAAACGTGGCTGAACCCGGAAGATGGACTGTAATTATTAGGCACGAGCTCGACCGAACTCTCGTACGAATGTAGGTAATCAATAATCAACTCAGCCAGGACTGCGATAAGTCCACTACAGGACATAGGCTTTTCCCAAGCTATTCACTTAAAATGTCTCATGCTTATTCACTTAAAATGTCTCATGCTGTTATCGGCGTCCAGCATTTAGCCAGTCCGGACAACGTCCGAAAGTCGGTTTACCTAGTCTTTCATAGTTATTTTGCAGGTAGCTAATAAATTGGCTAATGGTAATCCAACTAATATAATACTAATATTTAAAAAATGAAAGTTTGCTCAGAGGACGGATTGATGTTTGCTCCTCTTTCATTCAAAAACTACTGAACAGATTTGGTTGAAATTCAGTACACAGATAGTTTATAACCTGGATACTTTTTACCCCGATTTTATGTTGCCTTGGGGTAATTTTTGAGTTGTTGTGGCTTAAAACGCTGGCAATAGCTATTTACTTAATGACTGGGGTTTATAGGGCATGTGTGTAAAGGATGATCATAAATACCGGTAAGTCGGCCTGCGCCCAGGTGTCGTGGCTGTCGGGCAGGTAGTACCAGTGCACCAGCACGTGGTTGGCTCGTCGGAACACCGGCCGGGCGTACTCCTCCTCCAGCGGGTCCACTGTGGGGTACACTATGTGCGTCGCTTCCTCTTCATCTTCTAAAATGTGATAATGTCTTCGTCAAAACATGAGATTATCTGCATCTGTTGAGGTTGGCTTACAATCTTACCGGATGCAGCTGAATATCAGACTGCGTATCTGAATTTTACAACACACTAGTTACCATAGAACAGATTTTCTATGTTTTTTGTAATGTTTAAACTAATTATTATATCGGCTTCATCTTCAGCGAAAAGACGACCACTACAGAACAAAGGCTCCTTAGATCACAACGCCAACCGACAATCCGCCACTTGCATACATTGTTTGCCGGCGACTCTCACGATGTCGTCGGTCCACCTAGTGTGAGGTATACGAATTCCGTTTTGTGTTCGCCATTCCAGAACTTTTTTCCCTATCGGTTTATCAGTTCTACATGCGATCGATGTGCCCTGCCCATTGCCACTTCAATTTGCAAATTTTAGGTGACTCTGGTTTTCGGCGAATATCTTAGCTAGTTCTAGATTTTATTACGCAACAAAACTCCAAGCTTCAAGCAACTTCTTTCTCTTCCTTTTTGGAAGTTTCCGCGTAATAACATAAGAATTTATTTTATAAGTTTAAGATTCAATGCATACCGCAAATCTCTCCCTGATGATTGACAACGATATCCTTGACTTTGTTGGCGGTCGCCTTATCAACCTCCGGCCGTATGAAGACGCAGGGCGCGCGGATGACGTCAGCACTGGACAGAGCCGACTCGATCTCCATCATCATCTGCACGTTCAGGTCCTTACGGGAGGGGTTCTGAAAATGTGGGAGCGGGGGGAGGGGGGCAGAGACGAGTTTAATGTTAGATGGTGGCTTTAGAAGAGGGAAGCAATTATATGAAGACTCGTTAAAAGGCCTTACGCAAATTTAGGAGAATGTTTTTGACATTTTTTTTTACATGCGAAAACTAAACGACGTTTGCTGACATTTTTATTAGCCTGTTTTGTTCCACCACTGTTCATAGGCAATAAAAAACAGTTCAAATTAACGACTTATTTGACGCATGTAGTTTGTATAATGGTATACAGCCACTAGTTATTTGTAAATTGAAGTTCAAAAAATATGTTCAGAAAAAAGTTGGTTCAGATATTATAATATTTTTAGGGGAATAATGGTATTTTCACCAATATATGAATATGAACAAAAAAAAATCTCCAAAAATCCTTAAAAATAATCCCAAAATTCGTAGATGAAAATAAAAATAAACACATGCAATACAGACAGTAAAAGTGACTCAACATCCCACATTGTATTAGTGACATAACAAAGAGTTAAAGGGTTATTAATCACACAAACACACACAATTACGTGTTATTAGAAGTGCCCGTTATTTACACACAGTACAACCACAGTTCAACGACCCCAGAACATTTACATTATGACCCTGGCATGAAATGGTACATAGAATGGAAGATACCGGGGACTGCTACCTTCAAGCAAGAAGTCTTCAAGTGTGACTCTAATTGTCAGATCTTTAGAGCGATCTTAAACTCAGCTCAAGTTTGTCCGTTACGTTTCATGGGAATTTGAACCTTATTTAGGGTAAAGTACCCAACTGCTGACCTCCCACCAACTATTGACCGCATAACAGTTTTTATCAAAAATAATAATAAATCTTCTTGCAGTGCTGCATAAAGAATACAGAAAATGAAATATAATTTATCTTGTAATATATTGGCGTCACAGAAAATTTAAATAAAGCAATAATGCGTCCGTAAACCTATGATAACAAAATACCCTCCTAAAATCATCAAGAAATTTAACAATTTGCTAAGCTGACGGTTGTTTTCAATGTCATTTTATTTCAGTTTTACACGATAGATTCCTTTGAGTTTGGTATTTTTTGGTTATATAAGACAGACACAATGCTTTTCCACATGATTTTCAAGTTTTAATGAGCGTTAACTTGTTAAAATGATGAGGTCAATATCTGGTACACTCAAATGTATGAATAACCATTTTATTAACATGACATGTCAATAGCTGGTAATTTACCAAATGTACGAGAATACCAGTTACTGACACCACGGTGTGTACGTATGGTTCATTTTTAATGGTGAGGTAGCTTAACTTTAATGCATCTGTATTAAGCCCATGGGCGTTGGCATCCCTAAAAGTGTATATCTGCATAATCACAAACATAAAAAATACCTTACGTAGTAACCTGACTACCTAGCATAATTTGAGTGAGGTACTTAAATTTTCGGTCTACTGTCACATTCTGGATCCTCCTGAATATTTTAGACTTTTAGACTTACTAATATTATAGGAAAACTGAACGGCTGAATGGATTTTGACACAATTTGGCAAGAAGATTATTTTAAAATCTGGTTAAGTGGGTGAACCTGGACGCAGGATACTTTTTATGTCGGTATATGGTCCCGTGGGACAATTGCAGAATATAACACGAGCAATGCTTCAGCCACAGGATGGTTTAATGCATAAAATGACAAAATATACCCTAACCTGCGTGTTTAGGCAAAGTGTGAGCTAGTTTTTTATTTGTATCTATGTTCTCTTCATTTGTGAGGTCTTTTACATAAGTTTAAAAAGTTAAAACCGTCTTATGTAATTAGGAAAATATTAATTCAAAGGTTTTGAAACTACAACAAAAAGTGATGAAATCAAAATTAAGTGCAAGAATATTATTAACGGCGTTTGAAGACTGAAGACCTAAATAGTGTGAAAAAAGAAAATGAGAAGGGCTATAAGACTAGCTTTGTTTGTTTTTTTGTCAAATAAAGCTTCGTATCACATTCATAATAAAAATTATTTCAGTTTATACTTATACTACAGGAGGTCAAAAATTGGTCATTTGCATGATGAAAATTTGGTACAAGCATGTTAATAACTGGTCAAATGGCCTGTTCTTGCTAAACTCGAGAAAAAAAACACTTTTTACCTTTGTATGACTGGAAATAATGTTTTAGTTACATTTTCCAATGTTTATTTTATCTTCCAAAAACATTCATTTCCACTTGCAACTCGTACATTAGTTTATTTTGCGAAAGAAGCAAGGAAAACCGCTTAAGGGGTCAATAGTTGGGTGTTTTACCCTACATGAACTTGCTTATTATCAAGTCTCTAATCCTAGGAAGGTAGGCGGAGGTGTGCTTTGAAGGTTTTGCTTTACAGTCATACCTTAACAGATATGGCCTGTGTATTTTATAATACTGGCTGTTCTCACCGCCCAAATAGCTTTAAATTGTTAAGAAAAGAATCCTTAGAAAAAACGTCTCATTTAGAGTTTTTTCATTGTATTCACGTATTAGGTATTAACCTCCTAATGCATAGTACACCCACATTTCACTAGTTACGTTTAGGTCTTATATTATGGGGGGCGACCCTATTATCATAAATCTAGACTCCGTAGATGCTTTTGAGGAATTCTTGCTGGGAAGATCCAACAGCACTTTACCGTACCTGGCATAAAACCAAGGACCTCAAGCAGTCTTCAAAATGAACATTATTTTATGCACGTTAACTTCATACAGGTAAGGTTCAATTTCGGATGACGCGCGACGGATCTAAACATAAGTTAAGTCTAATTTCTTTCTAAAGATCTCAGTCTAAGATCCCGTGTGTGTGATCTAGAAAAAATGTGATCAATAACAACACATCACTAAAGACTAAAGTAAATATTTGGTAAATTTGTGCAATAAAGTTGCTTAGAAGTTCTATTATTGAATTGGTAAAAAAAGATTATCGAAAAAAAAATTAAAAAAAGATAAATTAAATTCGGTTGATTTTTTCTAAATTTTCTACATTATACCTTCATGTTAATAGTAATACCCTCATTTCATTTCGTGCATTTGATCCAGTGACAACACGCATCTGACTTGTGGCAAAAAAAAAAAATGAAAAGCTTTATCAATGGCCAATTTATTTTTACAACTATTAATTTATATTTACAGTCTCGTCACGATTGTTCAAATTTGGAACATGACAATCGATCTTTATATTTAAGTCAGTATCTCATTCAAGTAAAGGTGTTCTACACGCTGATATCATAATACAGAACTGGCCTGAGTAGTGCTGTCATAATAATGTAACACCTGTATTACTTGTAGAGTGAGACAGAGGTATATAGTTCTCCCACTTTATACAAGCTACATTAAGAATTTGTTAGTTTGGGTCTTTTTTCATGACTGGGGATTGGAATCGGACAAGTATATTTGCTTAAACTTCAAGAATGTGGATTAAACGTTTAACTTAACAGTTTTTTTTTAAATGACCATATTTTTATATGGAGTAGTAAATTAGTATTGCTTTAAAAAACTTCCCCAAGATTTCATTGAAACAACTTCTACATCTGTTCTATGTGATCGAAACTGCTTCAGACAGCGCAGCGGCCAAATATGCTTTCAAATATAATTTATCGAATTTTAAACAAGTATACTGCACTTGTTCCTTTCTCATAGTCATGAAATACTGGTATTCAGAGGCGTGATGTCACATGCCAAGTGATGCATTGTTATAGAGCCGCGTGGTGCGGGGCAAGGTCTGCGGGGCGGCGGGACGGCGGGGCTGCGGGCGGTGAGCGAGGCGGCGTGCGGGGCGGTGCATACCTTACCGACCTGGAAGTCGAACTTGCGCCACCGCTGCTCCGCCTTGAAACGGAACATGGTGGCTAGCATCGTGCACAGGGACCCGCCCGGTTTCATGTCCATGAACACTTTCATCTGCAAAATATAAACACGTTGGTTTGTTAGTATTTTATTAAATCAGGTCACGTGATCGCTAAAGGGTCACACAGGTGTACAGACAGGAGAGGGACGGACCCCATTAATTGGGATCGACTCTCCTTGTTCTGCGGCGCCAGGACAGTCTGTCCTGGGTCGTCGAAGTATTAATTTGGGAACGCTTTTGGGCAAGTCCTTGGCAACCGTGGACGTTCTGGTTGCGAGTGGGCGCCCTCTACCTCTCTTAGCATTTGGCAGTGCTAGGGCCTGATTTCATCACATGGTCCTCAGGGCGTCTCATGAGATGTCCGAACCAGTGCGCGTGTTTCAGCTGACGATCTAATCGTGTTTGAAGAAAATCCAATACACCATTGGGAAATGATAAAATCGCTTTCTGATGAAAGTATTAAAGCAAGCCTATCTATGGACATGGAAAAAGATAAAACTGCTAAACAAAATCTGATCAGATAGCTATAAAATTGACAGCCAACTACTTGAATATGTATAAAAACAGTTACCTAGGACAGATAATCTTTCAGCTTTTTAGTATTGTAAATCAATACATTCGGAAGCATCAAATCCTTTCACTATAATTACGTTGTGAGATATAAACCCAATCGTACATGACTACACGCAGAGAGGAGGCCTGTGTCCCAGCAGTGGGAACGTTATAGGCTGGCTACATAGCTAAAAACAATACATACGGCTCCCAAGTCAAGTTCATGGTCTTGACAGCTATTACGTTTCTGAAAATACTTCATTGTCGACCATTTTAGGCAACAAGTGGCGATTGTAAGACAATGGGCCATTTGGCATTGCAAAATTATACTACACTGTTATATGGACACCCATGTATCACTAAATAAATCGTTTAAAACATATTAGCAAAACATTTGAATGTTTTATGCACTTCCTTTGGTGTGTTCTGGCTGGTTGTAACTTATTAAATATTTTTATCATTCATTCAAATATTTAAAAACAGAAAAAGAAATCTTCAACAAAATGTTTCTCATGGTGACACCATAGACATTACAATAGATATTACAATATTCCATAGCAATACCACGATTGGCATTTGCAATAATCGTTACATAATCAAAATAAAGTAAGAACCAAAGGCAAAAGTAACTAGATGCTATACTTTTTTTAACCATTCGTTAAAAAGGATATAGGATTTTAACTTATAGTTTACTTATATGACTTATATCAATGATTCCCGATGACCATCCCCAATTTTTCCACCAGCGAAACTTTTTTAAAAAGAAACTGTTTTCGCTTTCCCGAGAAACATCCGATTTTAAAAATAATAAGTTTAACCACTGATCAAATAGCTAGCCCTAAGTGTAATAAGGGCATGACAATAGTAAGTCAGGAAGTGATGTCGATTAACCAAGACAGTCAACACAGGATGTTACATGTCGGATGTATTAGTGATATTAGTTCGCGGTCATGTAAAGGCTACAGGAACATAATAATTATGTTCTAGACTGCAAATTGTTTGCATCAAACCTATCGGTTGCATATATTTCCCTTAATTTAATTATAGGTCATGTAATTATGGTCCATATAGTTAATTTATAAACAAACTAAACTAATACTTTTTTGTTTCTATAAATGCCAAGCTGAGTTACAGTGGAGCGTCGATTATCCGAACGTCGGTTAACCGAACGGCGGCTTATCCGAACTGCCTTCGGCTCCCTTTTACCATCGGACTTCTAGACATACTGCTTATTTTATTATCATCCATTCTTAGTTGCCATTCCACCAATTTGCAATAAGCGCTTACACATAATGCACACAGCAAAGGGGTAGAACTCACTTCCTGCGTCGTTAAAAAGTTATAATGAACAAGAGTGTCTTCTGGGTAATCTCGCTCCATTGTAAGCTTTGTCTCTGTCACTTTTGACCTGGCCTAGACTCAAAAGCAAACCCATCTCATGTAAAAAAATAAAGAAAAAAACTGTACGTAAACTTATATAACTACATACTTAGAGGAAGTTCGATTATCCGAAAAAATAGGTTTTCCGAACACCCATGCATGTCCCCCAATTAGTTCGGATAATCGACGCTCTACTGTAGTTTGTTACGCTTTAATTCCTAAACAGCTGAACCAATTTTAATGTTTTTTTTCACGGTGGACTTTATCGGCTACTTCTTTTTTTTTATTATAAGAGGATATTATGGGGAGCAAAACCTTATTAACATAAACAGAACGTTTCTAAGATCCTAAAGTTTCTCTTTTTGTGTCTTCCTAAGAAAAACGTCAAAAAAAATTGGCACCGATTTTAACAATTCGAAAATAAATAAAAAAGGAGCTAAAGAAATTTCCTAAGATGTCACATAATAGTTAAAGGCCTTGTTTGAGGTCACACTTCCGCGGAATCGTGTCTTTTGAGCCGTGACAGGACATCGGTATCGCGGCCTTCCTAAACTAATTAACAGCAATGTGATTTGAAGTGAGCATCTAACGATGTGGATGTTATTGATAGATCACGTGGACGATACAATAAAATTGATTAACTATTGAATTCTTACATTTTATCGCTTTAGAGGGCCATAAAGTCAGTCGAATTTAATTTGGGGTTAGAGTTGAGGACTCTAACCCCAAATTAATTTCGACAGTACGTGTACTAGTGACAGTACGTTAAACTGAAACTTGTTCCGGATATCTATTTCTTAGTACTAATATAACTTTATTATTTCAATGTTACACAGAGGGCCAAAGCCTGCCGGGGTCGCGGGATTATTTCCTTGCCGTGACCCCGGAACGTAACAGGCTATTGAAGGACACCGTGGATTTTAGTCAGTAGAAGTCTGACAGTCCCTCCCGCCCTGCCCGGGGCCGGAGGACTCATTTGATGATTTTACCACGCTAAAAAAAAAAAATTCAATGTTACTGTTATATTAGGAACCCTACAAAAAATACAAATAAATTATACAGCATGCTTTTATTCAAGAATTTTACTTTCATTATTCTAGATTAATTAATTATTTTTAAGTGATAAAATACACATTATATTTCTGTAAAGCAATAATGACAACTATCATAATTATAGCCGTATATGCGCATATGTTGTGGTACCTATATACCTATGTATAGTAATAGGTTACGTTCACTTGCTCAAGAGCACCAGTGACCGGTTACAAGCACTTGGTGACTGTCGCGTGAGACGCCGCAAGCGCTGAACGCTCAGTGTAAGATTAGACAACAACGAAAATGATTGTGTTACTTAGAGAGTTCATACTAACAGTTTTATTAGTGAATTGTTTAGCTTTTAGAGAGACCACGCCGCTTATTAAAAATGTAAGTAGAACCATAGAATATATAAAAGTACTACGCACGTGGAACTTTTTTTGCCTTTTTGTTTATGTGGTTGTCAAGTTTTAATTTTAGTCAAAATGTAGAAACTTGTTAGATACTATACCTACTTTATTTTATTTTCTTTTGTATTACTGGTTTTGAATTTTTTTAAGTAGAAATTAATAACATCATGAATTTATTACCAGACTAAATGACACAAATTGTATTAGGAACTAAAACTATGTCTGGTAAATAGCAATAATTTTGCCCCCATTTTAATAAATAAAAATAAAACTACTATACACCTCTTACTATATTATCCAGGAACATACAGGGTATTTAATAATAACGAAAAGAGTAAATTAAATTGGCTTTCCTGACAGTTATCATAATCGATGTAAAAAAAATGTACATATTTTTTTTTCAGCAACTATAAATGTATTAAATATTGTTCATGGAACAAAATATTTTTTGACTGGCCTGTTGGTCTAGTGGTTAGTGACCCTGACTGCTATGCCGGAGGTCGTGGGTTCGATTCCCACCCAGGACAAATGTTTGTGTGATGAGCACGATCATTTGTTCTGTGTCTGGGTGTCATTTATCTATATGTATGTATTTAGAAATATATAAGTATGTTTATCAGTTGTCTAGTACCCATAACACAAGCTCTGCTTAGCTTGGGACTAGAGGGCGTTGTGTGATGTTCGTGGAATATTATTATTAAAATATTTTTTATGTAAAACAGATACAGAGAGGTGGTACACACTTCGAGGGTCCTCATTGGTCTACAGCAGAAAATGCACTTTATTGGGTGGACATACATGAACAACAAGTGTACAGATTTGATGCTGAAACTGCCAATATCACTACTAAAACAATTGGTATGTACTATTTATTACAGATGTTTATTATTTACTAGTTACCAACGATATCGTCGTTGCTAGTTACAGTACATACACCCGCGTGGAGATCGTTAATTGTCTCAGTTAATTATACTACTAGGATAAACTCCTGTGTTAGTCTAGAGTCCAGACTATAATCTATCTCTGTGCCACATTTCATTTGAACGGAATGTTCGGCCGATGTTAGGATTCGGTTCAAATCACATTCGGCCCATTTCTAACTTATATATTTTTAAATACATACATATTATAGAAAAATTACACCCAGACACAGAACAAATGATCGTGCTCATCACTCAAACATTTGTCCTGGGTGGGAATGGAACCCACGAACTCCGCCATAGTAGTCGAGTCACTGACCACTAGCCCAACTGGCCAGTCTAGTATCAAACACACATACATTCAAATTGTTGTAAGTAATAATCAGTAAGGATTGAAATAAATAATATTATACCTTCTTTCGATATTCTTCTTAATAGTATCGATTAGTATAGCCAAATGGGCCGGAGATTATGTAAGGGGATTAAACACCAGTGAGAAGCCTTACATAGAATACCCACCAGTGTTTCTTTCAGGTACTACTCCGGGGGGGCAAAGCCCCCCCGGAGTAGCCTTACCGCCCCCCCGGGGCACTTGGAACTGAATAGCATTACGTATGTTCACGACGAATTTCCCGACAATTTGGCAAATCATTTAAACCTATAAAGCGAGCTGCTTTCCGTGGACCACGGGAAGCATACAGTATAACATAATAATATCGACAGTCAGAACAGAACACACGTGGTGTGTAGCAAGGCGAGTCGGCAGGCTTGTTCGAGAGAAAGCGGAGTCCGCATTATTTTAAGAGGTGCAGTCTGTTTAGAAAAAAATAGGGATACTCTTTGTTTAACGGAATGCTAGCCTCATCTAACTTTTCATCGGTGCTAGCTCTGAAATTTGAAAGAAAAAAAAAGATATGCTTGCTACTACAAAACCCTTCACGGGCGAGTCCAACTCGCACTTGGAAACGTGCACGCGCGGGGCCGGGGAATCCCCAGACGTAAAATGAACAAATTTTTGTTTCGTATCGGTCAGATACCCCTAGCACGAACAACTTGCGAAAAAGTATTCGTATCGTTAACGTGAGCATTTTGTATGGAAACGTGAACAGCGCGTCTGGTGTGCCTAATTTGAATGAACTAATTTTGTGAGCACGAACTTAGTCCTATAGGTTTCGTATTCGTATCGAATTCGTAACGTACGTAAACTTGAGCGGTTTGTATGAAGATTTGTATGCAAGTTGTTGATTTGTATGCAAGAAAAAAGCCACGAAGAATAAGATTTTTGTAAAGAATAATATGTTACTTTGACAATTTTGGTTCAGCTTAGTTGATCTTTTAGTTATTGTGTAGCTTGATAGCATCTTCTCATTCATTAAAATATTAATAATAACTGGAATTAATTTTAAATATTACTTTGTTTTAATTATTTAGTCCGCCCCCCCAGGTCTCTTAATTGCCCCCCCGGAGAATTTTGCCTGAAAGAAACACTGATACCCACAGTCCACTAACCTTAATAGTGATATACTTCATAAACTCAGGTGCGTAAAAAATCGAAGTTCTTCATAAATGAATGTACTTAGTTAGAGCAAAAGAGCTTTATTTATAATCTATATCATTTTAGACGGCAGTGGCATAGCAATTTAGTGCTGCGGGTCGCGAGTTTGACTCCCTCACGGGACAAATATTTGACTATCTAATCTACAAGTAGCTATTTCTGGTATAGATATCTGTGTATGTGAGTTTAAATATTTGTAAACGCACCAAATATACAGGAGAAATATAGTGGCAAAAGCAAAAAAAAAAATGGTTTCTGCTTAGCCATGAGAATTCCAAATATATTGACCTTATACTCGTTTTTCACACGCTATAAAACACAGTATAATAATATAATAATAGACATAACTGTATCCTTTGATTAAAAAAATAGACACACAGTATAATAATAGACATAACTGTATCCTTTGATTAAAAAAATGACCAAATACCGTGTTCGCCACAAAACGAAACGTTTTAAGTGAAGCCATTTTTTTATAAATGTGTGAGTGAGCGTGGATGTTTTCCTTAGAGATGTTCACTTGTTTGACGCGGGAATATTTTACCCCGTGGTTTTTGGCTTTGGCAATCTGGATTTTTTAAATCTAAGACTGTATATTTATGTTCTAGGCTACGGACCGGTCTCCTTAGTGGTGACAGTAAAGGACTATCCGAAGCTGGTGCTAGTCTCCGTCCGGTCGGAGCTGTACTTCCTGCCGTGGGACGCACCAGACGGTGACTGTTCTCTCAGGCTACTGAGTGTTGTGGACTTAGGCCTGCCTGACAATAGATGCAACGATGGCAAGGTCGACGCTAAAGGGAGACTTTGGTTTGGTATGTTTTGAACTGTCGTTTTGCTTGTCTTAGGGAGTTTTTTCGCCACTTCTGCTTCTCAGTCAAAAGACTAGGAAGTGTCGAAGAGCAGGCGTTTTGTGAGACTGTCGACATGCAATTTACCTTCAACAAAGTGCTGATAAATCAACCTATTTTGAATAACGGACTTTTAATTTTGATGTTAAATTCAGCCGCAGTCATTTTTATTTTTCCGAGTTTTTGATATCCTGGAGAAAAAGTGACTGAATAGGTAGTAATGCACGATGATACTGTTCAATTTTAAGAATGGTCACGTCATGACGCACATAGGTCCATGTATTTTATGGGCAGTAACTTTATGTACATAACGCATATTTAACGCTTGCACCAAAGTGATACAAAGTTGATTAAAAAAACGGTTCTGTAAAAAATTACGGTCCTCTATTTGTCTAGGAGATTAAAATTAACCAATGTTTCGTTTTTAATCCAGGTACAATGGGCAAAGAGGTGGATGGCAACGTTGACAAAGACCAAGCTACGTTATACATGATGGATGAGCACAATTACCTAGACCCCGTGGAAAAGGTCCGCCCAGTGTCCATCTCCAACGGAATCGCGTGGACTATCGACAAGAAATTCATGTTCTACATAGACACCCCGACCAGAAATATTGATGTGTTCGACTTTGATCTCGAAGAGGGAACTATTCGTAAGTATATAAATAAAGTATTTTCTATTCGTAAAGAAAAATCTTTTAAGGTTATCGTGGCCACACTTTTAGCCTTTTGATGGCGGTTGGCGTAGTAGCGGAGTGATTGATTGCTTGTGGGTTCGATTCCCGTACGGAACAAGTATTTATCGGGCCTACATGGTTGATACGGGTCTGGGTCTGTTCAATCTCTACTGTCAATGAGGTTGAATTATCTACAATACAGAAAAAAGTTCAAATGGAAGGAAATTTTTATTTGAGAAATAATAGTAAGTATTTGTTATATTTTTGAGAGAATTAGGGAAAGTTGATGAGGAAATAATCTTTTTTATTATTAGTAACACTTATGTATGTGTATATTTCCAAATTCCAGGCAACAGAAGGACACTGTTCAGTTTCCAAGCTAACAATGTTACTGGCTTTCCTGATGGAATGACAATCGACACAGACGGAAATCTATGGGTTGCCTGCTTCAACGGTTGGAAGGTAATGATTATACGAATACTAAAAATAATAATATTTCACGCGTTTAAAATGGAAAGAATTCATTTAGCCAACGTAAAACATTAATTAAAAAAGCCTTAATTAAAACCAGAAATTCGAAAACACGTGAATTCTCAGCTCGCATAGTAGATTAGAAGTTGCCTGTGTCCAGATAATTATAAACTATTTGTTTTGGAAAGCGCAAAATACATGCACATAAGACAGTGGTCTATAAGTAAATCTTTTAAAGTATACCATATTTTTCTTCTAGGTAATCAAGATTGATTCAAGAGCTGGCAAACTATTAGAACAGCACAGGTTACCAGCAGCAAAAGTAACCTCGGTGATGTGGGGTGGTCACGATTTGTCCACCCTATTTGTGACTACCAGTAAGGTGGGACTATCACAATCGGAACTGAACACACAACCTGAAGCTGGATCACTGTTCGCTATAGAAGGAACTGGAGCCAAAGGACTGCCTGAAAACCAATTTGTTTTTGCTAATGCAGCAAATTATTAATGTTTTTTTTTTGTTGTTGTACGGTTGACAAAAGAGATATGTGTGTGGACTGCAAGTTAAAACGGTTTTTCAATGTTGTTTTATATTTTTTTTATGTGTCTCTGGCCCAAACTCTTTAGTTGTATCCAGCACACTCGCAAAACAGTTAAAGACTTGCTGTCTGCATACATTTCTCGTTTGTTACTGTTTATTGCGTTATTATAAAATAATTATATTGATTACCACATTATTCTGTTTTTATTTTAAAGGTATACTTTTCAAATATAAAATATGTTATCTTTGGTAAACAATAAATAGATACTATAGACTAATAAAATTAGTATAGCTTGTCTCAAAGGAAATCAATTAAGATAGAGTAATTACTTAGCCTAACCCTTTTTATACAATTGATAAGACCATTTTAAGGAAGTAAGAACCATCAAAAGTTTTAATTTTCTACAATAAAAAAGTCGTTTCTTTTAGTTAGTTTTATTACTGAAAACAGGCCAGTTCCTAAATTAAATACTAATAATAAACTGTACTGAATTATATAGTTTTATGTTAAGTTATTAATTAGTCTTGTCTTTATTTGTTTTGTTGTTCTCCGGAGTAAATGGAATATTGTGAACATGGAATCTATAGACAAGGTAATTACATGTTTGGATAATTTATGTTGTGTTCCATTGGAAGCAGTTGTGAACAATATAAATGTAAAGAATCCTAAGTTGCACCAGAAGTTACCACACTAAAATATTAAGAATTTGAATATTAAAATATTTTACCCTGGCGAGGCAAAAATCAGGATTATAAATTTATCCACTCTTTAAATAATCAACATTTAATATAAAAAAGGTATTAAGATTTCGAGATGCATCAAGGGCCTTTTTTATGGAAAAAATAAATAACATCATTAAAAAGGCTTGGTTAAAACTTGCAACTGACGTCCAGGTCTGCTTTTCTGTGTTTAAGGAAATACATATATACATAATTGAAGAAATGTGGGACAAGTTTTCAGCATGCCTCAAACACCTACTCTTTCAACTAGTTCACTATTAAAGAACTACTTTTCACTGGTGTATCGAGACATTGGCCACTCTCTTTCCCTACCTCCAAAGCCTGATGGTCCATCTTTCAAATCTACGAAAATAGGTTTTAGGAAAAATAATTGGTTGGACCATACAAATGGCAATAGTTAAGTCATTGCACCATCAAATGGAGTGAATATTTATACAGATGTTAATCACTTTTGAAGCAAATTGACCATAGACTGCAGTCACTGTGGGACAATACGCAGGTTAAACAAAAAACAATCTCTATGGTAACAAGGTACTTGAACTAAAATCCAACCCAAATAAACATAGAAAAGTACTTGAGAGTAAATGACATAACTTCATGCTTGTAATCCTCCAAGAGTTACGAATTGTGTATGTAATAAACCTACATTTTTATCAGTGGCATTACCACCAACTGGGCTGAAATCCAAACTGCAGCTGCTACCGCTTCATTCCTAATGAAAAGAGTCAAGTACTCTTCTAATCCAGGAATCAAATCCTTGGACCACATGCTCAGCTTTCGCCCTTACAAGCACTATGAGACTTCAGAAATGGAATGAAGAATTTGCCGCAATAGGTAAGAACCTCGGTAGCTCAGTCAGAAAACGAGCATCAGATGTACTGAATCGGAAGTTTGCAGGTTTGAATCCTGCATATGGATCAAATTTTTGTTTCCAACGATAATCTTTGAAAATTCACTATGCATGTGTTCAGGTTTAATATAATTACATAAAATATTAAGCACTAAACTACTTATCTATTGCATACTGTCTAGTATGTAAAAAAAAAAAGGTTGCACTCCAGGAGTGCCGGTAGAAGTGAAAACTTTTTTGTTACTATGTTTTATTTTTAATTTGAATGACGTCTTACTCATTTTCGATCAGGGTCACGTGACCCTGACGCGAGTTTTGGTCACGTGACCCTGACGCGAGTTTTAAATTTTTTACCCATTACAGAAAAAGTGTACAACGCCGCTAAAGAAGTTTTCACTTCAAAAATAAATTCACCAATAAGAAACAAAACAGGATCATCTGAGGACTCACCGGAAGTCTCAAAAAGGGAGGGTCTGAAGCATTTTTTCCCAATTTGTTCTCTTGATACTGGATAAGCTGGATTACTAGTTGAGCCAGGCCTTCCTTTGTAGGTGGATCTGTCTGGACATGCTGAAATAATAACAATATGGATTTAAGAATAATAGTTGCCTATGTATACATAGAAAATAATTAAATGTTACCATGCTACATTGAAATAAGGCATCTTTTTACTCAATTTCACTAATAGCATAAATGAAATAGTTAATTACAACATGAGAATGTAAAACATCTACATGTATGTGTAATATGTTAGGTGCAGTAACATAATCTTTGTTCTAGCTGTTCACAACAAAGTTTACGCTCAAATTACTGTTAAAACGTTACGTTTTGTAAGTTTTTAGTGAACTCCACTTACCTTCTTGCAATTCTTTTGCAGCCAAACGCGAATTTGGTCAAATTGTGCTAATGATTCCGGTGACTGAAAATACTCTACATTAGGCCCCCCATCCTTCTTCGGGCCTATAGTTGCCATTCTGAATTAATTATATATGTTGTTAGTCACAATAATACTATAATTTGAACCGGATATTATTAGATATTTAGTAAAGAAACTCCCAAACTGTAAAACACAACAAGCGTAAAACACGGCGTCTCTATTCACAATTTTGACATATTAATTTTGGTGTTGCCAGAAACCTGTTATCACCTGTTATTTTAGTGCACAGGTTAAAAATGTCGGTACGGTTTGGTGGTTCATTCGTTCATCATTCTCGTAATGCTCGAAAATCGACCAATGGCATGCCAATGGCTAGGAAATACCACCATACCTTCATGGGAAATACGCATTATGCCTTACATAATTATTCAAAAAGCAAGGAATTATAACTGACTGGCTGTTGCCAGCGGTTTCACCTGCTATAACTCAAAAATTATGCCACGGGTAAATCAGGATAAAAACAATCCAAACATCCACACAAACAATATTTTATGTTTTTTTTTTTTGCTACGTTGTAACTACTACTTTAAAATTCCTAATGTGGGAGGGCCACATTAGGAATTTTCCTGTATCGTAGGTGCGTTTAAAAATATAAAAACTCACATGCACAAACACCCAGACCCTGAACAAACTGTACGTCATACAAATATGTGTTCCGTGCGGGAATCGAACACACGTGAAGCTGCGCAGCAATCCAATCGCTCAGCCACTTATTTTACCTGAGCGTTACATATTACGTTTTTTTTTGGGGTGAAAATAATCGTCAAATCATCCGGTGGCGGAGACCTAACTAAATAAGCACCCTGTTCTATCACTTACCCTTTGCGTTCCAAGGGAACGGTCATAGAGTACATTTTTATATTGGGAACAGCCATATACCGCTTAGAATAACGCTGCGTTTGGACCTAAAAGAGGGGGCTCTTTTTGCCAGTTTACTCCTTGATCACGATGCGACCTAAATCTGGTTCCTGATCACACGGCGAGCTACCTATTCGCCGTCCGCAAACCCGCGCTTACGGTGGCCCGAAATCGCCTCGTGTAGTCCAATGCCTTATGCCGACGTTGTGCGTAGACGTCTCCCGCGGCGGCTAGGTCATGACTTGGAAGCTGTCTTCCCGCATCGCGTCTTCATGCATGACTGCTTAGGAGAAGGTGATCGCTTGAGCAAGCTACCTCCCCTTTAAAGTACACAACGAAACAAAATTTAAAGGACACCCGTATATTTGAAACTATTAGGATCAGTTCACACCGAGACGCGTTGCGATGCGACGTTAATGGAAAAGGCCAGTGATATGGCACAGCGCTGCATGGTGCAACATACTGTGATCTTTTACAATATGTTTCGTTTCGTGTAGTAAATAAAGATAGGTTTAACTCGTATTGAAGCATGCTCGCCGCGTCGCGCCTTGCCTGAATTGACACTCATGATTTGATAAATAAAAACAAATAATATTTTTTTCACTTTACTGCTTCAATTTCATATTATAACATCACATTTGATTATTTTAATTCTACAAAATAACTCACTAGTATGACTACGCGGGTGTTTAATTTGTTCCGAAACTCTTATGGCTTATAACGTATTATTTTTTGAATTGCAATTAATATTGACAATAAATTAGCAACTATAAATTATTAAATATTCGTAATATTACAATTGACAATACATCAACATTTGATAACACTCAGCACATACTAACATTTATTTATTATTGTCTTTAAACACCTACCTAGATTTGTAAGCCTAACCACACAAGCATAATTATACAGTATTTTCAATCAATGTTCTATTTATTAGACTAAAGCAAGAAACAGTGCATTTAAAAATTTTACTTTATGCATGTAGGTAACATTTTATTTGCTGAATAATTTAACACAAACATATCGCACCTTTAAAGTAAAACCGTTACTAAACGAAATTATACAATTTTACAGGAGAGCCAAAATTAGAAAAAAGTCACCATTTTTTGTCAATAAAATCTGAATGCAGGGTTCTATAAGACGTTTAATAAGGTGTTATTATAGATCTCTGTTTACGTTATAACACGTGATTTAGAAAAGTTTTAATTTTAATATATTGTATTATTTATTTTAATTTATATTAATACAGTAACACTTTACCATTAATAATTTTGGTCATTAACACAGAAAACTGTGTTTAAACAAATTGAAACACTTTTCCTGTAAAAAAAAAATTACATCTTCATTCATTTTTGTGACATTCAGCGCCGTGTTTATCCAAAAAATATCAGTTTTACTTTAAACTTCCGTTCTCAGTCTTCCATGAACACGTTCTTATTGGCATAGACACAATATTGTATTTCGTGAGCCGATCATAATTAGGTTTAGTAACGCTTTGATTTACCGCCAGATGGCGTAAAATACGATATTTTGAAAAAAATACAAGTTTATGTTGAAGTTTACGAATATTTTACATAGATGGCATCGATAACTCAATTCACGAAAATTTTCGTTTAGTAACGGTTTTACTTTAAAGGTGATGTTTAGTTGCAAAATATCTATCTGAGCACATAGGTACTAATTAACTATGCGAGTTTGTATGTCGGTCAGTTGCATAAATTTATATGTATGGGCTCTTAAAAAAAAGCACACAAGTCACCCTGTTCATTTTCTCTTTCCATTATTTTTACAATTGGTTCGTTATTTTTGCTGATGCTTAACCTCGATTTGTCGAAAGAAAATTAAAAAATGAACGAGGATGATAACGTGTCTGTTCTCATTTTATCTGCCATTATGTGAATGGTGCATAATGTATATAAATTGGCCCATGATTGGTGATATAAAAAAAACCCAGCCAGCCAGGCTTGAAAAGTTCATGGTTATACTCAAAAACGTTTGTCCACAGTATCATTTAATAATTGATTTTTTATAAATATAATATGCAACAGATCTGTAAAATTAAAATCTGAGGAGTAATAACTGTTTTTTAAGGCTCAAAGGGAAGGATTATTTAATAAAAATATACATAAGACTACCCGTTTCAACTAAGAATTATTTTATTTAATAACTAATTAGTATAGACCTTGGCGCCATAACTGTGACTCCATAAAAATGACCTAAGTACGGTTTGCAAAAAAATCCTTGTGCGAAAATTAAGTCTGAATAATATTTTGTTTTTGTGATCTTGTTTTTCGTTATAAATTAGCGAAGTTTCGACAAGGTTCATTGTTCAATTGAATTTAGCACTATTACTTATTTAAGAGAGAACACTTTCTCTTTTATTTTTTTCACACTTTCACTTATTATTAAAATATCTTTTTATATCAATACGAATACGTGTTCAAAAAAGTTTAATCATTTACTTTGATTCCACGGTTGGTGAAATAGCAGAGCATATAATATTATGACTGGGGCGCGGCGTCTCGTGAGTTCCATTTAGTTTTGTATCGAGTTGTAATGTCTGCAAACGCACCCATGACACAGGAGAAATTAACACTTAATATTTATTCTCTTGTTACCGATATTTTGCTGACCCTACCGAAATCCTTCCATATGACAAAACTGTCGTCAAAATATGGCGCCAAGACCGTACTATTCTTAGTTGAAACGCATGGTAGTTACTTTTTTCTACTTCTTTTTGGTATGCTTCTCCTCAGATTATTTTTAATTTTATTGAATGACCGTTTTAAACGCTATAGTATAACAGTAGTATTATTTATAAGAGTATAATTGATTTTATTATTGTCTATTAATAATTATGTTTCTAAACTAATTTAGGTTAGGTTAATTCACATTGATCCAGTAACTGGATTAAATATTCATATTGAAATATAAGAATGTGATATAATATAATGATCCGCTGTGTAGATTGAAACATGTTTACATTATTCAAGTATTTGGACTAGCGCTGGAATCCAATGACACTAGATCAAGCTACTGGGCCAATATATATCTGCCTTTAAAGGGGTTTGAGGTTTGACCTTTTGTTAGTTGACTAGTTTTCCCAACCCATAAATACAACCATAAAAAAAATCAGAACAAACAAATCCATAACTTGTGTTACATGATTTAAAAACAATAAAGATTTTAAATTAATTAAAAAATAGTTAAAACATTCCGAGTAAGAGTATCTTGAGATTTTCTTTTGACAATCCAACGTATTTTCGTTAGATGACATTTATTTTGAACAACTGCAACATTTTGAGTTGTATGTCTCAATCAAACAGGTTCTAGTCATTAAAGATGGATTGAGGGTTGCCATGATTAAAAATAAAGAAAAAAAATACATTACAATTATTTTTGCATAAGTTGAACATAAGGGTCAGCTCAGACCGAGACGTGACGCTGCGCGCACATTTCAATAGAGTTATTCAAAACTAGCTGACCCGTGCCCACTTCGTTGGGCGGTAAAATATGTATGATATCTTTATAATTTATAGCCTATAGCACTCACGAATAATGTAGCTTTCGGCCCGTGAAACAATTTTTAAAATCGGTTCATTACTTCCGGAGATTACCCCCTACATACAAACTTACAAACAAATTTTACCTCTTTATAATAATAGTATAGATCAGCGTTTCCCAACCTTTTTCAGCCACGGACCCCTAGGACATCAAGCACAGTTTTCACGGACCCCCTTACAAAAATCAAAAAATAATCTCATAATTGTTTATTATGGAAATATGAAAAAAAAAATGTGAAGATTGCTCATGCCCGGCATCCGCACTCAAATCATTCATTCAGTTTCAGTCTCGCTCAACCGTACGTTCGCCGTGCTAAATAAGCGTAGCGCTAGCGGTTACGAGACATTAGCATTTATGTATGGTCCAGAGATGACACGGCGGACCCCCAAACATGTACTCGCGGACCCCCAGGGGTCCGCGGACCACAGGTTGGGAAACACTGGTATAGATGTAACTCTATTTTAAAAAACAAAAGATACACTTTCGCAACGCAGCGCGACGTACCGCGGCGCCGCGCTTTGCAGCGCGGCGCCGCTTGATGCAATTCAAAATCTGACTTTATTTACTACAAGAAAAGATACAAATTTGAAGTATCGTTGCGTCACGTCGCTTCGCGTCGCGTCTCGGTGTGAACTGACCGTAAGCTCACAAATTACATAATTATTTTAATAATAATATCTTAGATGTATTATAAAAAAAAACTATAAATATCTGAATAAATAAGTGCTAAAGTGCGCAGAGCTGCAAAGCCACCAACCAAATAAAATATTCTAACAACACTAGTTAGTACTACGTACTAAATGCATAGTTCAGTTATAATTACTTAAAGCCGAATAAATGGCGGTCGCTCTTCAGCTTGCGTTTGGAAGTTAGCTAGTGAAAAACTACAAACTCATTCTCGACAGTCGTTATACACACATAACAATTACACAAAATGGAAGTTAATTGGAGAGACGATCTTAAATTGGTAGACGAAAAGCATAATGATATTTACATATTAATTTATAAACCACACTAAAAATTTAATTTAAAATCAAATGTGAAAGAACTTTGGCGTGTGACTTCTTAGAGAGTTGATCGTCATGGAAGAAGACTTCTTCTTCGTGTTATTTTCACGCACATAAAATAATTTACAAATTTTCATAGTAATAAATCGAAGTAAAAAGAAAACAAACAGCTTTTTCTTCAATTCCATTGTTTATCTAATTTTTCATATAAAACCAATTTTAATTAAAAAAATCTTTGCAGAAAAAAAAATAACAATTATATCACTAGCGTTAACAATAATTCATTCACTTAAAGTGAAACAAAAATAAATAAAATTGTTGAGCTAAACTTTGCTTTAAAAGCTTTATATTGTATCACGTAATCATGCAATGACATATCTTTTGCTAACAAATATAATTATAAATAAAAGTTAATTGCTAATACATACATTGCATATAAGAATTGGATAAGAATTTACTAAACTGAGATACATCGCAAATTCTCTGTCAACGCAATTGTAAATGATTGTAAAAGTATCTACATATTTTATTTAGTACAGAAACAATTGTGTAAGAAATAACTAATTACAACGAGCAGTAAAAAAGTTCAAAATAAAAATGTATATAGTTTGTTGTACCAGGATTCTTGCAATGACGTCAAAATTGGAATTAACATGAATCGGTTAAATGAATGGCACGCGTGATGGACGTAACTGATATCCTCTTCTTATATCATCACATTTGTTTAAATGTCATGATTATAGAAAATTGTTAAAACAATTACAGTCAAAAACAAAAAAAAAATGAGAAGAAAATATGTTCATTTTACTTCACTGCATTTCGAGTAATGTAATATCAGCGATATCGATTTATTTTTATAAACTAGCTGTCCCCAGTGTTGTTCATCCCTGTTGCTCGGCTGCGATTGTTCGTAGTGTGCCTTCCTTGATAAATGTACTATCCAACATTGTTTTTTTCCGAACATTCCTGAGATTAGCGCAAACAAACTCTTGAACTTTATAATATTTTACAGTAAAGCTGTTTTTAATTGTTTACACTCACAGTTTTAAATACAGTGGTAAAAATGTTGTAACTTATACAAATACAGGAAAACCATGAATGTTTATGGAGATTTTGACAACAATGAAGTTTAGACGATGGTAGATCGCTTGTATCCAAGTAAGTACTCCGCGATGCCGACGTAGTAAACGGTCTGTGCGATACCGAAGAGCGGCGCGATCACTATCATACGACACGCACCGCCTTTGAAGAACGCCGTCACACCCTCGTGTTTCATTATTTTCCTGGAATATTAGACACATTAGATTTTTTTATTTATAGGTTCCCGTTTGACCAATATCTCGACTGATGGTAAGCGAAGAAGTGGTCGACGGTGAAGCACGCTTGCCTAGAAGTAACCTGTTCAGTCTTGAATTGAAGACCCCAAGGTTAATAGCTGTCGGGAAAACAGATACCGCCAAGGAATTCCACTCATCAGCTGTGCGCACAATGTATTGGAAAAACGCTCTGTACGCACCGGAGGTATGTCCACCATCATATAACCGGCGCATTGCCGTGTCCTTTCTTTGGTATTATTCATCTTGTCTTTGAACTCCTTAAAGGCCCGGAGGACTTTGGTCAAAACAGTGATGAGAGCGGCAAGCGGCGCGATTAAAACATTAATTACTTTGTAAGTACGCGAATTCGCCATTGGCGGCGCTTTGCGGCGTGTTTCAAACATTTCTATACATTTGATCTTACCGCTTGCCGCTCACAGCGGCAAGGTCGTGAAGGGGCCGTAAGTAATGAGTCGCTTGTACTGCTTCCAATGACTGGACAGGTTCATTCGAATCTGTGTAGTTCATTCATCAAAAGACCATTTAAAACACCTGCTAGGTCTTCATATGATTTGACTAATATGATCGTCTAGACTTTACGACACTGTGACTCCCGGATTTGTTTCGGTTGTTTTTTATAAGACTCCGAAGGTACGAAACACAGTGAGTCGACCAATTCTGCTGCATGATCACGTGATTTGACTCAACTTAAGTCCTTAGTTGCAAGGGATGGAGTGGCACTTGCTTACTTTGACTGCAAACTCTTCGAACCGTGTAGCAGGCTTATACCCCTGGTTGTTTACTTACGTGATGCAATCTATGACGGAGCTGTAGTTGCGGTCGCCGGTGGCACCGATGGTCTGCATGCGTGTCTTCACCACGTCCAGAGGATTCACGGCCAGCGCCGCGCTGGAGCCCGCCGCGCAGCCCGACAGGAACGACCACCTGACAACGAGCATAGCTTATCTTAAGGTGCGTTTCCATTATGCAAGTGATTGGCATACTAGTTGCAAATTGCATGCAAACTCTATAGTGGAAACAACAACTTGCAACTTGTATGCAATTAGGTTTAAACTTGTACGCACAATAATCAAGTCGGCACATTTGCACGCAAGTTGCAAGCGCATGCGGTCGTGCATAGTGGATTACTTTGTTTATGACTTTTTATTACTTTGTAAAAATGACTTCTAAATAGGATACGGAGAAAACAATAATGTTTATTGAGGAATATCATAGACATGATTGTCTTTGGGAACCATAAAACAATCTTTACAAAAATCGAGACGCAGAACTAACTTGTATACCACTAAAATTTTGTATGCAAGCTGCAAGTTGAACAAAATCGTGTTTCCAATTCAAATCACTTGCACACATGACTGACGTCATACATGTATGCAAACACTTGCATAATGGAAACGCGCCTTTAGGGACGTTTGTGCGATATCGCACTAACGTACCGATGAAGAAAATGTATGGCCCATCGCTAGTGTTTGCTAATGGAGCCGCACGGGTTGACGATATCGCTCACAAATCTGCCCGATATCGAATTGCGTGTACATGCAAATGACAAAGTATACGAATCTGTACTCGAATTATTGGCGAGCGAATCCGCTATTGGTGGCGTTTATTTTGTTTTACTATTCGTAGAAACCATTTTATCTTAGTAAAGCCTTTTTGTTGTAGATATAAGGTTGTGTTTCGCTCCATTAGTATATACATACGAATTGAATCGGCAATCTACTCGATATCGCACGCGTCGCGTCACAGATGAAGTCGCTGACAAAAGCTAGTCTAAGTATATAATAAATGTGAAAATGAGTTTGTTTTTCATGCTTTTATGCCGAAATCGCTGAATCGATTTTGATAAGTGAGATGGATATAAACTTGCATGAATCTTGAAAGAGGGAGAGAAGTCGCGGTTGGTCTTACCAGAAAGGTGGTGTAAGCTCGCCCTCTTTCTTCCCCAGCTTGCTAAGGATGGCGAATGTCGGGAAGTAGACCACACTGAAGGAGATGTCACGGCAAGCAGTCGCTCCAATACCCTTGTACAGCCCAAGAATACCCTTCTCTGCCATTAAGGACTGGGTCAGCTGCCAAGCGGAAACCCTTTTGAATTCTTTGCCAGCTAAAATTATTAAAAAAAAATTATGACGTCATGGGTTCCAAATAATTACTGAATAACAGTAAAATATTCCTTTCTTACAGAGAGGAGGCCTGTGTCCCAGTAGTGGGAACATTTATAGGCTGATGATGATGATACTTTACGTACTATGGATGCTTTTACAAACATATAACTCTCAAACATCAAGCCACAAAAAAACCTGATAGTTTACCTACAGATGTAGGTCATATAAATATTTTTTCGATACTAACCAGCTTTAGCCTCCGCCGCCTTCCGTCCAGCGTCCTGCATCTGGATCTTCAGAAGCTCCATAGGCGTGGTGATGACAATTTGGCACGCGCCAGCTCCACCTCCCGCAATCATCTGACGTGGTACGGATATCGTTCTACAATCAGTATTACGAATGGTATCAGTTATGGGAAAGAAAGCCACAAAAAGTTCTTCAGTTTTAGACTTATATTACGCTTTGGGACATTATACATATAATGTGAAGGGTTTATGGTATATACCCCATGGTAAGACTGGTTGTCAGACTTTACAGCTTCTGACTAACAATAACGATTGATAACTGTAAGACAAAAGCTGGATGAATATGCCTGGACCCAGTTAATGACAATAAAGTGTCCATTATTATTGTATAAAACGATGTGTAGTGTATTTGAAAGTATTTACAAAGATAGTACAATTAAAATTAAAACAGATAACAAGAAAGTAATAAAACAGCCTTGGATAAATAGACACTTATATACAATGATATTGCGTAGGGATCATTTGTTTAGAGTTTGGAAAGCTGATCCAAAGAACATGAACAAGCGATTAGACTTTACAAAATTTAGAAATAAAGTAAATAAATTAATAAATAAAGAAAAAAATATATATAGACAGCAACAAATTGTAAAATGTAATGGAGATTTTAGGAAAATATGGACAAATATAAACACATGGTTGGGTCGCAACAAACCGAGCTTGGACGATGTAATTTTAAGGTATTTAGGAAAAATAGACAGTGTAGAACAGATTTGTACAAACTTTTCACAAACATTTACAGAAGAAATAAAGGGAATAAAACATGTGTGTAAACTAAAGTTTTTAGACAGAAGTAATTATGTTAAGCCAAGCGAGGTGAGTTTTAGGTATACTAAAGTCACTGCGGCCGGTGTAGAAAAGGTCATAAAGACATTGTCATGTGAGAAAGCACCCGGTTTTGATGGAATTCGGGCCCAAGATATTATATATGTATGTAAACAAATTAGTCCTGTTCTAGCTTCTTTAATAAATATGTCCGTATCAAACGGAATTTATCCTGACAAGTTAAAAAATGCAATTATACGTCCTATTTACAAATCAGGAAGTCATTTAGAATATGCCAATTATAGGCCTATCGCAATATTGTCTGTAATAGATAAAATTGTCGAAAAAATAATTGTAGAACAGGTTAGCGCGTTCTTAGAACAACACAATACATTATGTAACTCTCAGCACGGCTTCCGGAGAGGGCGCAACACTGTGACTGCTTTGTTAGGGTTTTCAGACTATATTAACGAATGCTTAGATTCTGGTAAGCAGGTTGTTGTACTTTTTATTGATTATAAAAAAGCGTTTGATACTTTAGATCATGACATTTTATTACAAGCAATGGATGAGTGTGGAATTCGTGGTCCCACAAAAAGCTGGTTTAAAAATTATCTTACTAATTATAGAAAAATAAGCACAATTATCTCTGGCGTGGCTGGAAAAGAGGCTATTGTTGATTTAGGTGTTCCTACTGGATCGGTTTATGGCCCCGTGGGATATATAATGCATGTGAACAGTGTGTCTAATGTTGTGCGTAAATGTAAGGTGTTCATGTACGCTGATGACATGTGTCTTATATATGCCTCCGGGGACATAACCGAGGCGCGGAAATGTATACAGGAGGACTTTGAAAATATTAGCAAATGGGCACACGACAATGGAATTATATTGAATCTTGCAAAAACTAAATGTATGCATATCCACTCGCCATATAATCGAAGGGCTAAATCCATAAAGAAAGAGCACCTCACAGTGATAGGACATACATATGAATGTTTGCACAGAAATAAACATAATTGCAACTGTACTCATTTAGATTATATGGATAAATTTAAATATTTAGGTCTAACAATAGATAGAAACTTCAATTGGAGATTACATGTAAGTGACATTTGCAATAGACTAAGATCAGTGCTTAGTAAGTTTTATCAATTAAAAAACCGGCCAAGTGCGTGTCGGGCCACGCACAGTGTAGGGTTCCGTAGTTGCCCATCAAAATACTTATGCGAACTAACTAAACTGATTCGCTGAATTTAATTTAAAAAGAAGAATTTTCAAAATCGGTCCAGGAGTCTTTGAGAAATCGGGGAAAATACGAATTTAGAACCTCCTCCTTTTTTTGAAGTTAGTTAAAAATAGTTGACGATAAAAACCTACCTATCCCCAAAAAACATACCGTAAAAACATCTATTAAATCTGTAAAAATAAAGTTGACAAACTTACATTTGCAGTTGAATCCGATACATTTTGTTTAAGAAAATATGCAATCCAAGTACATTTTATAAGTTGGTCGACTATTACTCGTAAAGCTGTAAAGCCTACTTAGTCATGACAATTTTCTTTTAAACTTCGTTATATATACTACTATTGTGAATTTTTTCACACCCCCAAACATAACCGTTTAGCTGGTAGAGGGGGGGACACTCGAGTCGAGCAAAATTTAACACTTTAAAGCTTAATATTTCACAAACTAATTTTTTTATCAAAAAGCTGTTAATCAAAACTCACATTATTTTTTAAAGACCTATTTAATGATACCCCACACTAAGGGGTACGCGAGAAAAAAAAAATTCTCACTTTACGTGTAAGTACTGGAGGTACCCTAAAAAAAAATATTTTACGAGATTTTATTTTACCACTTTTTCGGCACAACAAATCCGTATATTTACACCAAATTACAGCTCTCTAGTACTGTGCGTCTCTGAGCTAAACTGCGGACAGACGGACGGACGGACGGACGGACATGGCGAAACTATAAGGGTTCCTTGTTGACTACGGAACCCTAAAAATGTACTGAACAAAAAGACGTTAAGAATAGTTTATTACGCACTTGCCGACTCGCTATTAAGTTATGGTCTCATTGTATACGGCCGAACCTTTATCACATATTTAAGGGACATTAAAGATATTCAAATTAAACTAATAAAGTTCCTTGTTAGTAAAAACGTTAAAGAGAAATGCATTATGGAGTATGACAAGCTGTTTCCCATTTGTAAAATCTTACCAATAGATAAGAAAATTGAATATTTAGTAGGTCTGCATTACTATTTCAATGATGAATTTAAAGTAAACGTTAAAAATAAGTTCAACACACGTAGGGTCAGAGAGAATAAACTGGTTCAACCACAGACATGTAACTACTACGGTAAAAGAACATCGAAGTATCTGGTACCCAAAGTGTTTAATAAAATAGATTTGTTGCGAGAGAAAGTTAAAATTAGTAAATGGTCACTTAAAGCAAAATTAAAAATAAACATACAGGATAGTTGTGAATAAGTAGTACATAATAGTAATTGACTCTTTACATTGTTTTGCATTGTTTTAATTTTACAAGTTAATTTATAATTTACTGTGTAGTATTATATAACCCATTAATTTTTACCTTGGTCCGTTGTAATGTGAAAGAGCGCCTCTCGCCATCAAACGTAACAGTTTGGCGAGTTTGTAATCTTAAACCAAAATTTGTAGATTTCGTTCATAAATAAATAAAAAAAAAAAAAAAAAAGATCTGATCTACAAATGACAGCCAAGACTAATTGCTTTATTTTCTTTCCGAGGCGCGGAGGAAACTCGCTATGACAGATAGTCACTGAAACACAGATTAACTTCGGCAAGCGCGGCTTAACCTGAAAGATCGGCCTGTGCGGCTGTAATTTTAAGCCACGAGTGGCAGTATCATAGGTTTATAAAAAATACATACCCATCAGGTAAAGCAAGATGCATACGGAAAATATCATTACAAGTTAATTTAATGGCTTTCTCTGGTGTGATTAGCAGGATGTTGACCCCGGAGCCGCGGTACATGCCAAAGTAGCCCTCTGCTGCATATGTCTTTTTAAAGCAATCGATCCTGAAAACAAACATCGATGTAGTACCACCGAAGTAGAAAAGGGATGGTTGACATTATAAAATAAATAGATTTTGGGTGGGTGTTGTAAAAATAAGAAATTGGTGTGACGTATTTGTATAGGATGCCCCCAGTAAAGAACATCCTTTTACCCTGTACCACCTGGTTTGTAGAGGATGCATAGATGTTTGTAACTCAATCACGTCAGAACGACTGAACGTATCTTGATACAATATGAGAGAGATATCTCAGAGATAGGTACGGAATAACATAGACCTTTTATTACCTACTTGGTACATAGCATTACGTTTTCGTAGGATAATATTCGAGTTAACGCGGTATATGCAGACTTTGGTCTAAATGTTGAGCGGACCGACGGGTGGCGCGTATAAGTCATATATGTTACGCGTGTAAGACGCCAGTGGCAAATTCACGTTCATACAAAGTGGCGTGGCCTCGTGGCGTGTTGCAAGCTTTTCTATACATCTGATTGCTCACAGCGGCAAGGGCGTGAAAAGGCCGTAAAGGTTAAAGAAAACGAGAAGACTCCATATTCATGGAGAACTTATACAATGATTTTACCACCTAAAAAAAGAGAGATAACTGTGATGATACTTACATGTTTTTATATTGTTTCTCCCCTTTTGGGCCAATGGTTTGGTTCTGTAGTCGTGTTTTAACTAAATCCAACGGAAACACGATGGAGACTCCCACAATACCGGCAATACCACCATTAATAATCTTTGGTATTAAACTGAAACACATAATTATCTTATAAACTGTTGAAGAAAAACTATATGTTGTTCTTGTTCGTATAGCTAAGCCAGCAAAGATATGAGGATCACTGGATACACATAATAAATATTATATGTCTTCCTCCATTGACAATTGAAGATCCTCCCATCAGCCCAGCAGACCAGACGGTATTGTGCTAAGAGCTATGACTGGTGCGCTACTGTCCAGCTATTGATTTCTAAATACAGACAAACAGTCGAGCGAGTCGAGTCGAGTCAGCTGAGCGCAGTGCTTAGTTAATTGGTTTCTGGAAGTCAGATAGGCGCTTGAAGCTTTTTTAATACGTAGGATTTTTTCTTGCATAAGGGTCCTCGACCAGAAATGAAATAGAGAGACGAGGTTAAGGATGTCTTTCTTAAAAATTGGCAAAAGGTGCAGAACCGGACTGTGAAAAATATAATGTTGATGTCCACTTGACTTAACTGTAGCGCTTCATCCGAATATAAAGTTTACTTGCCTACGATTAATTTTCTTATTCTTATAATATGCTTGGTGATAGTCATCTGTAGGAATGTTGTTTATTTTCGGACTAAGCTTTAGCTAAGACTAAGTTCGCTCTTTAGAGTAGGGCGGTTGGCCTCAGACAAGAAGCCATCCCCAAATAAGAACAAGGCTTTATTTAAAAGATTTTATGTAATACATAAAAGACTGACTTGTTGGTCTACTAGTGGTTGCAAATGCGACTGTTGAGCATGAGGTCCGGGTTTCGATTTCGCGGTCAGAAAATGTTATGTAAAGTTCCTGAACTGTCTTTCTGTTAGTTATGCTGTGCATGTTTTAAATTTAGTCAGTTTGCTGAGCAACAAGCACATTAATTTATATTTTTAGAATCTTCCGATCTTAACAGATAAATAAAACGGCAGATAATGTCACATTTATCTAGAGAATCAAGTGGTCTCTAGATAAACTAAACTTCAGATTTTGTTACTGATATAGATTTATTGCGATCCCAATTCTCCCCTGGTATGATTTAACTGATAGTTTTGTTCAATTTTGCGATGTTGGATTCAGAATTTGTAAATATTATGTAGAACATTGCAATTTCAATACAAATATAAAATATTGTGCAGGCAAGTCCTTTAATAGACAGCAGTACAGAAAAATGTTAGCTTGTAGCTCGAACTCAACACGTAAAGAAAGAAGTTAGAACTAATTAAAACTTTAATTTATTTACACATTTATCAGTGCGAAATTCCAAAGAGAAATTATTTTATTGTTGGTGTTCTCTTCTGATTATTTCAAAGGAGGTTCGACAATTGACGAGGCTCCTATACCATACGCTCCCTTGCCTTATTTCTAACGGCTCCTATTTCTATAGGCAAGGTTTAAAGAAACCTAACCTAACCTCGGGGTGCCCTACATTCTTTCTTCTACGTGGTTAACGTCAGGAACACTACCCCTGACCTTAATAAAAAACACCATCAGTGTTGTTTGCCGAAGCCTTATTGACAGTTTGGAGTCTCGGCGCGGTGACAAAAAGTGGAATTAAATTGAAATGAACAGGCTGGGTAACTGGCAAGTAATGAATCGCCATCGATCCAAGCCATTTGCCTAGATGTTTGATCAAATGGCAGGATATCGTTCACGCCGCTAATTGAACCGGCGCTGTTTAGTAAAGGGGCTAGGCTGTTGATTGAACAGCTACTTAAGCTAGTTGGCTGCGACAAATCCATCCCATGTTCTAATTAGGAGGTCCTCACCGGACACGGATGTTTAGGGAGGTAGTACTTGTGTCTGATGAGGAAGGAGGAAACGTCTGGCTGTCACCGCTGCGAGGATCGCCCGGAGGACACGGTGGAGCATACGGTGCAAGACTGCCCCGGCAGAGCACAGCCGTGTACTCACAACGGCGATAGGCGGAGACCTCTCACGCCCGGCATTGGTAGAGACCATGCTGCAGGAAGAGACGGAGTGGGATGCGATCGCCTCCTTCTGCGAAGGAGGATGCGAACCGCGTGAGGGAGAGGACAGCGTCCTCCCTCCAACAGCCGTAGTAGTAGACGCCCACGGCGAAGGACGTCGCCAGACGATATCCGGCCACCGTAGGCGCGGTCAGGCGGCGAGTAATGGGCTACTCGCTGTTCGACCATGGACCCTGCCCAGGTCAACGTCGCATTGTGTATCAACGCGCGTGTTAATGAGTGTCAGCATTATGACGGGGCCCCTCTATAGAGAGACAAAGCCTGCCAGAGTCGCAGGACTAACGAATTACCGTGACCCCGGAACGTAAAGGGCTATTGAAGGGCACCGAGGATTTTAGTCAGTACCTACGAGTGTGACAGTCCCTCCCGCCCTGCCCTGGGTTCGGAGGACTCATTTGATGATTTTACCACGATAAAATATTCTAATTAGGTAGCCAGTTATTCATTTATTACCTACTTGGATGTACATTAATATGAAATACACCTTAATAAAACATTATCTTGCATTGCATGTTTTAAAATAGATTGGACAAAATATCATTTTCAATAAAAACCAGAAATTGCCTTGAAGGTCAGGCTGTTGAAGTGGCTTATAAAACTAAAGGACACAGCAAAATGAACACTATTTAGATGCACAAAAGGTCCTAAACAAATGTCAACTCATTCCAATGCAAGGAAAATCAATTTGCATAATGTTAATGTAGTCATTATGGCAAAAGTACCTAAGAAACTTCGTGAGATTATGAAGTGGTTTTGGTATCATAATTTTGTGATATTTACACACTCACTCATTTATTCTTTAACACTAGAATCTTAAAATCCGTAGTAAGTTAATAACATCGTCCAAGTAAACACTGTGCGGAAATGTTTTAAAATTAAAAACTACTGAGCTACATTGATAGAAATTTTGAAGGGACCAATAGGTAAGTATACTGCATCAAAAACAACATGAAGAATCAAACAAATCGGACCAGAAACGGAGTAATTCGTGTATATTAGTGATGTAACAAATGTTTGATTTTTCACATTTGCGAGTGTGCACTGTGTCCTCCGGGCAATCTTTGCAGTGGCGACACCCGGGCGTTTCTTCCCTCCCTATCCGACACAGGTACCTCCCGAAACTTCCGTGTCCGGTAAGGACCTGCATCATAAGATGGTGGTCACGGCGTCCTGATGACCTCATCAGGACGCCGTGACGTCTCTCCAACCACTCCCCAAAGAGGGGTCTTACCGCCGCAGTTGCGGCGTGCCCGGCGACAACTCGTACTTGACAAAAAAAATGCCAAAATTGTCAACATAATAAATAACCGGCCAAGTGCGAGTCGGACTAGCTCATTAAGGGTTCCAGCAAGTAAGTAACATTATATAAAATTCTTGTAGTTGGTTCTAACTTTGAAAGGTAAATTGAGGTTTACGATTTATGACGTATCAAATAAAAAAACTAATTACTTGATCTCGTTTAAACCAATCTTCGCTGGAAGTTTGCATGGTAATGTACATCATATATATTTTTTTAGTTTAATCATTCTCTTATTTAAGAAGTTACAGGGACATTTTACCACTTCGGAAGTGTCTCTCGCGCAAAACTGTTTAGTTTAGAAAAAAATTAACCATTAAATATAATAATAAAATCAATATTAATTTTAAAGACCTATCCATAGATACCCTACACGTATGGGTTCAGTAAAAAATAAAAAAAAAATTGAGTTTCAATTCTAACTTTCTAAGTATGGGGAATCCCTAATTTGTTATTTTTTTTTTTATTTATGTGTGAAAGTAAATACCGACAGACAAAAATGACGAATCTATAAGGGTTCCTTTTTTGCCATTTCACTATGGAACCCTAAAAAGGAATAAAGTTTCGTGACAAAGTTTTTTCGTATCACTTAAGCATTTGGACTTCTGTTGGCCAATTTAAAAGAAAAACCCCACATGTAGTAAAGAAAAGGCTAGACAGAGGCACCAAGTGTTACACAAAAATCTAAACAACAAGTAAGTTTTGGTGAAAGGCACAATCAGCATTGCTCAAAGATATAAATAAATCCATAACATTAAGTAGGTATTAATATTATATTGTAAAAAGTACACAAATGTATTTTCAATAAGAAACTGATTATGGAAATTTTGTTTTTTCTCATTAGGAATGATCCAATAGGAAGTAATTATATTTAAATCTAAATAATCTGTTAAATAGTACTTACACTTGAGGTGTGATTGCACTTGGAGCACCTGGTGGAGGCCCTTTCGCCTTGTCTTTATCAGCCATTTTTTATTGTATTGAGCTGTTAATAGAAATATATATATATAATTATATATTTAGAAATATGATTTACAGTACATTTGCTGCTAGTGAAACCCAGGCAATTGAAAAACATTTAAGTAATATATTTTTTTTATTACAATTATGTATTTTAGTTATCTTGGACATGGACCTAAAAAAAAAGTCGGACGGAACTTCACGAAGAAACAAGTGAAGCACCCATAGTAAGTCACACCAACAGTAAGAACACACACATTCATACCATAGTAAGTCAGCCGTCGGCCATTACGCTTCGAACGACACTCGCGGTTTTATACGGTGTTATTTTGTCTAATAAAAATCAAACTATGCCGTCATGTGTTGTGAAAAGTTGCCGAAACCACAGTGGTTCAATCAAAAAAAGCCAGGGGATCACTTTTCATAGGTAAGCATGTCAATTTGAAGCTTATTTCTCGATTTTACGTCAATAAATTTAATAAACATCTCGAAATCAATCAGTGTTGCAACTATTTCAAGGTTCAAATTACTTTTAAAATGGGGAGATTTATATTTTATGTTACTATTTATCGCTACCTATTGTATTCTTCTATATTTTTACAGATTTCTCTCAAATGATGATTGGAAAAATGATTGGATTAAAATAATAAGGGAGTGTAGACGTGAAAATAATTGGAATCCATCAAAATCTAGTGTAATCTGCAGTATACATTTTGAGAAGCATTGTTTTTACTCAACTAAAGGCGGACTTCTTCGCGTTGTTGCTTACGCCGTACCAACAAAGGTAATTAAAATTTCAATTAATTTAAGGTCCTCTTCTTACAACCTAACCTCTTAGTTATAAACTTTAAAACCGAAGAGGCCGTATGATCTTGATGCCTTTGCTTTTCCGACTAGGAATTTGCCGCGTTTTGTTTTCTTCAAATACATAAACGTTTAGTTTGTTTTAATTTATTTTTTTAAATAAGTTATTGTTAAATTTAAATGGTTAAATAATGCTTATCTCATATTATTATTATGTTAATTTTTTCGCAAGTGGTACGAAAAGTAGAGTATTTTCCTCAGTGATAAAGCTGTCTTAGTCTTGGGTGAACTTAAATCCCTCGCTACACTCAGGACGCGTGTTAAATCCCTCGCTTCGCTCGTGATTTAAGTTTCTAATACCCTCGCTACGCTCGGGAGTAAGCCTCGAGTCCTTCGTTATGCTCGCGATTTAAATCGTCACCCGCGACAGAAGACACTGCTTTATCCCCTTGGTTAATAATCTACTATTTCATTCCACCTATTCGAAAAGGACGACTTGGTTCGCCTTTAAGTGCGCCCAAAACTGGTGTTTTCTATAGGGAACTTTTAGCGGGCAGTAATGAGTTTTTAATCCTCTTTATAAGTGCGCCGCAAATAACTTTGCCGCGCACTTTTGATAGGAAGCTTTTAGCGGGCACTAATGAGTTTTTAATCCTCTTTATAAGAGCGCTACGCTCAGGATTCTACTGTAGAATCCCTCACTTCGCTCTGGATACAAAATAGCGCCCTCGCCGTAAAAATATTACTTTGTCATACAATCTACTATTATTTTAATCTTGTTTTAATTATTTTACCTTTATTTTAACAATAGGTATACCATGGACCTAAAAAAAAAGTCGGACGGAACTTCACGAAGAAACAAGTGAAGCACCCATAGTAAGTCACACCAACAGTAAGAACACACACATTCATACCATAGTAAGTCAGCCGTCGGCCATTACGCTTCGAACGACACTCGCGGTTTTATACGGTGTTATTTTGTCTACTAAAAATCAAACTATGCCGTCATGTGTTGTGAAAAGTTCCGAAACCACAGTGGTTCAATCAAAAAAAGCCATGGGATCACTTTTCATAGGTAAGCATGTCAATTTGAAGCTTATTTCTCGATTTTACGTCAATAAATTTAATAAACATCTCGAAATCAATCAGTGTTGCAACTATTTCAAGGTTCAAATTATTTTTAAATGGGGAGATTTATATTTTATGTTACTATTTATCGCTACCTATTGTATTCTTCTATATTTTTACAGATTTCCCTCAAATGATGATTGGAAAAATGATTGGATTAAAATAATAAGGGAGTGTAGACGTGAAAATAATTGGAATCCATCAAAATCTAGTGTAATCTGCAGTATACATTTTGAGAAGCATTGTTTGTACTCAACTAAAGGCGGACTTCTTCGCGTTGTTGCTTACGCCGTACCAACAAAGGTAATTAAAATTTCAATTAATTTAAGGTCCTCTTCTTACAACCTAACCTCTTAGTTATAAACTTTAATATTTTGACACTTAACAGTTTAATAACAGTTGAACTTTTTTTTTAGTTTTTATTCGATACGTCAACAATTCAAGATATACCGACTGAAGTAATTACCTCCAGCGTTTCTGATGAGGTGTGTGTTTTTTTTTTACTGAAACGCTATTTTATTCTAAATAAAGTTATGCTTTAGAATCGTTTCTAACCTGATTTTATTATTTATTTTAGAGTTCACTAGTGATTGAAGCAGTAGCCACAGGTTCCGGGCAGCAAAAAAAATAGAACAGCCTTTCTCTCAAAATTTAAAGACGACTTTGACACAAGTGAGTAGCCTAACCTACTGAAAATCTGATGATATTTTATAAGATTGATTTACCTACTTACGGAAATTTTATTCATTTTCTTAGAGTTCATCAGTGATTGAAGGAATTTCTGTACAAGAATCGACAGTGCAACCGTCTTGCTTATTGAACACGAATTCGTCCTTGCAAAATGGAAGTATTTATAAAAAAATGAGTATTTCAAGTTTATTATTCAAAAAAATGTATATATTAAAAATAATACGTAAAGTTAATGTTCGTTAATTATTTTTAGGAGCCCGAAACTGCAATATCTGGAGTTGAATTAGTATATAGAATCCCTTACTTCGCTCTGGATACAAAATAGCGCCCTCGCCGTAAAAATATTACTTTGCCATACAATCTACTATTATTTTAATCTTGTTTTAATTATTTTACCTTTATTTTAACAATAGGTATACGTCACAAAAACTTGTAATTAAACCCATGGACCTTTTTTTTAGGTCCATGATTAAAACTAAGTTCGAGGGGAGATCTTATTAAAATATTGTTTGAAAATGGGTAATTTTTTCCTTCATCTGGCAACCCTTTAGAAACCAACACATAGTAAAGCAGACGCCATTTTGGTGCTTCACTTGTTTCTTAGTGAAGTTCCGTCCGGCTTTTTTTTTAGGTCCATGATCTTGGAATTTGAAATGGTGAAGAAAAACATTGTGAGGAAACCCGGACTTGTATAATCAATATATTGGGCATATTGGGGTTCTCTCAGAAGGTTTCCATCCTCACACAAAAAAGAAAGTAATTACATTTTTACAATAATAATCCAATTGTGGTGGTTACAGCTATGAAAATCATTTCATGATAAACCTACTGGCATCTATTATGGGTTTTCAACATTTTTATACCATATTGTTGAGACATTGTTTGTGTAAAGCACTTAAGATATTGATCAGTCACTTAGAACAGTGCTTACATTATGAAACATTACTAACAGTTGAAGAAAGTAAGCTGATCTCTAGAGTTCTACTATAAAAAGTATTATTATTCCTTTCAAATTATAACTGCGATGCCCAAGGTGAGTTAAAGACCATAAATGCCATGTTAAATAAATACTTAACTTGTAGATTTATATAAATCTACTTGATTCACCTTCAATTCTTCAATTCAATCCTATAGAAAAGCTTTGATACTTTTATATGGCATGGAATAAATTGGTAGGTAATAAATTGGCACTGACATGATTGGATTGGCCTCCAGTATATCAATGATCGTGTTTCACATTGTTCATTGCTTTATTCCATAAATTTGAACTAAAAAAACTATAACATAGGTACAAGCCAATTAAAAATCGATAACTTAGTATGAACGATGAAATTCAGGCTTTACATCTGATACCACTTTATTTATGACCTGAACAGATATCCAGTGTATCATAAACTTCAAAGAGATTAATAAATTACAGTATTTTTGTTTAGATATTCGGTCTTCATACAATTTGGATTATTTCCATCGGCATTTTACGTAATCGCAACGAACAAAATGTTACTCACCTTGTTTAATAAGCTAACTAGTTTATAGTAAATAGCCGTTGAGCTATGTTGGTACACAATTAATAAGCTTGTTATTAAAATAACATATTAATTTATCGCAATTATAAAGACATGGTTACAATTTTGACGTCTACAAGCAGGTGAACACTGAACTGAAAAGTGACAGAAAGTTACCATTTGTTTTGAACGTTTTGAAGTTTGCTTTGATTGATCGATTACGGAATGTTGCCGGTCTCGAAATTATTTTTTATTATACTATTATTTTCGTTTCCTTACACATTAAAAATAACTTAATTAAAACGAAGATTAAATTAATTCTATATAAATTACTAAAATAAAATAATGTGCCTAAGAGATTGTCGATTTTGACAACGGGCGCGGGCGGCCCGTTCAAATGCGTTCAATGCTCGTTCACGACCTTGACATGACCTTGACGCCCCATGGGTGACAGGATTGACAGAGTGACAGAGAGCGGGGCAGCGAAATGTTTGAAATACGCCACGAGGCGCTGCCAGCGGCGGATTCGCGTTTTTACAAATTCACGACATTCTCTACAACATTTTATTAGATCAATAGTATGATTTAGACAATAAATTTATTAGTTGTAAACTAACTTGTAACTAACTGATGGGGGCTTTAGAGCCCCATTCGGCGCCGGCGGTCGCTTCCAAAATGGAGATCACCGACCGGTTCAGGTTCAGCAACGGCAAGCGCAGCGTAGGACGACATCGACATGAAGACCACAGGATCACGCTGGATGCAAACCGCTTCCAACCGGTCCTTTTGGTGTAATAGGAGAAAGTCTAATAGGAAGGAAGGCCTATGTTGAGCAGTGGACATCTTACGGTTGATATGATAATTTGTTTAACAACATGGATAATTGGATACATGAGTTCAAGTAGATGCTGTTTATTAGACTTCCAAAAAGCGTTTGACAAAGTTGACCATCAGCATCTTATAATAAAAATAGCGTACCTACAGTGGTATTATTTAATACCACTGTAGGTACGCTATGTGCGGAGTCTCGCGGAAGGACCGCATTAAAAACTCCCGCATCCGCGGCAGCCTTCATGTCCGTGACATTGCAGATAAACTGCAAGAAAGTCGCTTACGCTGGTATGGCCACGTTTTACGAAAACCGGCAGATTACGTGGGAAACAAATGCCTTGCCATGCTGCCTCCGCCGGGTCCAGGTAAACGAGGAAGGCCGAAGAAATGTTGGCTTGACGTCGTAAGGGACGATATGCGTGCTAACGGGCTCACGGCAGGAGATGCACAAGACCGTGCGAAGTGGAGGCGGTTAGGTGGGAAGGCGGACCCCGGGCACCGAGGTGGAAGCCACGGTGGCAACCGGGATTAACGCCCTGAGGATGATGATGAGTGGTATTATTTAATAATGGTCAATAGGGTAGGTATTCTTCTTCGTGGTTTGCGTCATTTCTAACAAAGAGTTCAAAGCGTATAATATGGGAGGGAGGATCACATTCTGTACAGGTCACCATTACATCTGGCGTACCACAAGGCTCGATCTTGGCCTCCTTTTATTTATTCCACAGGGTGGTTGTATATTCCTACTGTTCGTGGATGGCTATATCCGAAACTTTGAGGAATAGCGAAAAATACTGAAAGGTGTCTCAAAACTGATTTTGATGAAATCTAAAACTACCTACAATTTTTTTTTATTTTTATTTATAGTTTCTGCCCATAAATCGAACATTGTTGCTATTGAAAAAAGAATCAAGCTATACAATAAGCATGCATGTACCTACTACTGAGGACCAAATTCTTGAAAGTAATGATGTACGGGAACATAAGGAAAACGTGGAATTAAATGATCACAGCCAGGCGTATTAATTTGTGTCATTTATTTCATCACCACTGCTCTCAAAACGATGAAGGAAAACATCGTGAGGAAACCGGCATGACATCACAGCATCACTTATTGTGACCTGAACTAGTCCTGTGTGGTGTATTACAGTACAGCCCACTCCCTCTCACAGAGAGGAGGTGTCCCAGTAGCAGTGGAAAAAATATTAGCTGATGATGATGATGACTGCATATCTGACCTCAAAACCTAAAAAATGTAAGTAAATTACAACTGATTACAGGATAGTGCCGCCTATAATTATGTAATGAAACCCACTCAGGGTGTATTAGATCAGGCCCTTACTTACATAACCACAACTTAGAAAGATACTAAGTTATTAAGGAAAGTGAAAGAATGACGATTAAGTGATAGGTTCTGCTCCTATTAAGAGAGTCTACACTCGTAAATAAAGTACCTATTGTCCATTATCCCTTTCTATATGATGCAGTCTTTTCCGGATTGGACAATATAAAATGATCCATGTCCATCAGTAGTGTATCACAGTATCTATTGAAGACGTGAAGTAAACAACTATAAAAAATAAAATGGGTTTTTTTACGTTGGTAAGTTTTTTTTGAAAATGTTGTCTTGATATTAAATGATTTTTCAAATCCTAATACGATGGTTTTCGACGTTAAACCATTCATTGCAAAGAACTTATTTTTATTTTGGTTGTTTAATGCGGCAACAAACGTCTTCTCTTCAGCTTATAGGCTAAACAAATAGCTTATTATAATAACTCAAAACGGCTGGACTGATTTGGCTAAGTTTTGTTTTCGAATTATATATATATTTGGAAGTCGCGTGGCGGTACGAAGTTTGCCGGGTCACCAAATAACAATTAAGGCATGTTCATACTTAACTATAGTCACGTTCTACAGGTGTTGTCGATCTGTCTGGTTGCCGTAGCTAGTAGCCAAGACAAGAGGAGCGTCATCAGCGTAGAGCCCGCTGCGTGGCCCGGAGTGGCAACCTGGGTGCCAGCAGGACATGGTATAATTTTGAAATCATTCTAGAAAGTAACATAATAAAGAGAAAATTGTTTTTCGTTTGTCCCTGCTTGTAATAACTAAAAAAACACACATCCAATACGATTTTTTCCATTGCTTTCCCTTTATATTTTTTCGATTCATCATTAACGCGTCTCTAACATGTTGTCCTGTATTTTATGTTCAACTTGCAACTTGCATTCCACGAAATCACGAATGTACGATTTAGTTTTTTTTAGCCAGATGAAATTTAGACTGCACTTAATTATTCTCACAATGCATGTTATTTTAGATCTATGAGGCAGATGAGTCCAGAAAACGAAGATCGATCTACAGCAACGAAGTACACCACAGCCTAATCTGCTTTTTATACAGTTCAATTTGAATAAAATCACTTACATTCACCATTGCAGGAGCATGGTCGTCAGACACCAGCTCAGACGTGGCTGGCGCAGTTGCTGCTGCAAAGGCAGCTGCTACGGCTGTTATGGCAGCGCAGCACGAGGTCGCAGCAGCGAAGCACGCTGCTCTCGAACAACAAAGTATCGCCAGTGCTAAGGAAGCCGCCGCTGCCCGAGCTGCTCATAAGAGGTAGCCGACCGGAGTTCGCTTAACTGAATTTTGGGCCGATCTTTACGATTCCTTTCCATTCCTCTGGTAACCGGGCCTAATGAAGAAACCAAATTGCTATTGACCTAGAAGGAGATGGCGACTTATTTTTAGAGGATTGGCTTACAGTGGCACTAGATCGAGAATGGTGGAAAAAGGGAAGGGAGGCCTTATAACTCTACAATGTCATAATAAATGATCAATTTGATTGCAGTGAAGAGGCAGCAAGGAACGCCCGCGCACACGCCCTGGAGGCCGCGCAGGCTGCAGTACAGTCGCAGGCGCAGCTGGCAGGGGCCAAGGCCCGAGCTGCCGCCGCTCAAAAGATTGCTGCGGCACGAGAAGCCGCTGCTGCCAAGGCCATTCAGCGCGCCGCCAGCAACCAGGCTGCGAGGCTGCAGAACGCTGGTAAGTTACAAAATTCCACCGATATGGACCAAGAAACCATATTACATGTTACGAGAGCTTTAATTTAAGATTTCCTGGTTTTCCTTTCATTTAATTTATCATGTTTGTTAGAGAGATATCATCGTTATAATTGACCCTAACGATCGGTGCAATAAAAGTACAGGTATAATTTTTTCAGATTTTAGCCGGTTCGATTCCTGGGTGGGAGAAGAGAATTTCACATATTTTTAAGAAAGAAAAATCTAGAATATTCTTTTACAAAGTCCTCTTCTATTCCAGACTTAGAAGCTTTAAAGCTGTCGGTGATCCAAAGCTCAGGCGCGGCAGGGGCTGCCGGAGCTGCTCAGCATGCCGCTACAGCTGCCGCGGCTGCCTTGCGCCCTCAGACTCCTGAGTGGCCAGCCAAGCCGTGGGCCCCATCCGCTTGGGTACCTGCCGCCTGGGGCTGGGCTTAAAGATCTCATTTACAAGGGTGTAAACATAACCATCACGAAGCTGTTAACCTAGCATTCTGGGGAGACTAATTTAGAAGTATCATTGTCATCAATTGCAGTAAAATTCGTAAAATGGAATTTTCGAATCTATTGCTCACGCAATAGAGTAGCAACAAATAGAGAATAGAACCCGTGTTCACGAAATTGTGTAAACTTATATACCTACGCAAAAAATAATGCTGGGATACTCCTTTTTTTTATGGTGTGAAAATCACTTTTTACAGAAAGACGCATAATAAAAAGCATTGAGCTGGTACATGTAGGTAACCTATTAAAATCGTAGTCAAGGAGATATCAAAGTAGACGCAAAAAACGTGTGATTTTGGTACTTTGGCCTTCATTATCTACTTAACTTCCAAATTTATGTGAACAAAAAGATGTATCTTCATTGCGATCATTCCTCTCGGTCTCCAAGAAGTTTTCGGCTTCGTTATGGCTCTTTACATCCTATACCTAAGACAACTGCAAAGGAAAATCAATCAACCAATGAACTACTAGGTATAAAGTTACTATTTTTGTTAAACTTATAATAAACGCTTATAATTTTAAGATTCTGTTGCTTTTGCTTGGACGATATTTTGTATCTTTTGTAAGTTTTTAGATAATAATGTGTGTGTATGAGTATGTATTAGTAATAAAATACAAAAATAGAAGAAACGTTACTGAGTTTGAGATAAATATTTTTTTCTTATTGCCTAGTACCTACTTTTTTGTAACAAAAAAATGTCTTTATTTCGGTAAAACTGTTATCTCCTTTAGATAATACGAGTATTAGTTATATTTGACACTGATTGATAAACTATTTGTGCTTCGCGATCAGAAAATAACTAATTTGTTCACCGCTTTATGCATTTGCGTTTTAGGACTTATGAATTGATCAATAACTAGATCCAGCACGATTGGTGCAATGGATGAACTCTGCGGTATCGCGGGTTCGATTCCTGCATGAAGCAAAAAGTATGATCTACAAGAAGTTGTTAATTCTAGCTCATTAAAACACGAAAAATCCTTTTCCTTGTGTGATATGTGGAAAAATGTATTTCTGTATAATTATGTATCCTGCAATTTTAGTGCATGATTGTCTGCAATTTGCACCAATAGGATGTCTGAATTGGCACGCGGTACAATCATCACGAAAAATGAGTGTGTACTGACTGTAGTATATCTCATATATAGGTATTCTTTTTAGAAATCACGGGCTATCATTATGAAACTGCAATAATAAAAAATATTAACTGAAAATATGATGAGTTTTGTGTCTGAAAAGCGGTCTACGATATATGAATAAGATACCTCCTAGAGGCTAATTATATTCAGTTAATCAGCTACTACATACATGTGAGGAATTATTTAACTATATTTACGAAGTAATTAGTCATTTTTTATATACAACTTAGTAACTTAGATTGTGATGACATTTAAATTTTTATATAGAGCAGTCATAATGAACAGTGAATAAAAAGAAGCTTCACCTGCAGAAGTATGTTTGATCATTGAAATGTTTTAAATACAGTTTTTAAATAGTGTCAGTAGTACTATTATACTAGAATATTCGTTGGTATTGATTTGGTACCTACGCCTGCGCGCTCCAATTTGGGACGTTTGCGGGATGAAGCTCCACACGCGCCTTTGCAGCATCCTTCATCTGTTCCTTCCGAAAAACGTTATTTTATAACAAGTGAATTTAATTATTACACCGAAAATGAGCCGAATTGGAGCCTTAAGAAGAGGAATATAAGGTAAGATCTAGCTATTAATCAGTTTGTTAGCGCGTCCGTACCTAAACTGTGTAATTAAAACCGGGTGCACGAAAAGGGGTGTGTCTGAAATATTCATACTCAATCTAAAGTTGGGCTGTTACGTAATTGCTATTGTCGTTTATTTGGACATAGAAGCGGGATATGATTGCTAAATTAGTTATGTTCAAAGTTAGGCACTAAGGTCGGTAATAATTACATACTCGTGGGTCCTATTATACTTAGATGCTTTCGGTTTTTAAATTCAGATCGAAATTTCGATAATCTGTGATTTCGGCGAGATTCGACACTCACCTTTATTCGGCGCGATTCGTAAAAAAGACAATTATTTTGTAATTAGGTACTATCGAATTTTTTAAACAACTTTGGCCGCCCAATTTTGTTATTAAATTCGGCAATTTGTTCCGAATGTCATGATGCTCTTTCGGCCGCCCAGCACCATTTGGCATCGATACGAGACGAATGCCGAGCTCATTTCTCGGTAACGTCATCTGATCATCCGTTAGTCGGCTCAGCTAGGCGGTGGCCATACACCACGCATGCGCGATTCAACCTACTTGCTGATTGAACATCGGATTGGAGGACAATGGAGCATTATGGTAAGCGTCCACAGGTCCATATCGTACGTATCGGACGCATCTCATCAAACGGATTTCTGTGTCGGTAGCGATCGGATTGCCGACGCGAGTATCAGCAATCGGATCGCTTCCACTGATCGGCATTCCGTATGACGTCATCGGTACGCATCGCATTAAGGCATTGCCGATGAGCCGTCCGTATGATGCGGATCAGTGGACGCAGTTGTACGAGTTTTCAATGCCTTGCATGAAAACTTTTCATGCAAGGCAAACTAAATTCCGTTACGTAAGTACCTACGATACGTCCGATGCCGACCTGTGGACGCACACCTTTATTAATATATTATGCCTACTAAACTGAGCGGTTGCGTTTCTGTCCACCTCAATGCGTAACGAAGCTAGGATGCATGATGATACGGTTTTGTCCACCTCGATGCGCTCCATCACTAACTAATGGATTAGTTATTCTTGTAGTACCACAATACATGTTTTTTTACTAATCAGCAGTATTAAAGAGCCTACCTCACTCTGAGAAGAGATCTTGTGGCTACCAGTGGGAAAGCAACCTGATCTTTGGTTAATTAAGCAGAGTGTCTTTGTTTATGTAGAGTGGTCCCAAGTCCCTGCTGCATGTCCTGGATTTGATTCCTCAGTTGAAATGAAAATAGTTTTATACGAAATACTAGAATTTCATGGAGTCTGAATTTGGTCCCGGTTGATGGTGAAAGATTCATGGGGTTACATTTATTTATGGGTGTACCTACATAGCACCTTTGCCTAAGTGGTACCTATTACCATGGGCCAGAAAGTCTGTCGGATAAAAGGTTCAAATACCTATAATCGTGATTTTAAGTTTTCGAATCGGGGCAAGGATTACAAAATAAAACTTTTGAATATGGAAGCTTATGGGGCGTCGTACCTACACATTAACGCGACGCAAGTCTCCGAAAACTTACTTACGACGTTGGTATCCAGGCGACTATCGCAATACAAATCCATAAAGATCCATACGAAATCTATCGCTGTGGACGAAACAGGCACGCATCAATTGATATCAAATCGTAAATAAGGTTTCGGAGACTTGCGTCCCGGTGTGTACTGTACGAAGGGCCTATGTTTATGTAATAGGTACCTAGTACTTATAATAATAGCTTGGAATAGCTCAAACACACAGATACAATTTGCAAATTGAAGTGGCAATGGGCAGGCCACATCGCTCGTAGAACTGATAACCGATAGGGAAGAAAAGTTCTCGAGTGGCAACCACGGACCGGAAGACGCGGCATAGGCAAGCCTCCCACTAGATGGACCGACGACATCGTTAGAGTCGTGGCTAACCGATTTATGCAAGTGACGAATTGTCGTTCGGCGTGGCGGGGAGGCCGCTATTTATGTTCAGTAGTGGACGTCTTCCGGCTGATATGATGTCGACAGATCTGATCGTAAAGTATGCTATGTTTTAGGTATCAAGATGTGGTCGTACCACGTGGTGGTGGCGATGGTCTGCTGCGCCAGCCAGCTGGTGGCTGCCGACATCGACCGGCGGCGGTTCTCCAACCCCACCTACTACAACGTGGGCGGCGTGCTCTCCAGCAACGAGTCCATTGCCTTCTACAAGGACACTATATCGGTAAGACTTGGAAGGCAAGATTGTCTGAGTATAATAATTATCTTTAATCCATCCAAAAGTTGTCGAAGTTCAAAGTCATCCAAAAGTTGCCTATGTTCAAATGTCATCCAAAGGTTGTCTTGAAAAGACCGCCAGTTGTATCTATATATTGCTTTTTCCTTTTGTCGAATTCACTTTTCAAAAAAATCTTATTTTCTTTTCAAATGATTTTCAATCTATCTATCTATATCAATGGCTGTTGTGCTGTATGCCGCAGGTTCGATCATGTATTACGAGAATAAATATTTATTGACAACGATAGTTGTTCCCAGCCTAGCCCCCTCAAAGACTAACTCTTTCCACTTTTCTGCATCATGTGCTTCTTCTCGCGAATTCAAGAAGGCCGTAGCCTTTACCTGGGAGTTGGACAGTACAGATTAAATAATAAAAAACTTACTAAGTATTTAAAATCATTCGCATACAGTTGCTGTACATCACTCCATCAGGTATCACCAAACCGAGCCAATTAACTTCACACAGTCTCAATAAAGGGCAACATTTTATATCAACAGAGGTTTGAATTGAAATGCCGTAACAGGCGTTGAGCACGCTGTTGAATTAGCAGCGTTCGGTTCAGCTCTGAAAATTGAAAATCGAACATGATGAATGTCCTTATGACATTTCAATTTTCCTCCGACGATAAACTAACTTGTACCCATTACAAACTGTTTTAATTTAACGCAGTTGCGCAATTAACATTATTTCCTTCGATATGCATATCTATGGCAACAATTACCGTGAAACTCGCCATCTTTGGCCGGTTTTTACACATAATCGGCTACAACTATGAAAAAATATATGACAAGTATTAGTTTTTTTTTTATTTGCAAACCAAGTGCAACCTTAACTTTTGATATTAAACTCGAAACCTGCAAAACTTATGACTTTTTATACCCAAAAACGAATTTAAATATACTCGGTGCGTTTTAGCATGGTGCGGGTGACAGATTCAATAACATTTCGTTTCACTCTTCGAAAGTCGCAGCGATTTACAAATTACGACTTAGTACATCAGCTGGAGCACATTCGTAATATACTATTAATTTAAACTCAACCGGAATGTTTTAGTCCTTTGTAATCCTCCATTTAGACAACTGTCACCCGCACCATGCTATAACGCGCAGACTATAGTCAACCAAAATTACCTCGACTTTCTGCCAACATTAGCCACTGCTAATAACTCTTGGATTTCCGCTCTTACAGCCGTGTAATTAAGAATTGCGATAGGAAACTGGTTAAAGATGACGGTTAAAAGATAATAATAACAAAAGGTTACGAATTTAGCCGTACAGGGCAGTGGCCAAAGTTACCCAATATTTTTTCTTTAAATTCATACAAATGATTTTTAGACATAGGGTTGTCCAAAATAAAATAAATCGATTGGATGTTTTTAACAGAAAAACGTGTTTTAATATCAATCATTTTTATTAGGTACCTATAACTGTAGATACTTAACAAATTAAGGTAAAAAAACATGGCAATTTTACTTATTTAATAGGTTACAATGTGAGTAGGGGCAGCCCTAGCACGTTTTTTGGTGGCCAAAGTTGAAATCTTATGTTCTCAGAAAGTGATTGTAACATTGGTCGCTAAATTTCTAAGTTCAAAAGACTCGTTAAGATTTAAAAAAGCTCATCATGTTATTATCATGAATTCACTCAAAAACATATCAAAAAACTACTCATCTCGGCAAGTTTTCACGCTTACTAGGATCACAAAACACGATGCACAATTTGGTACCACTCGAATCGACTTTCTTTCGACGACCGTTGACAGCCAACTGAGTGAAGGTAGCAAGTGAACTTGCTATCAGTATTGCCATAAATATAACCTATTTTCCTTAACAGACTGTAAAATGTTGCCATTTGAGACAATATTGTCGTTACAACTTGTTTTGCTTATTTTTGGTAACTGGCCAATGTTAGGCTTGAAAACCAAAGTTGGCGGATTTCACGGTACCTATCCAACAAGAGCTCTATAAAGGTATTCAATTTGCAACTTTATGCACTGGAACATCAAGTTGAAAATCTAATAAAGACAAACCGTAGCTTCAACGCTGTCGCGTCGCTGTGTTTTAGAGGATAGCATATAGCTATAGTCTTTATCAGATGATAACTAATTAATACATTTTTTTGTTTGCAGAATCTGAACTTCAAAGATCAATATGTGCCTCGAGGAGTCACATATCACGATTATTCCATGCTCATGGATCCTAATCCTATAAAGACCGCGCTGAATGTTTGTAAAGATCTGATAGCTCATCGGGTAAGTAAAAAGGTCCTACACATTATGCCAGCGGCATAGCGGCTTGCTTTGCCGCGCAGGAAAGGCATTTGACAACGCTTTGTTCAATCGCCGATGGGCATTGCAAGGCATGCCGTCAGCATGCCGTCAGTATACTGTGTAGGAACCATAAAATAATAAATTATAAAAGGTATCAGTCTGTAAAAGTATCGATACTAAAGTCTCTACACTTTTCAGGTTTACGCGATCGTGGTATCCCACCCACTGACCGGGGACCTCTCCCCAGCAGCTGTGTCCTACACCAGCGGCTTCTACCACATTCCAGTCATCGGCATATCCTCAAGGGATTCAGCGTTCTCAGACAAGAACATCCACGTGTCTTTCCTCCGAACGGTCCCACCATACTCACACCAGGCTGACGTGTGGGTGGATGTGTTGAAACACTTCAATTACATGAAGGTCATATTCATTCATAGCTCTGATACGGATGGCAGGGCTATTTTGGGACGGTAAGTTTATAATTAATTACAGTACAGCAAAGCTATTCTCTAAGAATACAGCCTGCTGCAGTCGAAATCACATCAGTTTGGTATTATTATTATGGTGATGTATCAGTTTGGTATTCAATAAACTACTGACAGCGAAGTATCGCGATACTATTGCTATTGCTATGCTCTTTCTCGACGGTGAGTTCGTACTAACGTGCAGCCTGATAGGCTTATAGAAAAGCATAGCTGATACCGACGATAAATATTGCAATACATAACCATTTATAAACAGGACATCGGCTAGTTTCGGCTTCGCAGAGCTTCGTTTTGTCAGTTTTTTGATCGGTTAGTGCTTTATGAGACAGATAAAAATCTACGAAACCGAAACTAGTAGATTTTCTCTTCATCAAGATACTGTCTAATGTAAGTCCTATATTTTCTTTGTTCTAAGGTTCCAGACCACTTCTCAAAGCGTGGATGAAGATGTGGATCGTAAAGTAGTGGTGGAACAAGTGATAGAATTCGAACCAGGACTTGATTCGTTCAGCGACCGGCTTATGGATGTCAAAGGTGCTCAGGCGAGGGTTTTTCTTATGTATGCCAGGTATGTTACACATTTCTTTTCCACAGAACGCATTTATCACTCACGTTCATCCAATTACGATCACAAAACTCTACAACCAATAATTACTCGGACAGCCGATCTTCATCAACGGCTACAATACATTCTCACATTAGGTATATCACAATTTTTACTCCTACCCCATTTAAACTTCAAAAGCAATCATCATAATCATTTTCTATCCCTTATAACCACGCACAAAATCACCTTTGTCCAGTCATCCCCAACACTCTCCATCACCATAATAATAGATTCACCATCATCATTACTCAATCAGCAACACGCTTTCATCTTTCATCAGAAGCGAAGCAATTCAGTATCAAAAACTACGACGGAAGTTAGACAAATCAAATAATTTGAACCCTTTTGTCGCAGTAAAACTGATGCAGAGATAATATTCCGCGACGCAACATTCCTGAACATGACAACAGTGGGTTACGTGTGGATGGTGACGGAGCAGGCCCTGGACGCTGCCAACGCACCCGAGGGGTTACTTGGACTACGACTTGTCAATGCTACAAATGAACACGCGCACATACAAGACTCCATGTAAGTTAAATTCGATTTACTTAAATCTGGCATTTTAAATAAATCGGTCCTTCTAGGGTCTCTTAAAACTTAGTTTCGCCGTAGAATACCTAATGGTTTCGCAAATAAAGAAATACTTTGTAAACAGACCACCAAACTGTAGAGTGCCTAATGAAAAGATTTAACTAAGAAAAAAGGTTCTACCACCAAAACCTTTTCGGACTTTCGTTGAACAGGCCACATTAGATGAAAAAAATTAAAGAAAGCCACATAATTTGAGAAAACAAAAATGAAAAAAGAAATCATTAATGGCATTTGATAGAATATTTTGATGAAAAATGGCCAGTTTCGGCAATTTTGTAAGTACTAGCAAAGAGGTTGAATTCACACATGTACTTTATGAATCATGGAATCATGGCCGTAATTTCCAAGAGACAAAATTTTCTGGCTTAGTGATATAAGCTTATACCTGTTCAATTTTCAGTTACGTCCTGGCATCAGCCATTCGCGACATGAACAATACAGAGGAGATCCACGCTCCTCCGTCAGACTGCGACAACTCTGGATCAATTTGGACCACAGGACGTCTGCTATTTGATTACATCAGGAAGCAACGATTAGAGAACGGGGCCACTGGCCACGTGGCCTTCGATGACCATGGAGATCGAGTGCATGCGGAGTATGACATGGTCAATGTGAGGGCTCAAGGCGAACATGTAGCTGTGGGCAAATACTTTTATTCTAAGGTAAGACAATAGAAAATTTAAGATAATAATGTTAAAACGTTTCTATTTACCCAAGGTTTCGATAGAGGGTTTACCTAATGAACTGCTATGTTTTTTCAATTATTTTAGAGTATTAACCGCCCGATCCTTGGAAAAATAAGTCTTAAAATCGATCAGTATTTAGTGGAAAAACATTTTCCTCGGGGGCTCGAGAGGTTAATATCAGCTACAAACAGAATTACCTACCTAACAGAGTTAGGTATAGGTATGCTTGATGATATGAATTACGAAAACTATGCAGGATATTAACTTTTGCTCCAAAATAATTTTATAATATCAGCCGGATGCAAATGGCATGAGAGAGACTTTAAACCTTGTACATTTTTAGGAAACACAGAAGATGCGATTGGAACTAAAAGAGCAAGAGATAATATGGATGGGCCGCAGTACATCGAAACCGGAAGGGTTCATGATACCGACGCATCTCAAGGTGATATTAATCATCAGTATGATAAGACAGGGACAGCATAACTACTTTTAGATAAGCTAGAAAGAGGTAAATATATTTTTGTAACTTCAGGTATTGACGATTGAGGAGAAGCCTTTCGTTTACACTCGTCGTATTGACGATGGCAGTGACTGTACTCCTGAAGAGATCCCTTGTCCTCATTACAATGCTACTGAGGATACAGGTACATAACGATATTATGTTAATTTCATTGGTACAGGTAAAAATAAGGCTAGAGTTGCAAGTCCAATTGTAATAAGGGAGCATAATGGTGCACTCCATTTATTAGAATGGCCTTCACTCGATTTTCCTCGGACAGAATTAACTTTTTAAATGATAAAAATCTTTCCGAATGATTGTACTATGATAAGCTATCTTATACTTTTAGACCAACTGTACTGCTGCAAAGGTTTCTGCATGGATCTCTTAAAACATCTTTCGAAGGCGATCAATTTTACCTATTCCTTGGCTCTGTCGCCTGATGGTCAGTTCGGAAACTATATCATACGGAACTTCTCCCAACCAGGAGCCAAGAAGGAATGGACAGGACTCATAGGTGAGTTGAGTACCGCTTGACATAAAAATGTAGAAAACCGGAAGTCGTGGCGACTTCCGGTTTTCTCTACCTACCCCTATCTCTGTCTTCGCGCTACCAGCACTTTGAATGTTTTTTTTTTTCACTTATTACGTTAGTTTTATGGCACAATAATAAATCTAACAAACCTGCGGTCTTTGTTTACATCAAATATCAAAGATTTTAAAACGCTGTCAGAAATAAAAATTTTAGTTCCGTGTCAACCAATGTGTCAACCCGTTCTGGCCAAGCTGTACCTCCCGAACCCGAAGTAAATGCAATAGTAATGCTGTTGGGACTTCGTCTGCAGCGAGGATTGCATTAACCTGATGCTAGTACCGACACCCTAGGATTCCGAATGACGGGAAAAGAACATCCACTAACCTGGGATCCTAGGGTGTCGGTACTAGCATCAGGTTAATGCAATCCTCGCTGCAGACGAAGTCCCAACAAATGCTATGCCATATTTAAAAAAAAACACGACGTGTGAAATCATATAATATTCAGCGAGTAACTGCAAAGGCCTGTATTTTATTTTCGAACTGCTATACTTATAGTGAGAGTGGAGAAAAATATATGTTTCTAAATTTTTAGGAGAATTGGTCTATGAACGTGCAGACATGATAGTGGCGCCTTTGACTATCAACCCCGAACGGGCGGAGTTTATTGAATTTAGTAAGCCTTTCAAATATCAAGGTATTACGATTTTGGAGAAAAAGGTATGGACAGATTTCAGAAGGTATATTTTTTTTTCATATCACACACAATTTAATTTATTGTATGAATTTATATCAGTACGTACGTAAGTTGGATGATGAATAATGCCAGAATTTTGGACTAAAAGAGGTTTGATTTCAATAGTTTAATTAAGTAAATACTGGCAGAATTTTACCGAAAAATCCTTACTAAAGCCATTATAAAATTAAGAAAAACATAATTAAAAATAAAATACTAATGGCATCAAAAGTCATCTGCTGATTTTTTCAACGTTAAATGGCCAGTTGTTCCTTAATTTTTATTGAACCGCAACCGCGAAAAGAGGTTGGATTGTTTGTATCTGATAGGGTTCAGATTTTTTTTAGGAAAACCAAGAACCCACGCTTCTTTACCTAATAGTTGTGGGGAAATTCGAAAACCTTAAAGGTTCACCCCTTTCCTAATAAACTATCAAAGAGCCAATATCTAGTGATCCGGGCCCCCATTGAACTTGACTGTAGAAATAATTATCAGTCAGTTTTGTTTGTCTTACTCTAAACAAACGCAATCTATATGTATGTATGGTCTTTCAGAAACCCATGAATTCTATCCTATCCTATTAATATTAAAAACGCGAAAGTTTATTTGAATGGATGGATGAATGGCAAAATCCACTGAACTGATTTGGTTAAAATTCGGTACACAGATAGTTTACAACCTGGATTAACAGATAGGATAGTTATTATCCCGAGTTTAGGGATAATTTTCGAGTTATAGCGGGTGAAATCGCTTGGAATAGCTAGTTATTAAATTAACAAAGACCTAATTTAATAGACTCGCTCAACTTTCAGCCGTCACGTTCATCAACCCTCGTGTCATTCTTGCAACCGTTTTCAAACACCCTCTGGATCTTAGTGATGGTGTCAGTCCACGTGGTGGCACTAGTGCTGTACCTTTTGGATAGATTCTCTCCCTTCGGACGATTCAAGCTGGCCAATATAGATGGGACTGAAGAAGATGCCCTCAATCTTTCAAGTGCTATCTGGTTCGCTTGGGGCGTGCTTCTGAACAGCGGCATTGGTGAAGGTGAGTGAACTTATAAGCGAGTCTAATTCAAATGAAAAACTTGTGAGAATGCCTTTTTTACCCCCTATTTTCTGGGTAAATTCCTAAAATATGCGTACCGCTTGACAATAGTAAACCTGTGTTAATATAATTGTTTCAGGCACTCCTCGCAGTTTCTCGGCTCGGGTGTTAGGCATGGTGTGGGCAGGATTCGCAATGATCATCGTCGCCTCCTACACTGCCAACTTGGCTGCTTTTCTTGTACTCGAACGCCCTAAGACCAAGCTCACCGGAATCAACGACGCTAGGGTACGTAAACCATTTCAAAGTCAGTGATGTACCTACCAAATTCAAATATTAGTTTAGATAGACGTGTAGAGAGGTCTCGGGATTTTTGGATGTTGTCGAAGGTGACGAAAGCATAAATGCGTTACCATGGGGCTTACTCCTTGATAATGAATCACTTACTTATCAAGTACCTATCCATCAATCAGACCACATACCAAGATTAATTGATTGTAGCAATATTTCCCTAGGACTGTTCGATGGTGCAGTTTGAGGGGGAGGTACAACTTCACTGATTAATATTTTCGGGCTAACGTAGAGGCATAGACTAGTTTAGACAGTAGCTAATGCTTTATTTTTTATTATCTTTAGCTTCGCAATACCATGGAGAATCTGACATGTGCCACGGTAAAGGGGTCCGCTGTTGATATGTATTTTAGACGACAAGTCGAATTGTCGAACATGTACCGCACGATGGAAGCGAATAATTATGATAACGCTGAGCAAGCTATCGAAGATGTTAAGCACGGGTGGGTTCATAATACACTTTATTTCTATAGTTGCAGTTATGTAGACATAGAAAATATAGAAACTCATGGTTTTTTTAGTAGTTCAATTTAGACCATGGAAATAAAATTCAAAATTGAACAAGTAGTTTAGAAGATTGCTATGAAGTAGGTTTTTTAACATAAAACTATTTTGCCTGATTTCTTATTCTGCTCGATGGTTGCAGTAAACTAATGGCATTCATTTGGGACTCATCTCGCTTGGAATTCGAGGCCGCTCAGGATTGTGAGCTAGTGACCGCTGGAGAGCTGTTTGGTCGATCGGGTTATGGTGTTGGATTACAGAAAGGCTCTCCTTGGGCAGACCTAGTCACACTCGCCATATTGGACTTTCACGAAAGTATGTACCTATCTATCATGTTAGAAGAATCTGTAAACCAAAGTTGACTGATACATTAAAATAAATACTATGATAATTAATTTTCAGGCGGAATAATGGAATCTTTGGACAACCTATGGATCCTCCGTAACAACATGCTAAACTGCGAAGAGAATGAGAAGACACCGAACACTTTAGGCCTAAAGAACATGGCAGGGGTGTTCATACTTGTGTTAGCGGGTATTATAGGCGGCATTGTACTGATAGTGATCGAGGTGGTGTACAAACGACACCAGATCAAGAAACAGAAGAGGCTGGAGATCGCTCGCCACGCTGCTGACCGCTGGCGCGGAGCTGTCGAGGTAAACAGAGTCAAGGCGGAAGCCATCGAAGTGGACCACTGCGATACCGTCAAACAGCAGTTTGAGAGTAAAATATAGACCGTGGCCCGAGGCCCCACTGACGACTGATATGCACTTGTATGTAGCTCAGGGATTGCGAACCATTGCTAGTCAAACACTTTTAGCGAATTTTAACATTCAATAGCAAATTGGCCAGATAAGTAGGTATCTACACTTTTAAAAATATTAGTAGAATACTCAACTTAGTATTACCCTGCTTATTGAGGTTCGCCATCCCCGATGTAGACATGAAAATATTGTTAACGACCAATATTTAACTTATATTCAAAATAAACACTTTTCATGTTCATGTACATTATTGTTAATTTTGATCACAATAAGTCCCCGCTGCTTTGTGGAGCTTGTACACCAACTCGCTGGACACGGTAATAGTCTATTGCTGTTGTAAGTAGATGTCATTGTGTTTATTCACATTTTATTCGTGACTGTACAGCACAGATTAGGAAACAAATGGAGAGACACAACGCGTAGCTTATGACCACTGTAGAATATCTGACGCAACGCTGTAGTGTTCTGGGGGTTGCATGTAACCATTAATTATTGAAAATAGGTTCGAAAATGAGGAAGACATTGGGCTTTGCATTCATTATTTTGCATGATCACTCCACTTGTTTGCTGCTCCGTGGTGTACATGGACAGTTGGGTGAACGTTGGTACTTTTCAGAAACGCAAGACTCTTCGAGCTGCCATCATGCCGTCCCAGCGCAGGGCCAAGTCCAACGGAGTGAAGGAAGCTGGCACCATCAGCCTGGCTGTGGACCGTGGCGCCCGTCGCCGGGACGAGCCGCGTGTGCCACGATACCTCCCGGCCTACACGCCTGATGTCTCACATCTTGTCGTGTAAACCGCATTAGAAAATAATTCACAAACCGTTTGAATGCCACTGTCATCTCGGCTTCTACAGCCGGACAAAGTTGAGTGTCACACGACGGTACGGAACAATACGGTTCATTACGTCACTAAAGTATTGACACCTACAATTTGTTTGTTGAACCTCTAAAATTCTGTACTTTGCACGCCGCGTTGCCAGTGACGTTCAAATGGTTGGTCTATCTACAAAGTGCGAGGAAATTCTGCAGTCTTCAAACTGGCTACTCATCTTAAAGTAGTAGTAACTTTTTAAAGTGCTACCCAATCCACCTCTGCTTTGTACGAAGCCCCCTTTCGGGTTTAGCCATACACATTCACAAAATTTCATTGAAAGTGATTTGGTGGTTGGATTTTTTATGTTATGATTTTGCGTGAGCAGCACCATCTACTGAATCATGACACGTCAAAGCTACTGGACTGCATTACTAAACTCGCACTGTGTAAACGAGACCTATGTTGGTGTTGTTCGTCCTAAAGTAGTTAGAATTTTAAATCGTTGCTGTGACTTAGCTTATGATATTGAGAAGAATTTACTAAGCTCAACTTAGGTATTTAGTAGTTAACTAATATATTGTCTGTGGTAGCACCTTTAAAGAGGAGCTTTTTACACTATGCAATCTAAACAAAGGGCACCTAGGAAACTGCCCTGTAGAAGTTAGTGCACTATCTGTACACTGCCATTACATTTAAGGCTTGTTTGGTGCACTATAATAGATTGCATAGTCCTTAAATCTTCAGTGCTGTAAACTACAGGGTATGGCTCTAAACTAACTTCTAAACTCCATTACAGTTGTGATTAATTGTAAGGTTTGAGAAAAGTTCGTTTTCTGTTGTGATTATGCATGTCTTTCTTTACTGAGAGCTTTTTTGTGGACTCGACGCCCCATCTGTTTAAGTATTAGTATGTTCTAACAAATAAATGTGGTACTAATTATGATTGTCTAAAATAGTCGTTATGTATAGGATTAGGTAGTTATTACCATGGAAGTGGTTTAAATTAATCAATAAAAACTAACTGCCATTAGAATGGTACTTCCGAAAACATTTTTGATGGCGAAATATTATTTACCGTATTATTACCAGTTTACTTATAAAGATTTATTGTTGTGTAGTTTATTGAATCATCTACATGTGACAAGAAATAAATAAATACTGATTACTGCATGTGGTGTATTCATTGATTTACTAAAGTTAGGGTAATGTTATTTTAAAATGAAAGACTATTTTCAACACATCTATATATTTACATAAGGAGTTTTAACAGTGCTGTATGGGAGTAATATATAGTAGGTACCAAGAGCTACGGTGCTCTGTGTAGCCACTGTAAAACAAAGGCCGAACGTTAGATTGCCAGGATAAACACAAGCAGGAATGTTTGGTGTGCTGCAAGGTTCCCGTGTCACTCCACACTGGGCACAGTCAAATCTTTACTTCGATTTGAGTGAACCTAGCATGGGATGCTGCTGTCACACCGCAACCTTACAGCCCCCAATGCTTCCCCACTGATAACATGAATGGTACAGACGAACAATATTTATCCAAAACATTCAATAACAACTATCATAATACACAGAAAGAAGATTAATATTAAAATACAAGTAAATGTTCCACATAGAAATAACGCCGATCTAGGATTGCGTGTTCTTGTGCTATAGTAATACTGCAAGACAAGTTGCTGCAAGGTCCAGTATCAATTTTTTATAATATGGTTAATTGCATGACCTAATAAATGGTAACATCTTAATTAAACCGTCTCCAAGTCCTCTAAACTACATCCTCTAAAATATATATTATATAACATTATGCTATATGAATGAATTGTTATATTAAAATATTTTACGCTCAGTAAGTAGGTGTTGCATTATTAAAGCAGGCGAAACTAATGCACAGTATAGAATTACAAGCTATCTGGTGGTGTTATTCCCAGAAATCAGAAACTCACATGATCACACATTGTCAGTTGTACATTTTCTGGCGACTTAACGGGAACTCTCATCAGATTACATACTAGACAGCGATAAAATTGTACGCATTATTACGATATAATTAATTAGGCAAAGGAAAACACTTATTATATTATTATTTTAGTTCTACAAATGATGAACTTTAAATAAATTGTTAGTAATAACAAGTGTGAATATAGATCACCTCTAAAAGATTAGTCGGTGAATTTACGGTTAGGGTTGCTTCCGAAGAGGGCGGTACGGATCTCCGGCAGCAGCTGCTGGGCTATTAGCTCCAGCCGAGCCTCCAGGGTGTTGCAGATCTGAACAAACACACTTTACTGTCACACTGCCTTATGACGAACATGTGCGAACGACACAATCTCGCACTCTGAGGTGTAGCTAAACAATATAGCTTATCAAGCGTGACCGTTCCACTATAATTCTACTCAAATATAAGTTTCACTTCACCAGTGCGACAATCACTAACGAATCTGATCAAGAAATTAAAAAAAAAACCATAATATTTTATCGTGATGGTGAAGCGTGGATACACGCGGTATGAGCGATACAGGAATCGAGACAGGGTAAGTTGGACAGCTGTTGACTTGTTTCTTATTTTTGTTTTACAGCTGTTACGAACAAAACATAAGGTACTTAAAAACGATTGAAAAGATAATAAAATCGCCACCATACCTTGATGCGTCCCTTGAGGGCGATCAGCTCGACTCCGCCGCAGGTGTCCGGCGACAACCAGTTCTCGTTGTCGATCTTCAAGGTGGTGTCCTTCTTGATCTTTTCCTTGTAATTAGACTGGGCCTTGCTGATGATGGAGTCGACCACGCTCTTGTCTGACTCGCGAATGCGAAGCGTGACTGCGGACTCCATCAGCTGTAATTTACAGTGGTTTTCATATGTAACAGTTTTGTTACTTTGATATTTGCATTTAAGGCGCGTTTCCATTATGCAAGTGCTTGCATACAAGTATGACGTCAGACATGTAAGCAATTGGAAACACGATTTTGTTCAACTTGCAGCTTGCATACAAGTTGTTGTTTCCACTATACAATTTGCATGCAACTTGTATGCAAGTCACTTGCATAATGGAAACGCGCCTTTAAAAAGCATAAACATCTTGTTCATAAACTTATTTAAAAATGAAGGCAATATAGACGTGTCCCGAGAATACCATCGCATCGTTACCATCCCTCAGAATGATATCATTTATTTCTCTCTCTGCACTAGTTTTTAGAATTTTTATATTTTTGACAAGTTATCTCTCACTAGAAACTCCTGTATCGTGGGTGCGTTTACCAACATACTAACACACAATGATATTATAAATAAAAAGAGGTAGATATCGCACTAGCACGCAAAAATTGTTGAGGACAAAGTAAGACAAATTGTTGCTCTTTACTATCCTTATCTCTTTCTATCTTAATACGTTCCGCATTATTTATCGCTGTCGTAGTTTTAAATTACTCTATTAAAAACGCAACAATTCTGAACGCCATTCAGTATGAACATGGCGTATCTTTCTTTATAATATCATTGCTAACACATATACAAACACCCAGACCCGGAACAACTACTTCTAGATCATACAAATATTTGCTCTGTAAGGGAACACTCAGCCTCTGTAGGTGATCATGACATAAAAGAGTACAAACCTGGAATAGGGCCTGCACTGTAAGGGTGGTCAGCAGTTCAGAGTACAACTTCTGGTCCTTCGGTACATCAGCCAGGCGCTTGCGGGCCTCGTCCAAGAGGTTGCGTACGTGGTCTTCACGTACTTTGAGCACCCTCAGACGGGCTTGGTTCAGCATGTTTGAGGATTGACTGTGTGACAAGATTGAAGATAAACAGTTATTTTTACAAGTTACTGACATTTAGTTTTTGGATGTAGGTACACATATTTTTATTTTCTTCAGTCAAGCTAAGTGTCTCGCGAGCAAGTAATGGGCCAGACTCGTTGTCCGATCATGGACTTGCCTGGGTGGGGGGACTCATTTTATGATATAAACATGCAAAAAAAAAGTATAGGTGTCTCATAGTGAATTGAATTGCCTTGGTAGGTATTCATAAACATATTTCAACAGATTTAAATCATTTGTTAAAAAATTGATAATTATGGAAACCAAGTCTATCTCAATAAGGATCCTTTTTTTTGGTCAATTTATAAGTTGTTTTACATTCAAGATGTTTCTACATCAGTATTCTTTAGCGTCAGATTCACGCCATTTACAGTTTGACCTATTTACTTGCGAATCTATAACATAATCCGCCTTAAGGTCAATGAACTTTCGTCCCAAATGAGATTTTCTGTCCTTACATAAGAAGAGCGAGATTGATTATGAGTCTTATTATTACCCAAATAAAGAGAAGAACTGAAATAACTATAATTGTTTATGACTGAAAAATGTGTAACCAAGCCTAAAATACTGTTTTCTTAATGAAAGATGTGGGTCATCCTAACATAATTATGTTGAACACCTATAAAATTAAACTGTATTGAAAAATAAACCATAACATTTAGGATTAAATGCCAAAAATGTTCTTAATTTTAAATCTTATCAACTGAGATAACTTCTATGTAATCATTGTTATCACTCCATTCCGTTCAGTGGTACATGAAAGACTTATAATATGAAAATAGTAAAATGTGAAAATTACATAAATTATTAATGGAAATGTTTGATTATTTATGTTGTAAAACCACTGTGAATTTGTAATGTTCAGAATAAAAAAAAACGTGGGATAACTTTAGCATGATTACTACTGTTTGTTTATGGTATGGTCATGTGACAATCTTATTTGACTACAAAATAAAATCACATGAAAATACGAAACTACAACCTAAAAAGATGTCAACCACCAAAACATTATGTAGTAGTATACTACATAGTGAATTTATTGATTTGTGTGTTAAAAGAATTAATATTTCATTCATGAAGTAATATGTAACTGATCACATGATGCAAAAATAAACTAAGAAAAATAATAGATTTATATAAATTAGTTGGCTTGTTTGGTGTTTGTATTGCAGGTTTATCTGAATATAAGCCATATGATTTGTTTAAGAAATGAATAATTACATGAACTGACTGCAAGAACATTTTCAATAGTCATAGCTTGGCAAGACCACATCTTTAAAGGGCATAAAGATTCAGTGTTGTATTGATTTGAAGTTCTGCAGTTTAAGGAAATTGTAATTTATATAATCATTCTGGATTATTCTCAATATTGAAAGAAACTGTCATTCAAGGCCATGTTCAATCATTATGGACCAAGTCGAGCACTGGTAAGATGCTTAAATGCAAGTGGAATTACCAGAAAAGGTTCTGTAGCATAAAAAGTAGAGTGTGTCAAGAATACTTAACATTGTGAGGGTATCTTTAGAAGTCTCTGTTGGTAAGAGTGAGGTAAGAACATGCATCTTCATAAGATGAAGTGTGATTCTGAATTAGATAATAAAACTTCTCAACAGTTCTAGTTGGTATTACTGTCAAGAAAACGTTAGAAATTTGGGTTGAAATGGAGAAAAGGGAACCTACATCTTCTTCTGGAGTTCAACCTGCTTCTCCTTCTTCTCATAGTACTCCATGATCTTCAGCCGCTGCTGCTGCACCAGACGGCCCTTCTCAATGTTGAACTCCTCCTCAGCCTTCGCATCGATTTCCTCAGCCTTTTCATTTGCCTCTTGCTCGATGAAGGCCATCATATGCTTGATCTAATAACAAATAATGCCATTTTTCATTCAAAGAAACCATTATTGTGGAGTAAGAAGGATTTCAAATCCAGAAGCTATTGAGAACAGAGTCGGTAAGTGCCTCTTTTTCCATGGAGTCCAGACATGATTGTCGATCAATTATTCTGACAAATAGCGATGTCGACAAATTTACGCTTCTACTAAATTCCTTACACATACCTGTTTTTGGACATCTGCATCGCTGAGCGCCATGGTTGTAGTTTAATATTTAGCACCACTAACACGTAAAACAACCGATAAACGGCCAGAAAACTAAAAACTGGCTCGAAGAAGTAAGTCGACGCCTATCAGACGTGCTTCTTCATTGAACAATCATATGATCCCGGTGTTACCAATTAATGCAAAATTTCACTCCATACCATAGAGAGTTTAGTCGATTTATGCCTAATATTTAAATAGAGTATACCGTTATTCAGACTATAAAACCCCTTCTACACGATCAGATCCGACCGCCTGACAGAGGTGACCTTGGTCCGGTGGGTGTGAAAATCTACCGTGTAGAAGTTGGTCGGGCGACCAAAGGGCGGAGTCAATCGAGCTTTGGATGACCTTGGTCGGGAGCGCATCCATCCTGACAGGCTGCGTCCGCGGTCGGACCCAACCGTCAGTCGACAGCGTTCCAGACGGTTGGGTACTGTTGACGCGATCAAGGTCACCTCTGTCGGCGGTCGGGTCTTATCGTGTAGAAGGGGTTTAAAGCTGCCGCTCGTTGAAAAATTATGCCGAGGAAGTGCCGAGATGGCTTTTTGTCCCCCAGTTGAATGTACCAACCTGTTCGAGATTTGTGTGCAAGTTTGACTACATAGCGGACTTTAATGGACAGTGAATTCAGTGGATCAAAGGAATACCGCAATGTAGTCGAAAATTTACATGCAAATTCTTTCATGATCGTAACTAAATTGGGCTCAAAGAAACAGAGGAACAAAAAGCTTTCGCGACAAAATATAGTCATCAGTGAGCGCAAGGCTATACGAGTGAGCATAGCGCATGTTATAAACACAAATTACTTAAATGTAGCAAGCTATGAGGAAATTCTATTATATTCTATTCCATTCTAGTTAAACTGAGCTCAGTGAACAGGCCAGATGCAGCCCAGTCAAAAATGGAACACAAAGCTCTATCATCCTTTTTAGATGCTTTGGGACTTTCACGTTGGCATTTTAATTAACACCAATCACAAGAAATGTTAATTTATCTTATTGCCTGAAAAAAACTGGATACACTTGATTGTATTTTTGGATCCACGTGAAATTCTATTTTACCACGAATCATAGCTTAAAGAAGATTAGAAGAATTTTAGAATTTCTCCCTTTTTTTTAAGTGTGGTAACTAAAAATTCAGTGTTGGCCACGTGAGTCAAACTAAAAACTATTTATTTGTTTTCTTTGATTTTTTAAATTACAGTTATGTCGAAATTTATAAATATATTAAAATTAAAAACAAAAATTGACTACATATATTAATTTTCATTTTTCAGCGTGTCTCGTGTTGTTAATAAATAAGTTACTAGAGCGAAAATTGTTACAGTTTTCCGTCCGCTTTCAACAATATGGCCGCCAGTTGTTTAGGGTAATGTGGCGTTCGACAAAACTGAGTGAAATTGTTAAAATATTTATAAGTGACGTAAAGATGTATAAAGTTTTCAGCGTTTTATAGCAGTGTTTCATGCATAGACGGTTTTGGGCATCTTTTTAGTTCGTCTTAAAAATTTTGAATGCAATAAAATCGTCGTCTAAATTGGACAGTCAACAAACTTTTGTTTATTTCATTGGAGTGAATTAATTTGATCCTGCAGATAATACTCGATTATGAACCATTTATACTGGTAACAAAATAGTGGAACAAGGACTGACGTCGACACATTAGGTAATTTTTTTATAATTTTTGAAGAATCGAGTGTACCAAAAACAGGGGTCGCCATTGTTTGACAGGGGACGAATAACCAAACCTAAAATACTGATAAAATGTATGATACCTACTACATTTGTTGTTATTAGCCAACGTTATCTCATATTCCTATCTTTGCATTGAACACCTCAATGCGTATGTACGAAATTCATTAGGTCTCGTTTCATAAACACCTCAGTTTGAACTGCTAGTTGTTCAGTCAACATAAAGTTTTACCGTAAGGTATTGTATATTTTACTGAAAACCTCTGATGTCTACATAGTATGTGTATTGGTTTTTACTAAGATCAATAAACTAAAACTATTACAGGTTCTGTTAATGTGGCTATTAAGTTAAATGTGTTTTTATCAGCACATTGTGATTTGTTTTGACCTACCATATAAAATATTTTTATCCCTTGTCCTGTGAAATCTGTTGTTGAACTAATCTGTTGGCTAAAGTACTAAATATTTTCCATTTAGGGTTTACTTAGCTCAAGTAAATGCTTTACATAGCTGAATGCAATACACTAATGTCCAGACAAGATATTGGAAAGTGGGTATTAAAAATATATCAAGTTGGAAGAATACTGAAACAGACTTTCTTAAGTACTTTGTATGAAATGTTAGTATTCACGTGAATGTATTTACATCTTTTGACTTCTTTTATAACTCAGATTTTTTTACAATGTGGGAATTGATATCATCACCTTTGAATCATCTAGTGAACATTTGGATTATCAGCTAATGTATTCACATACACACATTTTATCATCTTACCTTCATATTAAATGTAACAGTTCACCCACTAGACAGGCTGCTTTTACATAATTATGTCATTGATATAAGAACCAGTTGGTAAACAATAGTAAGTTTTTCTTACAATTAATTAGCTATTTAAGGATTATGCAGAAGAAAAAATTGTCACACACTAATTAACCTTAGCATCACAAACAGATAATAGCTGTTGATAGTAGATTTAATTCACCATTTGATTGCAAGTTGTTTTCTGAGTTGGTCACTGGCTAGAATATGTATGTGGCCTAGATAAAGATGATTCAGTTGAGCATAAACTGTATTGTTAAAATTTCTGTAGTGTGAGAAGTGTTGCATTAATTTCATTTATCTGATTAATTTTACAGGTTATGGCAAACTTGAATTTTCAACAAGCGCCTAGAAGCCTAGCGAGTGGCGGTGTGGGCGGTCGCGTCAGCTCGGGGCTGGTGGGCGGCGTGTCGGGCCATGTGACGCCCACGTTCGGAGGCGCACTGTCGCCCGGTCGGAACTCCACCGCCATGCCAGGGGGCGCTCCGCCCTCTATGGCATCACGATCAACATTATTCGGCCAGCGGGCGTTTGCGGACCGCAGGGTACCCATACCAAACGCGTTATCGCAGCCTAACTCAAATTCCATGGTGAGAATCTCATTTTCTTTTAATTATCATAATAATTTATAAATGTGGGTAGAGGAGTAAAATACTGCTTGACCTGCAGTTGTAATGGAATTAACTCTGGGGAAATATTATAGCTTAATTTATTTATTTTGTTTGTTTGATAAATAGGTCTATTCTTATATTTAAGATTGCTAAAATCTTAAGTGAGTCATTGTATGTTAAATCCAATTGTGAAAAAGTAGCTCTTTATAGCATTCTCTTAAACTTTCTTTGATTTATTAAGAAATAACCTGAAAAATGTTATTCAAACATCAATGGTGCCTACTTTGGTTATCAAATAAACCTAGCAAGATTTGTGTCAATATTTGTATTCAAATAGAGTTGCATTCGAGTTTCAACTCTTCATTCGTAATTTTTATTGTTTCGTGTGAACTGCGAAGAGGCAAAAAATGTATCTATTAAGAGTGTTTTCTGTTTAAAATGATGATAAAGTAGTAATTTCATGTTCTACATTCTGAATTATTTTGACATGGTTACACGTTTGAGTGATTGTGTTTAACTGTTGTCTTCAGTCGAGTATGGGCAACCTTTCTCGGTTCAACACAAGCAGCAACTACCATTCGGTGTTCGGCGAGGGCGGCGACACGTCGACGCCTCCCCTGTTGGACCTCAGCGAGTTCCCGTCGCTAACGGCGCGGGGGGCCGGCGACCAGGCTCCCGCCGCCGCACCACCACCACCAGGCTCTAAACCTTACGGTTAGTAACTTTTTTCAAGGCAAAAAATAAGAAATCAAAATAAAACTTTGTGAAATACTGAGACACCCATCGAACTTTTATATACTGTGTTATGATGACTGAAGTTATTCCATGAAGGTAACAGTAAGATTATTGAACTATAATTATTATTGTTGTAGTTGGTACTGTTTCTATAAAAGATTAGTGTGTACTTAGACCTTGTTAACTTGACAGTGGGTATGGTGAAGCAGCCTACATCGGAGCAGTCAGAGTTCACGATGTCGTCGGAGGACTTCCCGGCGCTGCCCGGCACGTCGAGCGCGGGCGGCGCGGCGCCGCTCCCGCCGCCCGGCCCGCTGCCCCCGCCGCCCGACTTCAGCAACCACACCAATGACAAGCCCCGGAAAGGAATACAAACCTCACCCGATGGTAAATATTGATACAATACTAAAACAAGCCTTTCTAACTTCTCAATGAGATTTGTCCACTAAAATATAATTGTTTCTTGGGTATAAACTTATAAACTAAAAAAAATACTATGGAGGAGAAATGCATTCTTTTTTTTAACATGTCCTGCAAATTAATGAATATTGTGCTGCATTTCTAATTAATAACACAAACGAGATTATCTAATTTGTGGTTATTATAATAATGCATGCCATATTTTAAATGTCTATAATTCTATATCTGTGGAATTTTGATTTAGATAGTAAATTAAACTTAATAATTTGCACCTGACATGTAATTTTTTTGTCCCTAAAGTTATCAGTCAAGGAGCACATACGGAATTCTACGGTGTGTATACTAAATAAGTGCTGGAAATATATTAAAATGCATGCATATATATTTTGTAGCAGTTTTAATATATAATCCAGATAATATTCCATTAGAAGTAGTATTTTTGTTCTGACAGTGTGATAATGTAATGTTACAATGTTTTAGGTAAAGTAACGAATATACCAGAGACGATGATACCAAACCAGTTTGGTATTGTGGGACTTTTGACGTTTATTCGCGCGGCTGAATCGGATCCCAGTTTAGTGTCGCTGGCATTAGGGCAGGATCTAACTGCGCTCGGACTGAACCTAAATTCACCAGACAACCTATATCTCACTTTTGCTGGCCCTTGGGCGGATACGCCGTGCAGGTAATAAAAATAATATCTTCAAAATAATTATTAAGGCTTTATTTATTTCATACAAGTCACTATTGGCCTCTGATTCTGATTTGGGACACTAAACGATTCAATTACTTAACACTGAAAACTTCACTCAAAGGAAACCAATATAAATTTAGTGATATACATTATAATTTGTTACAGACCACAGGATATGGACTACCATGTGCCTCCCGAATATCTAATCAATGGTTCAATTAGAGAAAAGTTGGCGCCTCTACGACTGAGTCGATATAAGGAAGACCTCTTATTTTATTTGTTCTACTGTTTCGTGGGTGACGTGCTGCAAATCGCAGCTGCAGCCGAACTGTGAGTTCATTTCATTGTTTTTCACTTAGTTGTATGTAACAATGTATATTTATTAACTGGCTAGCTACCTAGCAACAGGTAATAACGACTATCATGAAGTAAGGTAGTCTATCTTCTAAAGGGCGATGAAATCAGCGCATACATAACTGAAATAAATTTCTTCGCTTTTAAAATGTAAACGGATCCCTCAAATTTGAACACCTAACTGATATCAAGTTGTTAACCACCAACATTAACCCAAAACCCACCTGTCACGTTTGTTCAACAATGCTTCGACGATCGACAGGTGGAGCGATGCTCATCCGTCTGGCCTGCCCTATGCTCCTTACCGGTGACGGGTAGCAGCGTCGCCGGCACAAGAGAAGTAGCTCGCCACTCGACAAGCTTCATAAACTGTTCTCATATGGATTTCACTTGAGAAGGGTCCTTTTTAAATAAGCAAACCGATCAGAGTTCTGGCAAGATTATACCAATATTAGGTATTATTAACGCAAATCCGCTGCACTCTTGTGCCATATAATATTTCTACAATCATAGTAAAAAAAAAACTGAAAGGATAATTGACCAAGCAATGAACTATCAAAATCGTATCATTTCCTTAGTAGATCTACACCGAATATGTGCTAGGAATGATAGGCAATTAATTTCTACAAAGTGCATAATTCTGTATTTATTTTCCAGCTATAATCGAGAATGGCGGTATCACATGGAGGAAAAGGTGTGGATCTCTCAAGCGCCCGGTATGCCTATGGTGGAGAAGACCTCAACGTACGAGCGCGGCACCTACTACTTCTTTGATGCGCACAACTGGCGTAAGGTACTATTGGCGATTCTTTAGATACATATGCACGTGGCATGACATTTTTTATCTGAAAGCATGAAAATAGCGACATTGTCCGAAAGCTTATTGAAAGGGCGAGTCACGTAATATTAGCTTATTAGAAAGGCAAAATTTTCATTTATTTACTAATTTCTTGCTGCATGATAAATGAACAATTGAACGGTTATCTAAAGTTTAAAAGGTCTGAATAAATGTACGTCTTGGCGGGGCCAGATTCTTTATTTAGTATTGTATAAAAGATTGTTGTTTATTTCCAGGTGGCGAAGGAATTCCACTTGGACTACAGCAAGTTGGAGGGGCGGCCGCAATTGCCACCGCATGTGCTCACGTAGCGTCCCCGCCGCGTCCTCTCTCATACACCTATTGTAGTTTTGTTATATAAAAAGTACAAGTTTAAAAAAAGACATACTCTTTTAATTTACTGCAAGATCCATTGTTCTTATGGCCCTTAGCAACAGTGCATGTGGCGATAGAGAAAACAGAACCTATGAATATAACACGAAATATGTAGAGCTAGCTATTTAATTTGTTGGCAACACTATGTACACACATATTTTCTTAAGGCGCATCCACACATGCCCGGCGGCAGTTGCCGCCGGCAATTAAACAATATCTCATGTTTAGTTTGTTTATGTTTTCAAGGCGGTCTGAAACCCGGCGGCATGTGTGGATGCGCCTTTACGGATCATTTTTTTTGGTTTAGTAGATAAATAAGTATGAACACACGTCTGGAGGTATACAGGTGAACTTTCTAAGTGAGCCTGTATATCTTTATATAAAAAATAGGTTTTGCCGTTTTGACATGTAAATGGAATATACAAACATAAAAATCCGTTTTCCTACTCAGAGATATCGAACCCGTTAGTGATAAAACTGATCTTTCGATACTTTCGCTAATAATGATGGAATTCAAGGAAGTTAAAATAACTAAACTAAAATTGCGGACGGATGACTCTGTTATAGCGAGTTTCCTCCATGACTCATTATAATAATAATAATAATTTTTATTTTATGACAACAAATGGTCCAACGGTTAGTAATAACTTATCTACTAAGGGTTTAGTAACACTTAAACAAACAATAAAACACAAACAATCATTACTGCCGCACAGGCAATGCTAACCAGTGCCTAAGCACCGGCGCATCGTACTTGCCGGCCATGGTTTGTAGGATGCTGTTAGCGCTGGTCCTAGTTCTGCCAAGCAACGAGGCTGCCTTCTTCCTCATGATGGCATAAAAGTCATCCACCCGCGCCCAAGCGAACATGCCCGACGCACTGCAGTACCTAGGTAACCCTAACAGCACCCGAAAACCATTATTATATTGCACCCGCAGGGCGTCTAGAGCCTTCCGCGTACAGACAGCTAACTGTAACGCCAGATGTCGCCAGCGATGCCAGCCAACGCCAGGCAAGCCTGCCAACGCCAGCCAGCCAGCCAGCAGTCCAGCTCGCCACGTCACTGCCCTACCACGTGAGCCATCCCCGCCCAATTCTGAGCGGAGGGGGTGAAATAGCCGCCAGCCGGCGAGCTATATAAAAGCGAGGAGCAGTGATTTTGGTGTGTCTGTTTATAACGATAATTGTAAGGGAAAGCTCTGCCCAAATAAAAAGCGTAAATTAAGTGTTTTCTATTTATTTTCATCTCTGTCGTTTCAATTCAGAAGTGGGATAAAAAAACCTACGTTAAAACGACGCTCTGCTACACATTAATCTCGACGGTCGTCTTATCTGGAGGACGAAGATTCTGCTTTGGTAAGCCAGACTTCTGAAAATAAATACGAAGAAAGGCGATGCACACCACCCGCAAGGAAAATATTGAAGTCTCCTTGCACAAGAAGTTGAAAAATCATCAACCATGATCTGGATCACGAAGTGTCTACCCTCACGTCGGAAAGAACACCATGCCGCATCGTTTATTCCGTTAATGATCGAGTTTCAAGAAGCATTCTTCTCGCTACCAGCAACGCTTCTCTGTGGAAATGAAAGCTACCTCAAAGTCGTCAATAGCGGATCCAAGGACATCGCAGGCAGGACGGATTCGTCATACTTCGCGCCGAGAGCTGCCAGGAATCATGCTTAAACGACCAGGTCAGTCATGCCATGCCAATGTTTGCAAAATGCCATTAGCCAAATCGATGCCCCCAAGCAAGAACTCGGTAATGTACTATTATGGGGTTTATGCTGTTATGTCAAATTCGGCATCTATGGACTGGAATACACCTAAGCATTTTTTTCCAGATTTTTCCTAATGATATTTGCAAAGAAATCATGACAAACGTGTTTATTGTTGGGAGTTTAGACACAATAATATTTCGTCAAAAAACCTGATAGAGGTCTATACGAAAAAACGATTTGTTTTTTATGTTGGTAAGTTGCGATTACCGGGTTATTGGTGTGAATATCATTTAATTTTTTATTTTTGTAAGTTGCGATTACCGGGGTATTGGCATGAATATCATTTGCGTTAACTTTTTGGTAAACGTGTTCATGGGGTTTTTGTTGAAATAAGTCTAAAGCACGTGTTCCGTAACGTGCACTAACAATGTTATTTTTTAATACCTTTTTAAAAAATTATTTGACATTACCACATTACCTCCGGTAGAAGCCCTTATTGCACTGTTATGAAATATTTTATTTGATAAATTTACTGCAATAACCCCGTAAGTAGTATTACTGTAATATTTTATGCATACAATTTTAGGTATTATTTATTTTTATAAATAACTAGGTTTTGAATAAAACGATTTTCATAATAATAGCACAGATAGACTTTGCAAAAAGTTAGCTTTCATTTAGTACGTCAATGACTTCAACAGTCCCACTTGTTGAAAAGATATTTGGCAAAATCAGTAAATCTTTTCTCCTGTAAAATTTCGATTTTTCGATTGCCGGGTTATTGCTTGGAGGCATCGAAATGTGTTTTATATTTGAGTGCCTCGTGTGTCGATAAATAATCATAAAATGCCATTGGTGACCTTGACAAAACTAGGGTAAGCCTGATAAGCAAATCTGATTGTAATCAATTTATTAGTTTACTAGCTGTTGCCTGCGACATTGCACGTGCATATCCCGTTTTATTCCCGTTCCCGTGGGAACATCCCGTTACCGTATAGCCTATAGCCTCCCTCGATAAATGAGCTATCTAACACTGAAAGAATTTTTCAAATCGGACCAGTAGGTCCTGAGATTAGTGCGTTCAAACAAACAAACTCTTCAGCTTTATTAACTACCTACTATAGTAAATAGTAATATGGTATATAGTATAGATATAATATTAGTATAGATTATCTCGGTATAAAACTGCTTTGCTAGCTATACTAGGGAGCTGGGAAGTTGGAATATACAGATTTAGTCCAAATGCGCATTAAGTACACGTAGGCCTTAGGAATAGATAAGCACATCACAAACAAGAGATTGTTAGAGTCAAAATTAATGAGCCATTGAGCCAGCAGGTATTATAAAAAGAACCCGAATTGATATATGCCTCTCTTATTGTTTAGTTATGAGAAAGAACGGAGATAGTTGCCTATGTGTCGATAACAGAGCCTTAAATGCATTAATTGTCCGCGATAGATAACCATTTTAATATAATATCGATAAGCAAACTAAATTATCTGGTAAGAAGTACCTACTTCACCAGTCTGAATGTAGTCCAAGGGTACCCATAAACTCAGCATCCATCCTAAAGATACATTTAGCGCTCCCTCAGTTTTTATACGCTGAATTAACAAGTTCGTAGATAGTTTCGTAATTATAAAGTAAATTATCAAATAAAAGTTACTCCAATAATGTCGTCAAATGGTCGGGGTCAAACGCAGAATTTTTATTTAATTATGTACATGTGGGTAAATGTAAATTTTTACAAAACATGATTTCTTATTTAGCTGTGTTATTTAGTGATGAATTATTATGTTCATGGCATTGAACCGGGTGAATTTAAGTTTGCAGCTGTGTCTCAATTTCCCGTTCTGAGTAACATACAAAAAGTGCGTCAGTTCATTGGACTATGTAGCTACTTTAGGAAGTTCATCCATAATTTTGCAATAATGGCTCGTCCACTAACGAAAAAAAAAATAAAAAATGAGATGTGGGTATGGTATAAAATCTTAGTTTTGCCAATAGAAATTCACACGGATGCATGCAAGTTACCCATAGCAAGTATTCTTTTACTAATACGGATAGGCGGTAGTTTGAGCTCTGTCTTGTATTTTAGTTGCGTTACAAGTAAAAAAAAAAAGTGTTTTTCACAGCGTTATTACGAAGTTTTAGAATCTGTGTTGTGTAAAAATGTCCGTGTAATTACGGATTGTAGTGCAGTTCGCGATACAATGACTAACGTGATCTTATTGCACGCATTGCCTACTGGTGACTTTCAATTCGAGACTTCAAAATTGCCGTTGACTATTTTATAGACCAGGTAAGCGCTTAGAGCATATCAACGCCTTGTGCAGGAATCCGATAGATGCCGTTAATGTGTTTCGTTTAAAAGTAAACTGTTGGTTTCGAAGAGTGCAACGTATATTGATCTATTGTAAAGTGGGTGCACAGATAGTGATACTGTAAATAATTATGGGCTGTCTCGTAAAACGCTTTACGATAACCGATCAGTTGTGCCAAATTTCGCGCGTAGAAAATATTTCAAATGCATCAAAACGATGGCCATTACATATAGGAAATATGTGACGTCGTGTTTACATTGTGCGTACGATAAAAGAGAATACGGTTGAAAAGAAGGCAAATTACATCGAATCCCTAAACCTACTAAACCAATGAAAATGGTAGACATCGATAATTTGAGCCCTTTTGAGCAAAATTAAAAAGGGGTGCCAATAAGTGTTAGTTTTGACAAATTCTTTCTCTAAACTCGTTGTTTCTGAGCCTACACGTATTGTCAATTCTGTAAAGACAATTACCGTCTTATTACAAAATAAAAGCGCGTAAAAAAAAAGGGTTTAACTAAAAACCCAGGATTGAATCTCGTAAAACGGTTTGCACAAACGTTATTACATGTCGTGGTTTTGTGATAAACCATGGTCTAACAGTAGTAGCTGTCAAATGTGTGTGAAAGTTTCTGATAGTAACTTTTTCATTGTGTTGTTGATTTTATGTTAATTTCAGCCAAAATGTATTTAAAAATTGTAGATTTATTTGTTTATACAATGGTTCAAAAAAAAAAAACGGCACTAGGTCAGGTCAGGGTTTAATCTATGTTTTGTATACGGAGAAATTTAAACCGCGTTTCCGCAGACAAGCCTGAACTTGGTAGTCCAGGTTTAAACTAAGGTTTATTCAGTTTTTGTGATTATTAGAGTTTAAACGCATTTCTAGTTTACTTAGTTTCCTAGATCACGTAGTTTCTGTCCATGGTAAGGCCTTTACCAGTAGATACTTTAAGAAGTTCGCAACAGAAAAACAGTTAAAGATAAAGATATTTTATTTGTTCAAAACATGCGTTTACACACAAATTAAGCATGCAAGTTCTTATAATTTAGTTTGTCCGTACATGTTTTACCTGGTGAGGTTCACAAATTTTGCTTTTTTTTTACAATTTACTAGATAAATTACAGGTTTGTCTATTGTTGTACGTGTGAAGTTAAATACATGTTAACAGCTATTGCGTGGCCTAGGTGTAATGGGCAGGTAGAACGCTCTAATTGCACAATTCTCGATGCGTTGAGAGCCACAGAACCTAGCGAGGCCTCTCTTATTTGGGACAATAGTTTACCAAAGTCATATGGAGTATTAATAATACTGTTAATGATTTAGCAGGCTATAATTTATACGAGTTAATGTTTGCTCGTGTAGGTAGATCTGAGTGTGATGTTTCCATCCCTGGTTGGTTTATGAGTCAGTACGATCTAGACGCAATAGGGCTATATTATAATCGAATTAGAACAGCTAGCAAGAAAATGAAACGTAACTGCGATAAAAGGCGTAAAAATAGCACAATTTACAAAAAAAGCGATTAGGTAAAGTTAGTAAGTACGTACTTTGTTGCCAGGCTCAAACTCCTTGCTGCAATAAGGTTAATTCCAGCCCGTGGTTAATTCTAAGTTAGATTATCTATATTCTGGCCCATGTGTTATTGCCTAAGGATTTAGGTAATATATAATAGCTGTAATATATAAATGTCTTAGAGGATACAAGAAGTTCACAGGCCCAATATGCGCTGATTTATTACGACCATATCGTAGCATTGCTTTTATACCCGATAGTGCCAGTAGTGTGAATCAACAGTAGGAAAACGAAGATCTCGTAGATCTCCTAGACAGCTAAATTATAGTCCATGTTATCGATATGCCATTTGCTCTGAGCTGACTTGTAATCACTGTTTTGTTGTTCCCATTGCGGGAGCAATTGTTCCAGGATGGCCGATTGTAACGCCAGATGTCGCCAGCGATGCCAGCCAACGCCAGGCAAGCCTGCCAACGCCAGCCAGCCAGCCAGCAGTCCAGCTCGCCACGTCACTGCCCTACCACGTGAGCCATCCCCGCCCAATTCTGAGCGGAGGGGGTGAAATAGCCGCCAGCCGGCGAGCTATATAAAAGCGAGGAGCAGTGATTTTGGTGTGTCTGTTTATAACGATAATTGTAAGGGAAAGCTCTGCCCAAATAAAAAGCGTAAATTAAGTGTTTTCTATTTATTTTCATCTTTGTCGTTTCATAACCCACAGACCGCCCGTGTAGAACGATTGACAAAAAGCTTTGAACAAAGTGATTTTGACCTCATTACTACAAGGAGCAAATCTGTGAGCCAACATGTTGCTTCTAACTGCTAGCGCCCTGCGTTCGCGTTCAATGTCTACCTGATCTTTGAGGTCTACAGTCAAATAATGGCCTAGGTATTTAAATTGGGTAACCCTGCTTAGAGGGTTTCCATTCAAACAAATTATGGGCTCATAACACACACTTTTCCCGGGGACCTCAAAGATCAAGTACTCACTCTTCTTCACATTATACTGCAAACCGTGAGTCGCAGCATACCTCTCGCAAACACGTAACATCTCTCTGATTGAGCCAGCCGTTGGGCCCAGCAGCACCATGTCATCAGCGTAACTAATATTATTAACACTAATGCCATCTATCTTACAGCCGACTGGTTTGCTGCTAAGCTCAACGATCAACTCGTTCACGTACAGGTTGAAGAGCCTAGGTGAGGTTAAACCCCCTTGCCTAACTCCACACTCCAACCTGTACGGTTCAGAGAGAGTACTACCCCAACGAACCTGATAACATTGGTTAGAGTACCAGTATTGAAACAGGCCTGTCAACTCCGGTGGTACGCCCGCCTCCCTGACCTTCTTCCAAAGGACATCATACGACACCAAGTCGAAGGCCTTCGAGAGATCAAGGAAGCAAGCATATACCGGAGTATTTCTATCCTTATAGTATTATGACTCAATAAAAAAAAAAACCCGTATTTGGTTGCCGTTGGTCAGGATTTCGTCTAGTCTTTATTAGAGGTCTAATAAGCAGTCGTTCCATGTAAAATACCTACTGATATTCAGCTGCATCCGATTCAAGTGGAAGCCGACCCCGATACAGGCTAGGCAGATGATTTTAAATTCGACGTCTACAAAGACACATGAATCAGATTTGCATTTACCCGTTCACGCGCATTTCACAAATTCACTTTGTAGTTATCAGATTAGTTGCAAGTGTTGTAACTTTTATGTATTTTTCAACACAAGTAGCTAAAAGATCGTGTTGATAAACACGTATGTGCCCCGTCTGGCAATCAAAGCGAGTTTTGAAATTCGATTAGCTAGTTATTCACAAATCATTGTGCCATTATCTATACTAATATTATATAAATAGAGGTAAAATTTGTTTGTTTGTATGTAGGGGGTAATCTCCGGAAGTTATAAACCGATTTTAAATATTAATTCACTGGTCGAAAGCTACATTATTCGTGAGTGCTTTAAATTATATAGATATCATGTATATTTTACCGCCCAAACGAAGTGGGCACCGGTCAGCTAGTTTATAATATAATAAATTGCCCCAAGTTAACAATAATTTTTAACGTATAAAAACACAAACACTCAAAAATTCACCTTGTTAGATCTTCTTTGTTCTTAACCAAGAACCTACAAATCTGTCCATTGGCGGTAAACGACTAATAAAATTAGCGAATAAATCTGGGAGATATCGGACTTCGCTAGATTAAGATAATAAAAATGTACACACATATTATGGTTTTAGGGATGGGAAACTGACTTCACCTCCGTCACCAAAGCACTAGTGACAGAGATTCGGCGACTAGATATTTCGAGTATATTTTTGCGTTATCGTTATCAACACTGGATGGATGATATATTGAAGCTTATGTATTCTGTGGCTAAGCCAGCAAACCCTCAACAATTTATCTTGTATGCCTAGGCCATAGACACAAACATGCGGGAATCGAACCCACACGCAGCGGATATTCAAATATTGTAACTATGTGACTACATAATTATATGAATAAAATAAAACATAAAAAAGTTATAATTATCATTTTATAATTATATTGTAAAATCTCATATTACGGGGTAAAATTGTTGTTAGTAAAATATTGTACACTGCATAGGAGTTTTACAATTATTGCTGTGGCAAGTGTTATTCATGGCAGCACTTAACAAAATATTTCATTCCTCAAGATATCCAACACAAGTATTATGCATTCTCATTTATCAGAACTCACTTATAATTTGGAGATACAAAAATTAATACTATATAACATAAACTTAATCTAACTTATGTCCATGTGTCATAATGGAAAATGCCAACATTCTGTTTCTAGCATTTCTATGATCTTCAGCAGACTTATGCCTAAATACTAGCACACTTTGATTGTTTCTCAGTCAAGGTCATCAGTGCTTGCTGAAGATGTGGGGACGGGAGCATCACCGGCCGGCTGCGAAGAGCCCGAAGCATTCTCCTTCATAGTTGGTTCATCATCGCTGTTCTTGCCGGGAACCCACAGTCCAGCATCCACACACCTCTTCATGTAGTAGATGGCTTCTTGCTCTGGCATTTTGGCAATTGTAGCTTGGAGCAATGGCACATCTTGGGCATCAAAGCATTTTTTCAGTTCCTGAAATAATGACATTGCAAAACTTGTTAGTCAGGGGATGTAATATAGACATTAGTCATGTAAAACTTGATATATGCCCAATATGCTTACATCAGGTAACTCCTCATACACCTCAACTGGGTCCAGCCCACCGGGTCCGAGCCTGGCCTTCCGTTCCTCTTCCTCCTGCTCTCTGATGGCCTCAGCGATTTTCTCAGCAGCACGCTTCTTGATCCTTGCTTTGAACTGCTCCAGTTCATCATCGAATGAGTCTTTATATGTCTTTTCTGCAATTTGAATCCTGTAAAACAAGAGAAATAAATAAGAAAATGTATACAATAACATTTTTTAAATTGCAATGTGCCTTATCACATTATTTACTTTGAGAAGAAAGAGCTGACGCAGGCCCTGGGGTCCACATCCAGTTGTTTTGACAGCTCCAATATGTACTGCATGCAGATCGTTTGGTGTGCTACATGAGCCATCAAATCATGTTTCTGAAAATTAATAAAAGTAAAACTGTAAATAAATATAAATGTAACATTGCAATATAAAAACAATAACAGTGATAACTAACATTGATTACAACCTAATTGATAAAACATAACAATATGCAGCATAATAAAATTATTATTACTGACCTCTTCCATTTCCAAGTTGATACACCAGATGACAAGATAGTTGGCTGTCTCCTCGCACACGAGTTGACTGTGCTCCTGTAGGAAAGCTCGCGAGTCCTCATAACGCCGCAGCATACCAAACTTTTTGAGGAGCTTTTCATTTTCTTTGATGAACTTCTTCATTTTGGCTTCCTTTTCCTCCTCAGTCAAGTTCTCATCTTTGGGTCTGGCAGGTTTAGTGTTAATGACGGTTTTGGTAAAGCCTGGTTCACTGATCGTGTCCACATTCCAGGGAGTTTGTCGCTCTTTCTTCTTGAGATCATCTTCTTTTTGTTGCAATTGTTTTTCTTCCTTTTCTAGTTCGGCTAAAGCTTTCTTTAAAGAATCAAGATCAGGACTGTCGGGGCCTGCTTCGCTGATTTTTTTCTTAGTTTCATTGATCAATCTTAAGTTTTCGGTCTTTTTTTGGATGAACTCATCTCGCTCTTTACGCCGCTCCTCCATGCGCTCGACTCGCGCTTGGTGCCGCCAGCGAAACAGCGACGGAGTGTCGATGTTAGGGTGGGTCTCGTCTTCATCATCGGATATCTAAAATGGGTTGTTAATCCAGGTTAACGCAGGAGTACAAACAACGGTGGGTATAACTTGAATGATTTGCAATAAGTACTTACTTCTATGTCCTTCCACTTACTGTAGTCGACCATTGTGAGATAGTATCAATAAATTTACTTCTTAGTTGCTTTAAACCTTTTTATTCCCTTCGCAAGAAAACGAATAACTTCCAGAAATAGTAAAAAGTCCGGAAAATTCTCTCAACCAACACAGCCCGCAACAGATAAATAATAGAAACGTCACGTCGTTCACGTCATAGACAAAGTTGTTTATTCATTTTCATAGACAGTCTAGTTCCAGAGAGTTCCAGCAAGAAGGATTTTTTAAAGGGGTCAACACCAAGCACTTCCGTTTACATGCGAAACTGCGAAATGTGTCTACTAAACCGGAAGTTGCCACAATGCTCTCGCTAGGCACCACAGACTAAGTAGAGAGTATACACTCTAGGCACTTTGAATGTTTTTTTTTTTACCTACTCGTTACGTTAGTTTTACGGCACAATAATAAATCTAACAAACCTGCGTTCCTTGTTTACCTACATCAAATATCAAAGATTTTAAAACATTGTCAGCAAACAAAAAGATTAGTCCCGTTTCAAAACGTTCTGCCCAAGCTGTATGTTTCTTATAAGTACACCGACGGACAACGGAACACCGTTTGCACGTCAAAACCATGGTCAAAACTGTTAAACTGATTTCGATGAATTTTGGAACAGAGATAGATGGGACCATAGAGACGGTTATGGGCTGGGTCGTGGTTGCGTTTACAAACCGCGGGCAACAGCTAGTATTCTTTTTGAGGATAAGGCTGCCTGTTCACAGTAGCGCAGTGAGACTGCGGAGCGGACCAATGAAGAAATATTAAAGCTGCTATTCCACTTAGGCGGACTGGAGCGGCGCGCGGAGCAGAGTTGTGCCACGATCCACCAATCACATGGCTTGAAAAGGCGATGGTCCAAAAATGTATGGAGCCTGGGCCCAGTCTATGTACACCATATGTAAAAATAGCTTCTTAATACATAAACCGTTTTTAATTGTTAATTTTCTTTAATTTCACTTCGTTTATTTGCGCTTTTAAATTAACTTTGTCAAGGATAACAACACTCGACAATAAATCAAACATGGTGGATCTGACAGTAGTATGTTTATTTTGACAATGACACTTCCTTGACGTGTACATGCCGTGATAAAAACTGATGTAAAGATCGCAAAAAAAAGAATTTTTGATCCCAAGAATCTTGGGTTTCGATAAAAATAATAGTACCTACAGGATATTTTACTCGATTCCGGCAGAACTTATGTCTTTTATCTCTCAATGCCAAGAAACGAAACGCAGACGTGGTCGTTATGTTTATCAAGTCTTGCTGCTTCATTCTTCGGTGCCTATTCAAACTTCTAACCACGATAACCATTGGATAGCAGTGAAATGTGCAGTACCTAACAACTCCAAGTTATTGTTATAGTAGAGAGAGAGCGGCAAGACATCTTGCATCACCTATATTTTATTTCAGGGACAAGGGTCAAACGAAACGAAGGCTTGGTCGTTATTTATTTTCAACACTGCCTTGCTGCGTCATTCTATAATGCTTATTCAGTATACTTTGGACGTAGGTATATATCATTCTTAGGAAAGCAGTGACATTGCAGTATCTGATAACTACAAGTTATTGTTAAATGTTAACTATTACACAGTAACAACTCATGGCTGGGAAGACCAAATTATTTTAATTCAATGAGGAAGGTGCAGTAATATCAGCTTGTAATGTTTCCAACATTATAAGCTGATAGACCCCCTTTCTGCGAGGGAATGCACACCATGTCAAACCATGCACTAACAATTTTTGAAACAAGTTATTCATAATAACTATTATTAGTGATGTTAAAAGGATGTCAAATCAGCCATGAAGAACATTTTTAATAAAACAATTTGTTGAGACTCATGATTTATTTATTTTCTACATCATCCCTTGTATGTTCTCACGGTACCGAGCCCAACTAAAATACCACACAATCATCATAATATTGTGAGCACAGCAATTTATTGTCCATCGTCCTTTTTGCTATGTGCTACTGTTTTCATCTTTCTACATGCTGCTTTCCAACAAGCTTCGCAAACCAGTCCTCTTGGTGAAATCTGAATAAAACAAAAGAATAATTATGATATACATAATTATTGGCTATTCACATAATTATTTCATTCCAAAAGTTGGTAATTAAGTTGCTAATATTACCTCTTTTTTTATAATACTGTTTCTGATATTACCGTCTATTCAGGTCCTATAATGATAGAGGGGTTGTGTGTTTGACACAAGACCGTTGGCACTAAACACATGCATTCATAATTTTATAATGTAACTGGAGCTTGCATGAGTCCTTGTTGTTGTATTGTACTCTGAATGCACCGAAGAAGCAAAATATAGCAAGTAACCCTCGGGTATCTATCTAAAACAAAAACCAAAGAAATAAAGGTTTATTTGGATATGTAAATAATATTAGTCAAGACTGGTTATTTTTATATCACCTTTACAGATCTGTCCAAGGAAATGTTATGTGTGAAATATGTGTAGATATTAATCTATTACACACATTTTAAACATTGATTGTGTTAGTTCTTTTCCTTTCCGCAACAATGTTGTCTTGAACTTGTTTGTGCTTGCTCTGTATGAATAAAAAAAGTGCTTGCCTGTCGTGGAACAACAAATTGTTTCAGCAATAATAATCATTGCCCTTCCGCTCCTTTGAAATAGAGTGAGTGCGCCTCACAAAACAATGATGTCCTACGCCCAACAGACACAAACATTGCTATAATGGCGATGCTGGTCTGGTATCAGTTTAATGATCTCCTTGTGTATTACATTTAGTTAAATGTTAGTTATTTAACATTTTGATTTCAAAGCATTGTGGGCACATTATTTCATTTGCATAAACCTAAAACAAACAAAAATGGTTAAGTACATAGTGTTAGACGACCCACTGACCTGTTTATCGATATAATATGAATAAGATACAGGGGAAGAAAACATAACACAGAAAAAATATTTGAACAAAAACAAGATTACAAGACATACCTGAAACTGAACTTGCTATTGTAAAACAACACACGACGAAATCCGAATCACAGGCGAATTGAAGCCGTGGTCAAATAATACTTATGTAGTACCTATACTGAGTTTTACAAAATAAATACAATCGTTACAAACTCCGAAAAATATGAATTACAACTCATGAAAATCTTCAAATTCTTCAAACGTCACTGCATAGAACTGTCAAAGTTGTCAAACGTCATGATAGTAAACGTCAAATAGTACTGTCATGGCCACCTTGTAATAGGGTTATCGTGCTAAAAAACGTTCTAATTATTATTTTTTAACAGCTTAACCCGTCTTCAAATGATTTTTTCAGTATTTTTATGAAATTCCCCTATTTTTTCCCTATTAATTAATATGGTGTACATAGACTGGGCCCAGAATGAAACATCTCCTTTCAATCCATATATTGATTGGCTGATGACAACCTTATCAACTAATCAATAGGATTTCACTACTGAAGAGGAAATTGGATAGGAAAAGTAAGAAGTATTATTATTTAAACATTATTAGTTTATTAGCTGATGATAAAATCCAGCAATAAACGACATTATAAAAACTAAGATCAAGAAGATTCTACGTCATAATTGCTGATTCGTAATCAATACCAAAGCCACTAAAAATAATTGTTCTTATACTTGATTAATTTAAGCCAAAACGAAGCTTTATGTAAAGACAATGAGTTAAAAATTTAGTTTAATTTTTCTTCCTCTTTTTGGCAAGCGTTGTGAGAATTGTAGTCATGACTGTAGTGGTTGTCGTCATTGCTTCGGTTGTTGCACTGGTCACGTTGAGTGGCTCTTCCTCCTCTCTATCTTGGCTCTGGGAGTCATCAGGAATACTGATTTGGAATTGTAGCAGTACTACTAAGTATGTCACCATGGTTGCCAGCAACTGTAATAGACATTGATTTAAGAACTTGTCTACATGATTATCGATGAGTGTACTACGCTAGTGCGACACACGGAAGTGCGATGAACGCTTGTGCGACAAAACTGTATTGCGACACACCATAGTTGGAATGCACGCTTGTGTGATACACTGACTGGTTGACATCACGCTGGTGCGTGGAGGTAAAGTTGGGAACCTAAGTCTACATTAAGGACCCGAAGACGAGTCGAGCACAAATTCTTGTACCTAGTTTGAACCGACTCACCGAGTTTTCGGTTTGTGCTCGACTGTCTCTTATTTTCGGTTTTTTGATCATACAACGAGAGTAATTTTTGGAGTTTCGTTGTACGTCTACACTCGATACCACGAGTAGAGCGGCTCGACTTGTGCTCATCAGCTCGTGCTCGGCTCTAGGTCTCTAGCACAAACATAGAATGGAGGGTCTATTTAGGGTTGCACCTCTGGCAGCACGGAATCGCCTTTTTCCGTCGCCCTTTCTCTTCCGTGCAGTGGCGGATACAAGGGGGGGGTCATGGGGGTCATGACCCCCCCCTGGGCGACAGGCTGGGTCATAGGTGGCCACTGCAATTATTGCGAGTGGTTCAAATATAGAATCCTGAGCGTAGCGAAGTTTTCAAAGGTACGAGACGCAGAATAACTTTAGTGCCCAGTGCAACACACAACTTTTCACCTTACTACAGCGAAGAGATGCGCTCGGCAGCAAAGTTATTCTGCCTTTGGTACCTTTGAAAACTTCGCTACGCTCAGGACTCTATATTTGAAACCGCGAGTAATAGTATATAGTGGTTTTTAGGGTACCTCCTGTACACGTTAGCGCTCATGTACACGACGCCGCCGCCGCGCCGCCGCCGCGCCGCTACCGCGCCTCTAGGCTGTGTACACGGTCGCTACCGCGCCGCCGCCGCGCCGCCGCCGCGCCGCCGCCGCGCCGCCGCCGCGCCGCCGCCGCGCCGCCGCCGCGATGCCATTCGCTAGTGTTTTATTTATCTAACAAAGGGGATGTCTCATTGCGGCCATATAATGTTTTTTTTTTTTTTGATAATTCAAGGATAACTTCTTCGTTTATGAATCGGTTTCGATGATTCTTTTTTTGTTGGAAAGAAGGTATTTCAAAGGCGGTTCCATGATATGGAGATTAGGGTTTGATGATGGAAGACCAGAGAAATCGAGTGGAGCTAAATAATAAGAAATATCTGCTTTCCAACAAAAAAAGAATCATCAAAACCGGTTCATGAACAAAGAAGTAATCCGCGAATAAACATTAAAAAAACATTATGGCCGAAATGAGAAACCTCCTTTTTCAGATAAATAAAACACTATCGAATTGGATTCGCGGTGCCAGCACGGCGGCGGCGCGGCGGCGGCGCGGTAGCGACCGTGTACACAGCCTAGAGGCGCGGTAGCGGCGCGGCGGCGGCGCGGTAGCGACCGTGTACACAGCCTAGAGGCGCGGTAGCGGCGCGGCGGCGGCGCGGCGGCGGCGTCGTGTACATGAGCCCTTAAGTGGGTTTTTTTTTTTCTCGCGTACCCCTTAGTGTGGGGTATCATTTAACCACTTCCCTGTCCGATGAATCACATGTGACTCACGACTATTGTTTAGGTATTGTGTCTGCTGCGCGGACAGTGAAAGTGTTAATAAGCCTTTCAACTCATAAAATGTACTTAGATAACATATTTTCCTAAACAAAATGTATCGGAGAACATGTTCTTCAACTGCAAATGTAAGTTTGTCAACTTTATTTTTACAGCTATAATAGGTGGGTATGTTTTGGGGATAGGTAGGTTTTTATTGTCAACTATTTTTAACTAACTTCAAAAAAAGAAGGGGAGGTTCTCAATTCGTCGTAATCTTTTTTATGTATTTCCCCGATTTCTCTAAACGCCTGGAACCATTTTGAAAATTTTTCCCCTCGGCGTCACGAGCGACGTCCTGACCTATAGCGCATGACGCAGTTCCTTACTGGACACGAAAGTTTCGGGAGGTACACTGTGTCGGATGGGGAAGGAAGAAACGCCTTGGTGTCACCACTGCGAGGATCGCCCGGAGAACACGGTGGAGCATACGGTGTAGGACTGCCCCGCTTAGGCAGAGCACCGCCGTGTCCTCACGACGCCGATAGGCGGAGACAACTCGTGCCCGGCATTGGTCGAAGCCATGCTGCGGGGCGAGAGGGAATGTGAAGCGGTCGCCTCCTTCTGCAAAGCAGTCATGCTCGCGAAGGAGGAGACGGGCCGCGTGAGAGCCGGCTATCCGATAGCGTCCTCCCTCCACCCCAGCCGCAGTTGTAGACGCACACGGCGATGGACTCATGGACGTCGGCAGACGGTCTCTGGCCACCGAAGGCACGGGCATGCGGGCAGCGAGTAGGTAATGGGCGACTCGCTGTCCGACCATGGACCATACCCCGCGTGTCGACGGCGCGCTCCACGCGCGCCTCAAAGAGTGCCAGCATAAGGATCCCCGTCATTATGCTGACACTCTTTGAGGCGCCCAGCCTGCCGGGGTCGCGGGACTCACGAATTTCCGTGACCCCGGAACATAAAGAGCTATTGAAGGACACCGTGGATTTTAGTCAGTACGAGTCCGACAGTCCCTCCTGCCCTGCCTTGAGTGGGAGGACTCATTTGATGACTTTAGCTCGATAAAAAAAAGTATAGCTAGCTACAGTGACAAGTTGTCTGCGACATAGTGACCCCCCCCTGATGTAAAAGCTGGATCCGCCCTTGCTTCCGTGCGATGGCGATTCCGTGCTGCCTGATGTGGTTCAACCCATAAAGTATTTATACAATACAATATCGTGTATAATAGGTACCTACACTACCTTTAATTGGCTTGTTGGACTTCAAATAGAGAGCGAGGGCTATCGAGTCGCTTAGAAGTGCAAGTAACAAGGTTTCTAGATCGTTGACTCATGCCCTTGGAACGATAGAGTTGTTGAACGTCCTCAATGGAAGACCGTCAACTTGAGTCAATGTCATAATGTTAAACGGAATGAAAGTATCGTAAGTTTAACCGATTTCATTTGCAATAGTAACAAATTTAGCCAGTCTCGTTAGGTTAAGGGATTAGTATCTACAACACCATAAATCCATCAATTCCTGTTTTTCAATTGCAGTGTTGTAATCAGGTATAACAAGCAAAGTGAAGATAAATGGTAGGTACTATTCGCTGGGTGCGAAGTACTAGGTGGGGGTAGTACTGTTCGATGGCAGCGCTCATGGTGGCGAATAGTAGAAGTTCCGACGGGTTTACCTCAGAGTACATTCAGTTTTGTCAACTAACAAAAATGGGCTAAACTCAGGAACTACAAGTTCGAATTGGAAAAATATTTTAATGTTGGATAGCCCACTAATCGAAGAAGGCTATAGGGTGTATAACATTACGCTATGACTAAAAGGAGCAGAACAGCAATGAAAAATGTTGCAAAATCGGGTAAATCTTATTGAGAGCTTACATTGCGTGCGCTGCGTAAACGGTTTACATTACGCAAAAATGATGTATGACGGAATTGTTCCTCATGAAACGTTCTAAAATAAAGTCCGCGACAGCATATGTCTATCTTTTAAGATTAACTCACCATAACCCTTTTCAAGGAAATCAAAGTGGTTTTAAAATAATACATTTCTTGCGACGATGTTTCTAAGAACATAATATTAATCCTTACCCAAATAAATACGTTTATCATTACAAGCATTTAGTTTTTAACAAAATTGCCCTTGACATAATTTGATTTCAATGAATATTTCACGAGATATTGTAGTTTTTTCAACGGTAGGTGTTGGGGCGCAGTCGGAATACGACGGTTCTGTCAGCTGTCACATTTAGCTCTGTAATCTGTACGTAATTTTTTAATAATCGCATTATTCCGCCACAAAAAAATAGTTCACAGCAGTTGCTGTGTTGTAAACTGCAAGAATACTAGCAGAAATAGTGAATTTAAGTTTTATTGATTCCCAAGCGGTTCTTGGAAAGATGAACAATCCAGGAGATGGTTAGGGGTAGTTCTTCGAAATTTGATTCTTTGACTGATTCATATGGTCAAATTTTAATTTCACTTTCAGCTCAGTAACACATGTTCATATGAAAATAGATATTCTAAATAACATTTATTTGTTTGAGGGACTTCTTTTTACAAAGTAGTTTTTAAGATATCGACGTTTAAAAATTTTGTGCCCAGATGAATCAGAAAATTTTACAGATGTAAATAAAAATGGGCTTTGTAATAAGAAAATAATCATAATATTATAACAACAATATTATTTTTTTATAAAACAATTAATTTATTAACAGTGATCATATTATCAAGGAAAAAATCTGGTCAATTTAACAATATAATTCTTGTTTTAAACTAACAATTACAGAAATAAATACTTACAGAAAAGCGAGAATTTTGTTATAAATAGGTACTAGATAGTTATTTTAATGATACGTTATAATATTTTCTCTGTTTACTTTTGTTTTTCTCACTATTTTTTCAAATACAATTCTTTCATTTCTAATTCCCACGCAGCATACTTGCCTGGAACTTTTCTTATTTTCCATCTTAGAAGGATGAAAAATTCGTACGTTCTGTAAGTCTCTTTTTCTCATAGATATATTTTTTCCATCTTTTCTACCATTGATAGTGGCATTGTTGTAGACAGCAATATAAAATAAAACAGATAGAGTTTAACTTAATAAATGAATAAAAACCGAAGAATAATGTCAAAATTATGTCACACACACTCTACTGACATGAAAAAGTAAAATAACGTAACAAAAGTGCTCCTTTCTGGCTGGAAAAGAGGAAAACTAATTTATTTTCAGATTCTTATGGGTTTTTGAACATATGAATCAGGCACAGATGAATCATGATTTTGCCTAAAATCACGCTTAACTCATCATTCATACAGACTTCAGTATTATCATTTTTCTACACGAATCTGTAACCCAAAAGCATCACACGAAACTCAGATTAAAGTCTTAAAACAGCAAAATAAAATTAATAAATTAGGCATTGTAATCAGCAAGGTACCTAAACCAAGCACAGATGAATCAAACATTTACCTCTGTTTCACCAGGTTCTAAGCCAACCAGCCTCATGTCCGCCTTCTAGCACGTCCTTTGTACGACAGGTTTCCCCCCTCGTGGGATCCCAGACTCTCATCATTATTCCTCAACCAAGTACAGTCAAGCAAAGCTTACTCCACATGAATCAGTATTATACGCCGGACACATCTTATTTACTTAATTAAAAATACACTAACGTAGTTATATCTAATATGTATTTTTTTTGTAAGAGGTCAATTAATTACCTTTCGATATAACTATAATTTATATTGATGAATCAAAAGGAAAATGCGACATCGACCATTTTGTTCCGGAAAATGGGAAACGGACGCCCTATATGAATCAGGAGAACAGACTTAAATTTTTTTTATTTTGTATCTAGATAGCTACTATTAAAAAAATATAATTTGTCCCAGGTAGAGCTAATGTTAAACTGTACAGAAAAAAATATTACATGCCGTTTTGCTAGTTGGTTACAGAAATATACCCACAGACATCGAAAATTTTGTCTCTGAAGAACTACCCTTAGCTGCCGTGAAGAGAAAAACTAAATAACATCATAATCCTCGTTTTTATCCTGTATTTCATATTTTTCTTATAGATTTCAATATGCCTATGTTTATTTAATTTTGTTCAGTGCCAATGGATTCCCATGGAATCCAAATCCAAGTGATTTGTTAAAGAATCTGATTTAAATTAGAACGGTCAGGCCCGTCAAAGTTGCAAACGCTAGGTGGGCTAAAGTCGTGCACGGTGCCAATTCTTGTATTATGCGACTAGGATAAAAACAAAAACGTCAATGACCTCATCATCAAGTGCCACTTGAAAATTACTTTTAGCAAGTAAATTATAGGTATTACAAAAATAATTATTATGATCGTTGCCTAATATCTTGTTATTGGTATTTTAGTGAAAATGGTATAAAAACGTGCATTTAGCACAATAGCGCTATCACAGAACTGTTCTTAATGTAGTTGCAAATACTATTTCAATAAATATTACATACTGATTTGAATAGCGTCCTGTTGACATTAAAGAAGCCTCCGAGGCTTATTTGCGAGGGGTTCATCTCAGTGGCTCGCAGGAACATGTTCACTTCAGTTTGAGCATCCGTATTCATCCAGGACAGTTCTACCATCAGCAGCTTCTTTTGAAAGTTAGTTCGTACCTGTGGTGCGAAAAAATGGAGTGAGCTCTGTTTCAAAAGACTAAAAGTTAGGTAGCTTTGGATCTAAAGGGACGTGAGTCAGCTCGTCGCATGCATTTGCGTCATGGCGTCAACCAACGTCAAGCAAGGTTGGTAGCTTGAATTTCGCGTTGGTTGACGCAAAGTGCCTTTTTTGCGTCATATACCTTGCCTTACTTTTTGTGGTTTATTATCAAAAATAGAAGTTACTTACATTATGAGAAGCATAATGAGCTTCATCGCAAATAAAGAATAGCAGAAAGATACTGCATACCGCCGTCAATGCGAGCCCAATGTCCTTTATACCGAAACCTTCGGAGATCTGGCTCAGCAGCCCGTAGATAGAGAGGGTAATAATAAGGAAGAGATAGAGATTGACGAAGGTAAACGTGTAGCAATTAGCAATGCCTGTGTCTCGGGAGAGCTTGCTTAAACGAAGCCATAGGGCACGATATTCGGCAACTTTGCCAGCTGGGCCGATGTGGCGGAGAGCCTGCAAGAAATGGAACATTAACTAGGGATCAATCTGGAGATATAACAATTGCAGAACGATATTAGTTATGAGTTTTAAATTAAATGAGCAGATAGCATAATTAAATTATTTATGTGTCGCGTTAAAAATGTGACATCATTTATTTGGACATTACAGAACTGGCAATTTTTACTTACGCTTTGGAAATCTTCAGCTAAGATATTGGCACATAAGCTCAGCGTCTCGCAGAGAAGATACCAGTAGCCACCGAGCATGTAGGTCAAAATCTCCAGGAAAACATAGGGCACCAGCTGCAAAGGCTTGAAGTGAACCATTGTGACGTGGGTCACGATGACCGTGGTAGTTGATAAGATCGGTATGATGACAGCAATGGCTAAAGCTTTCTTGTATAGCTTCACCGGGAGCGTGCGACCTGATAGCTGCTTGTAGACCACCTGATTGTTGTAAATGATTTTATAAGTTAACGAATCTTGAAAATGAATTGAGCTATCTAGTAAAATATAATATTGAACTAAAGTTGTCAGAAAATATTATAACTGTTTTTCTTAATATAATCACTTTTTAATCAACACCGATATAAGCAAAAACTCATTTGAATAAGCTAAGGTTATTTCAAGAAATTCTTACCTCAAAATCCACCCATCCATTCAGAACATTCGCGATTTTCCTCGTTTCATACCACAGGATCGGCACCACAATCAACGGGAACAAGTACACCGTAAATAAATATTCAATAACAGCCTCTTCGAACTTGCCTTCCGCTGTTCGTAAGATCTGAACTTTGTGCAAAGACAGGTACAGCACGTAGCTGACCAGGGAACAGAACACCAGCAGGGAGTACAGCATCGAGGATGACGCTATCGTGAACTGGTTGACACATGCCGTTGGTCTCGTTATCGGCAGGACCCCCATCACTCTCAATATGGTGAACACTGGTTTGATGTTCTCATATATAATATCGTTCGAAATTATTGGCTCGACGAGGTTGTTTCTCTTTGGAGCGACAGCATTTACCGGGATCCGTGTCACTGGTGACTGAATAGGCGTAACATCCAAGAAAATTATCTTATTTTTCGGCCTTTCATTCATCTGAACAGGAAACCCATTCGGTATGGGTACCGTCGTAGGAAATAAACTGTTACTTGTATAGTACGACATCTTTGTGGCGTATCTTTTCAGTTTATGACCGTTGTCTGGATGTTGATGTTCTACACTGACTGAATAGGGTTTTTACTTGAGGAGGAAGCTTAACGAGGCAAGGGCGGAGAGCATCATATTTCAAAGGTTGACAAGTTGATTGTGGCCACGTAAGCATTCAGTCGACCTTGCATTAAATTTTCATTTGCTGTGTCACCTTGAGCGAGACCTTCATTAGGTTACACTCGGTTTGACAATACGTCATCCGTCACCTCTTGCAAGTGCGAGCATTTAGGGTGCATGGTGGCAGTTGCCACGAGCAGGCTTTTGACGTTAGTTTCCTACGAGACGTAGAATTCAAACAATAAATTGAACTTGACCATTTGACCTTTAATTAAATAACGGGAAAGTTTTGTTTATATTTAATTCCAGTGTAAACATCCGCGATGACTTTGCGCATTTGGATCGTCATTTGTGGGGACTCGGCCGTCGAGGCTGTAGACATAAAATATAGCAATTTAAGTTTTTATAGTAACATTAACACAAGTTGATTTAATACCAAAAACTTTTGAGAAAGAACAATTACATAAAAGACAAGTTTATTACCATTGTAATGAACTACAGCAACAAAATTCGCGAAGATTTACGATGACGTTGCAGCAATATCCTAAAGACGTTAATTACATTATTTATCAACCTTGGAAAATGAAGGGAGATTTTCCCATCAGTATATCCCGGCCAATTTACCTAATCCTCGATTAACCCGGCCGCGATGCAGCTAAATTTGATTGTGAGCGGCTTAAGAAAGCCCTGCGGCCAACCTTTCTTCATGATTGCTCTCCGAGGACCGGACCTTATATCTTGTGGATGCTCTACAAACAGGCCTCTACGTTTATTGGTAGGTTTATCTTGGATTACATGAAATAAGGCGGGACTCGGATAATACGACTTTCACTGCAGTAGGGATATATTTTATACAAATGTTGATCATCTATGTAATTGTGTTTTTATGTTTTGTTTGATTACAGCTGTAAAAACGTGATCACTATGATTCTTTAACTAAATGTGCAAAACATTTTTTCACTAAATCCCTTCCAATATTTTTATGTCACACAAATCCCTCATATACCTCAAGCACTCGAGGTGTAATATTACGACAGTTTTTCACCTACATCACGTTATTTTTGCACTGCGTACGGAAAAGTACCGTAAAATTTTCTTGCTCGTAATATCGAGAGATGCGACGGAAGCTTGGCATATTGAAATCTCAGCAAGTCTCGCGTGGAGTGGTTCCCGTCAGTCACACGCGCTCTCAGGTTCGATCGTCCCGTTCATTGATAATAATAATCCCTCCGTATGATTTAATATCCGTAGATGTATTTGGCGTTTGTTAGAAAACAATACTATACAGTAATCCCTTTGTTACAGAACCGGAAAGTTGTTTCGTTTGGGCTACCGGTAAACTAGTTGTTTCTTTTAAAAAGTTTGGCGTGGCAACCCTTTGAGTTGTTGTTTTTTGAGTGAATTAAAAAAAAAGATTACCTAGTTTGATTGAATTTATTTTTGCTGCGGCTATAATTTTTACCGACAGGTCGAATTTTCTTCTTCACTTTCTTGTAAAGAGTGTCCTGAAACAAGTATTTTCAATGATTTATTTTCCTATAATTTTCCGTCCCGTACCGACACGTGCCGCCGAATATATAACAACTTGAGTAACGCTGGGAGTATCGCCTCTTGCTAAAGAAATAAGCTTTAATAATGATATTTATAAGAAGAATCACGAGAAAGCACTTCAAACTTATGCTACATAATTCAACCACGTACTAACAAGATGAATGAATAACTGGATTATTCCGTACTATGTTATTTAAAAGTTTGTTAACGTCGACAGATTCCAAAGTCTTTGTTACCGAAAGTTATGGGCGGAGTATAGCATCGCGAACTTTATAACAACCGCCATGAATGACGTGGAGATATTGTGACATACTACTTCGTTATTCACTTGCTTGTTTGTTGGAGAATATTGTGGAAAATAGGGTACGAGATTTTCATGTTAAAATTGTCGAATATATGTATGTACGAAGATGTATGAAGTTGGGTTGTGTTCACAGATTTTATGATTTTGGGTTTTTAATTATAAAATGCCTACATATAATCGTTTAAATTCTATATTCAGATTCAGACTAACCATGCATTTACAAGGATTTGGCGAAACTTTACTTCTCGTTTTATTAATAAGGGGGCAACAGTATGGACTAGAGTTCTCATTCTCTTAGTTTTTATTGTGCAGTCACATAATATTTTTAAAGTAACTATAAAAATGATTGTTTGAAAGTCAGTGGAAAAAATCAAAGAACCGACTTCCGAAAGATCAGCATTTTTCAGTTAGTGGGTGGGTACAGGTGCAATATTTTGTTGTGTGATAGCGTAAACAATGCATCTAGATATGCGATAGCAGCAATCGCCTTTGATTTGTTGTAATTTATGGAATAGTGCCTTCGATTTCTCCAAGATCCCGGCATCAGATCCTGACTTGATTACCTCCCATGTTTTCAAAATCGATTAAAATGTAGAAAGGAAGTGTTAAAATTGACATGAAAAAAAAAAGCGTGAAAACGGGAAAATCATCGCCTTTGATTTGCTGTAATTTATGAAATATTTGCCTTCGATTTCTCCAAGATCCCGTCATCAGATGCTGACTTGATTACCTTCCTTTTTCAAAGTCGCATAAAATGTAGAAAGGAAGTGTTAAAATTGACATGAAAAAAAAAAGCGTGAAAACGGGAAAATCAGCAGAGATTATTTTTTGTTTTTATTCATATTGCAACCAGCCAGTACTCAGCCAACTGATTGATGAATGAGTTGTTTTTAATCTGTCATTTGTACAATTTGTTGTTTTTTAATCAGCTTCATGTATGGCATTGTTCCAGCTTTAATTTTGTACCAGCATTTTTTATTATCAAGAGTAACATTTCGTAGTGAAAATAAATGTGTCGACCCGAGAAGGGTTTATATACTTAGATGTTTATATTTTTTCTGTTTTCCTGCTTTTTGTTTGGGACAAAAACAACCTTGAACTTGTGTGTTGCGAAAAGAAAGGTTGCTGTATTTCCACCTAAAGAGTATGTACCTATAAGTTTAAGGTTTATGTGGATTTTTAGGGTTCCGTAGTCAACAAGGAACCATTATAGTTTCGCTATGTCCGTCCGTCCGTCCGTCCGTCCGTCCGTCTGTCCGCAGTTTAGCTCAGAGACGCACAGTACTAGAGAGCTGTAATTTGGTGTAAATATACGGATTTGTTGTGCCGAAAAAGTGGTAAAATAAAATCTGGTAAAATATTTTTTTTAGGGTACCTCCAGTACTTACACGTAAAGTGAGTATTTTTTTTTTCTCGCGTAACCCTTAGTGTGGGGTATCATTAAATAGGTCTTTAAAAAATAAGGTGAGTTTCCATTAACAATTTTTTGATAAAAAAATTCATTTGTGAAATATTAAGCTTTAAAGTGCTAAATTTTGCTCGACTTGAGTGTCCCCCCCCTCTATCAGCTAAACGGTTATGTTTGGGGGTGTGAAAAAATTCACAATACTAGTATATATAAAGAAGTTTAAAAGAAAATTATCATGACTAAGTAGGCTTTACAACTTTTCGAGTAATAGTCGACCAACTTATAAAATATACTTGAGTAACATATTTTCTTAAACAAAATGTATCGGAGAACATCCTCTTCAACTGCAAATTTTAGTTTGTCAACTTTATTTTTACAGCTTTAATACGTATGTTTTTACGGTATGTTTTTTTGGGGATAGGTAGGTTTTTATCGTCAACTATTTTTAACTAACTTCAAAAAAAGGAGGAGGTTCTAATTTCGTCATAATCTTTTTTTTTTTAATGTATTTTCCCCGATTTCTCAAAGACTCCTGGACCGCTTTTGAAAATTCTTCTTTTTAAAATTAAATTCAGCGAATCAGTTTAGTTAGTTCGCATAAGTATTTTGATGGGCAACTACGGAACCCTACACCCCTACACTGTGCGTGGCCCGACACGCACTTGGCCCGTTTTTTAACTTACAAGATTTGATTACAGACATATTAATAATGGGACAGGTAAAAGTAAATAAAGGCTTGATTCGCTGTGTTTACGACTATATCACGAGTACCTAATGTCTGAGCAAGAATAAGTTTCATAGAGTGAGATTAGAGAAGATTAGGTTTCATTTAATGTGAGGTGTTATATCTAAGTAGACGCTTGTAGGATTCTCGGATCGGAGTCAAGTTTCTATGTAAGGGTTTGTGACAACACAACCAAAAACGACGCCATCGGAAAATTAAAAGATACAGTGCCCTATAGCCAAATGGCAAGCGACATTTCGCTAACATTCAGCAGTCGCTAATACATTTTCTACTTTATACCCCATTGCATAAAGTTGAAAATCTATTAAAGATTATAGATCGTTTTCGTTTGTTTCGTTTGCTATCGCTAAGCAGTCTTTACTAGATTTTCAACTTTATGCGATGGGGTATAAAGTTGAAAATGTATTAGCGACTGCTGAACGTTAGCGAATGTCGCTCGCCGTTTGGCTACAGGCCAGTGGCTTCGTCCCTGTATTTGTTCCTGATAATTATTTCCGCATCCGCCGCGCCGCCATCGCGCTAGGCTCGCAGTATATTTGAGCACTAAGACATAATAGACCACATCGAGTTAATTCCAACGATCATTGCTGAACGGTCCTGCGGGAGACTATGTAAGGATGTGTGAGATAGATCCTAGTCGATTTACACTAGCTTTATACTTATTACATTATTTTATTGCTTCAAGGTGGATGGTTGTGTTTGTGAATGTGTTTATTTGATACTATTCTGATTTTTGTGAAGGTGATCCAGGTTAAACTGATTTGAAAGTGTATTTAATAAGTATAAGTTCAGAATAAAATAGATAAAGAATTGCGATTTTTTTTACTGTAAAAGCCTCTAGGTACGTAGTTGTTTTTAATAGTAACAGTTTGCGATAAATAAAACAGACAAAAGAAATATCACAAAAAAACATTAAACATTTAACATTACATTATAATTAACTAGCTGTTGCCAGCGGCTTCACACGCTACAACTCGAAAATTATCCCACGGGAACATAAAATCGGGATAAAAGCTATCCTATGTGTTAATCCAGGTTATAAACTATCTGTGTACCAAATTTTAGCCAAATCCGTTCAGTGGTTTTTGCGTGAAAGAGTAACAAACATCCATACATACTTTCGAACTTAAAAACTTTCGCCTTTATAATAGTAGTAGGATTAATAACCAAAAGTAAATAAAAAAATATAGTTCCCGAGTGCACGATCCAAAAAAAAAAGAAGACATGAAAAAAAAAACATTAAATTAAACATCGAGTGCAGAGATCTTTTGTGGTTTTGTAAATTAAATAACAAATTAAAGTTAGAAAATCGTAAATTGGGAGTGTGCAGTGTGCATGTTGAAATTCTTCGCCAACGGCATCGTTCATACATCTTCTATATGAATTATAACAATGTCACTGCTAGCAATAACTGGCATTAGGTACTATGTTACCGGTTCCCAAATTCCAACCCAAATCTGAGCGTAGCAACTGATCACTCAGTCGCTACGATGACCTAAGTACGAATAAGTGAAGTGATATCCAATAGAGGTGAGGCATCGATCTTAGCTAAAAGCCAGTCAAAGATCATTAAGGATAAGAAGGAACCTTTTTACCTTTCCGTGACAGGACGGAACCATGACCCGTTTGAAACGTTATTTTTACCAAAGGACCCGCCCGCGTCCGGAGCAATTGACAGGATCTTTTACAACTTATAGATTATGGTACTGAAAAAAAAACTACAGACAAAATGCTCTATTGCAAGGAACTAAGAAAGATTTATACTAAGGCAGTCTTGGTGAACTATGTATTTATTTCTTTGCAAAGACTTCTGGTTGTAGGTACCTATAAAAAGGCTCTCCATAAATTATACTGCTAAACATAAATATTATAATGGCAATTCTGCCAAAACAATCATACATAATAAGTACAGACGCCAGCACATCAAGCTACCACAATCTGTCAGATTTCTTTAATAGAATTTCAACCTTATCACAAGAGAGGAAGGTTAATTTTTGAGTGGTAAAATCTGACAGATTCGGGTAATTTGACCTGCTGGCGTCTGTACCTACTAGTAAAAGGGAGTATTAATCACTGATTTAATAACAAACAAATACATTACGTGTCCATTAGTTTTAAAAAGTAACTAACGGACTATTATTGAATCTGCAATTTAATTGATGCTGTCAACAGCCTATCCTGCATATTAAAATCACACAAAACCTAAAACATCTTCAAATAATAGACAAGAAACCTTCTTCAAGAGTAACTGCTAATGGTACAGTCCCTATTTATCGCGCCATCCCATGGGATAAATGTCCCATTTGTAGGGAAGGCGTAGGGACTTTTTGCCCACAACTGTAACTCAGTGAGGGACGATGGGTATTATCACGGCCCCTGCGAGGGTTATCGCGGTGGCGCAATATCTCTGATATGAATTAACTATAGTATTGATATGGATGTGATAGTGTACACAGTGGGTAGATAAGATAGTTGTTTGGAGATAAATTGGGAAAAACCTTTGATTGATTGCGTAAGTTTTTATTGGAAGCAGATGTAGTGTGTGTAATGTGTATCATTACTGTTTTTAAGCGTAGTAAAATCATCAAACGAGTCTTCGTACTCAGGGCAGGGCGGGAGGGACTGTCAGACTTGTACTGACTAAAATCCAGATACTATGACTAGTCCCATGACTCCGGTACGCTTTGGCCCTCTGAAGTCTCCATCATTGTTTTGACAGCTCTTTGACGTGCCGTTGACCCGCGCATGGGCATTTGATAATTAGGTATCACACGAGATCAGAGTACCGGGATTAAAAGTACCAATACAAATATCGATAAAAAGTATTTGTCTTTCTGTTGGGAACCGGCAGAGGTTTATCTTTTTGAAAAATGTGTGCCCCGGACCGCACAAATTTTTCTTAGAGCCTGTCCCGTGTTTGCGCCCAGTGTGAGCTACATTAACCGGGCCATGGTCTGAAAGTCAAAGTCAAAGTCAAATCATTTATTTCAATTAGGCCATTCAAGAGGCACTTTTAAACGTCGATTTTTAAAATTAAGGAAATAGGATGGGATGGGATTGAATCTACACACATTCGCTAAGGTAGGATGTATGAAGAAGAATGGGCAAGAAACTTCATACTTACTCTTTTTAAAAATGTTTAACAATATTTTATAACATCATTTGAAACAAATAATGTGAAATCAATGCACCTTGAAAATCTAGACTAAAAATCTAAAAATAGATTAATAGGAAAAATAAAAAAGCAAAAAGGTACATGGTGTTCACATTTTCACAAAAATATTGCAATTAGGTACAAAATTTATAAATATATGTGTGTGAGCATTAAATTTCAACCAGCTTGATTTCGTTTTATCCCTACATTGTACTATGGAGCGGGACCAGCATGTTTCCAAACATTTTTATTTGGATAACTGAACTGATCAATGGTAGTCCTGTTTTTACCATTATTGCGGCTTTGTACGGTCTGCGTACTGTGCCTGGGCACTGGGCAACGTTGGCACATCCCTATTTTGGGCACTGAACTTACATAATAGCATACCTTTCATAATAAGTCTTGTCAGTACGGTAGGTATTACTTAGATGCCTACTTTCTACCGGAAAAAGGGATGTGAATGTTAGTAAACACATTAGCATGACTATGTCAAGGGTGAGCCAAGGTTCAGCATACCGAATGACATGGCCAAGGCAATATGAGAGTTATTGAAACGAAATGAATGTCAATATCGATAGGCCACGTGGAAATATTTATAAGGGACTAGGTCATGTTCATGACATGACGAAGGTCTAGTTTGAATTCAGGGACGGCCTGGCTCAGTGCTCGTACATATAGGTGCGCAGTTATTATAGTCTGCTATTTTTATAAATTCGTAATATCAACATATTTTTTCTAAAAGTTGGTATGATCTGTTAAATTCAAAAGTCGGTCATTGTTGGATCAATGGTCTCTTAAAATAATTGTGTTATAATGACGTTAGAATATTTATTCATGCCAGAAATGATATACATACGAGTATTAGGTACATAACTATTGTTTTAATCAATCAGAATTAAACAGAAGTTCGTAGTCATAAAAAAAACATCTGTAAGGGCGACTTTTACCAACGGTTAAACATGTTTAAAATTTTATTTAAGGGGGATGCTCCAACCAGCCCGCGAAATTCAAATTTTTTTACGTTTTTTGCAATTTGCAGGCCAGTGACATGTTGTAACTTTATAAATATTTGTGTTGCGCAAATAACAAGTATAATTTTAAATATAAAAAATATCAAAAAACTCGCTCCATCAGCTCTCACATAGAAAAGGTGCATCATGTTAAAATCTCCGAAATCTAACTACGATGCACCTTTTCTATGTGAGAGCTGATGGAGCGAATTTTTTGACAATTTTTATATTTAAAATTATACTTGTTATTTGCGCAACACAAATATTTATAAAGTTACAACATGTCACTGGCCTGCAAATTGCAAAAAACGTAAAAATATTTGAATTTCGCGGGCTACATCGACGCAATCACCTTAAAGACAAAATTCAATACAATTTTGTGCTTATATAAATTTTAAACATGTTTAACCGTTGGTAAAAGTCACCCTAAGAGATTATACGAGAGATACTGACTGATGCTTTAAAAATCTTTATCTTTATCTTTACATATAATAAAATCGTAGAGCTGTCATTCCTGTACATTGAATATTTTTTTCTTTTTGTATTTTTTTCGAGATAAGGGATCGATTCTGATGCCAAATCAACTTTTTTTTTCTTTCGAAATTTTTTATGTTTTTTTGATTTGATCTATCTCTTAAACTACTGTAAAGTTGTCGATCAAATTTTCCTCAAATATTCCTAATAATATGCTTCTGTTGATAGGCTATGTATCATTACGCTATTTTTCCTGGGAGATAAGCAATTTTAAATTTTGTTGTTTTTATCTGTTTGTTTTTAGTTGGAAGCTAAACCACTGGATATTATTTAGTTAATTTTTCCCCAAATATTCCTTAAACTGTTCTTCTATTAATAGGATATGTATAATTACGCTATTCGCTTTGGGGGATTAGCAATTTTATAATATGTTGATTTTCAGTCATTGTTGACATTTGTATAAGAACCGCTATTTGAAAACACTGTCAGCGTACTAGCCAGTCTGGTTGGTATCCTGCTTGACTTTCGTGCAAGGGGTCTCTGGTTCAAATCTCGCTGTTTCTTTTTTTCACTTTTTGAGTTTTCTTATATTTGTCCTGAGAGTTTCAAATAATTAAAAAAAATGTGTATACTTTTATTTCAATATTATTCGCGATTTTAAATTATTACTATTTTTTTTCAATAGTTTTCTAGGATATAAATCTACACTGATTTAAATTGTAGGTAGTAAGTTGGATATTTTTTAAAATTGTAATTGTTTCGAGGTGTGGAATTTTAAAGATTAGAAAAAATTGTGTTTATTTATTTTTTGAATTGGTGTTCAAACCAGTGCATAGATTCTGTTTTAAACGACGACAAGTTGTACTCATCGAGTCAGATAATTCGTTATTTTTTAGGTATCACGCGGTATGCTAAAGGGAGAAGAGCAATGTTATCGTACGTTCAATTTGCAGCGATACTGTAAATCAACCCAAAAATGATAGTCTAATGTTTAAAATAAACACGGTTCTTTGAAATTAATGTCGCTCAAATAAGGACGTTTCCTATGCAAACTATGTACCTAGATATAGACAATTACGTTCATATTCCAGATGGCGCCACACGATCCGTATTGTTTCTCAAATTCTAAAATAACGCAAGCGAAGCCGCGGGCAAACACTAGTGTACTATAAATGCGGTGTGAACAGCACACTGAAAAACGTCGTATGTTCTGTGTATAGTACACGAGCCTTTATTATGATTTAAACTTGAAATCATTCGAAGACATGTGACATCTTTTTTTTTTTTTAGTTTAGTTTTTTGGTAAAATCATCAAATGAGTTCTCCCACCCCGGGCAGGGCGGGAGGGACTGTCAGACTTCTACTGACTAAAATCCACGGTGTCCTTCAATAGCCCTTTCTGTTCCGGGGTCACGGTAAGGAAATAATCCCGCGACCCCGGCAGGCTTTGGCCATCTCAGAGGGGGGCCCCGTCATTATGCTGACGCTCTTTGAGGCGCGCGTGGGACACAACGCGCCGTCGACCCGGGCAAAGACATGTGACATCTACCAAATTATCCTTTGAAATTCCATCAAAAATCACGTTCCAGGACCTCGTTTACCTGTTTAGATAGTCCCGCGACCCCGGCATTACGAATGTACCTGAGATAAATTAATCTCGAGATAGTTATGTTAGTTGTTTACGTATTCAATATACTCGTATTTTAGTCATGTCTCCGGGCGTTGCAGATGCGGAACTAACAATATCAGCCGCCGGTCCGCTCTAGTCATTAATAAACATCAAATATACATAATATACTACGTCTGCATCTCTAACTTTTAGTATTCTGCCTTAGCTGAGTATGCAGGGAACTGATTTTTATGTGATTCGAGAAGTTTAAAAAGGATATTTAATTGTAAGAGGGGCTGAAATTAATGTCTGTTTCGAATATGATTATGGTATTTGGATATTTTCAATTATGACATGCATGACTGCTGGCGTGTAGCAAGTTCGGTCCCCGAACGGAACAAATATTTGTTTCACCTACAAGTAGTTGCCCCAGGTCTAGGTGTGTGTGTATGTCCTCACATACACGGTTTTTATGTTTGTAAACGCATCCTCCATACAGGAAAAAATCTTGATGAGGGACAAAGTAGAAAAAAAAGAAAATTGTCTTCAACAAAATGAAAACTATTAGAGCGGCCACATACATCAGTTTTCCTGATCAGCCTCCCTAGACAAGTGGCAAACGATAATAATCGTTAACGCTCGGTTGTCGCCAATAGATTTTCAACCTTATTCCTTCGAGTCTTTAGTTGAAAATCTATTGAAGATTTCATGGCGTTGTCGTTCGTTCCAGTCGCTAACGCTTAGAAATCCTAAATAGATTTTCAACTAAAGATTCGAAGGAATAAGGTTGAAAATCTATTGGGGAGAACCGAGCGTTAACGATTATCGTTTGCGACTTGTCTACGGGGGCAGGAATCCTGATCCGTTTTCTATCGGAACACAGTGAATTATACAAATGTGTGTGCATGTTTTGTATGTGTTGAATGAAATGTGAATATTGCATTCATCATTTCGAATTCCAAACGGAAAAAAAGGAACTGATGTATGTGGCCGCCCTCAGGTAGATAGATTGTATTATTTGTATTTAATCAAGTTTTCAGTACTATAACCATTAGTTTATACTATCATTCAAGCCTCAAAAGACTCCTTTATCATTGTTAGAAACATAGAAATTAGAACTTTATATCTAGTACAGTTGTGTATATTATGCAGTAAGTCGTTCGAGAAACCACGAATTAAATAGGCCACAGACCGTTACATTCATTAAGCTGTTGCCTGTTACTGTACGTAACCACATGTGGTTTCACTGTTAGTTTAACTTCCAATTCACATACTATAAATGCAACATCAACATGTCGATATGGAGGAAAGTGGCTAAGCAAAGCTGCAGGGTTTATTTCAAGAATTATTAAAATCGGGACCAAAACTCTCCTATGTGTTCAATCCAGATTATGATTCGTTCAGTACCCTTAGCACGAATTTTCATTCTGTTACTTTACAGCGTCTTTCTAGTATTTACAGCGTTTCATGTATGAAAAAATGGAACAGCGCCTCTGGTGTGCGAAAAAGGACCTATTTTTTCCATAAAAATTGACAAATACAAATTGCAAAAGTTCCAGTTTAATTTACGTCTCAAATAGTGAAAACTCGTACTAAGGGTACAGTAGTGTTTGAAAGAGTAACAAACATGAACACAAAACTTTCGCATTTTTAATATTAGTAGGATTGGTGAAAAGTAAAATTAGTTCGTAAGAAGTGAGATATTGTCGAGGGCTACTATAATACCTGAATAAAAAAAAAGTTTAGACTTTAGATCTTCAGGTTTTTTTTTGAGGATGTTAAACTAACGAATGAGTCTTTTCCCTGAACGCTCTGTGTTACAATGGTTTCCAAGTTCGCTAGCTAAAGCATTATTGATAAAATACCTATTAATATAACAATACTGCTTTGAACGTATTCCCGAGAATAAAGTACAAACTTATGAAGTCGGTAGAATATACTGCAGATTAACGTCGCCACAAAAGTTTCAACTTCCCCGGCTAATATTAAACAGCTAGGATTTTATAAAATGTATTTTCAAAATACGTAGGTACTAACTTATGGTAGCTTGCAGAAAAGTTATGTTCGGAAAAACCAGAAAATCATTATGCATGCAGTTGCAGTACTATGAATTTTTCAAAGAGTATTTTTTGTTTTATTTATAAAACCTTTTTAAAAAAAAATCAAACCAACTAAACATCGAACTGAAAAGCAAAAAATAAATTTTGAGGCGGCGCCAAACAAACAAACACACAAATTAAACTATTTGAAGAGCAGAATAGCTCGTTGTATAGCTTGTCGTGGTTGAATAGCTCGTCGTAGCTATTCGTTGATTGTTTCTTTGGCGCCGCCTCAAAATTTATTTTTTGCTTTTCAGTTCGATGTTTCGTTGGTTTGATTTTTTTTAAAAAGGTTTTATTTTACACTTTTGAGTTTCCAATCTTGTGTCAATTTCAGTAACTAAAAAAAAGTGTAAGATTTATTTTTATTCTACAATTTTTTTTTGTTAACTTTTGACGACCTCCTACACCTGCTTTCTGTCTTCATTCTCAAACTCTCAACGACTGTCATACCCCAGCTACGTCTAAAGTTCTCATCAAGATGAGTGAAATGAGCCCAAATACGATATAGTTGCTGTTACCTGTTAAGGATCTCTTTCTACTGCCCTCTGTCACCATCATCAGACCCTCGATGACAATTATACCCCAGCTAGGTATAAAGTTTTCATCAAGACTAGTGAAATGAGCCTAAACACGATAAACGTGCTGTTAACTGTTGAGGACCTCTTGCCCCTGCTATCCGTCACCATCCTCAGACCCTCGATGGCAATGATACCTCAGCTTGGTCTAAACTTCTCATCAAGCTGAGTGAAATGAGCCCAAACACGATATAGCTGTTGTTAACTGTTTTAAGGAACTCTTGGGACTTCTGATGATGGTGACGTCATCGTGTTATGTTCTCCACATCTCTGCTATGTAATAATGTCCTCAGAACTAAAATTGTTAACTTTATTTCAACAGAATCGGTTCATAATTGAAAATTCTGTAGGAAGATTGACAATTAATTCCTTTTTTTCTACCCTTAGAGGCCGATTTTAGTTTTGAATTACCAACCAACCAACTTTGAGATATACTCTTTCCAACAAAAAAAGAATTTTTGAAATCGGACCACGTCAGGAAAAGTTATGCGTGGTCATACATAAAAAAAAATATACATGTCGAATTGAGAACCTCCTTTTTTTTCGTCGGTTAATAAAAGAACCTTTTTTTTTAACTTTGCTTCGCCATCTGTATTTTTGCTGTCTCTTAGGTGCGCTTACAAACATTCAAACTCAACTCAAAAAAGATTTAACAATCCGGAACAGCCGTCTGTAGCCTGTAGGCCATTGCAAATTTTTGTTCCATGCAGGAATCATGGGTACACAGCAGCCCGAGTACTCAACACCAACATTGCTTCAAGGAGAAAAGTCAAAGAAACAGAACTGAAGGAAACAGACATTTTTTTTCACCTCACACTTTTTTTTCGATTTCGAGATTCGAAATCTGAGCGCAAATTTCCATTTGCCGCGCTAGCGCGGAAATTGTTTTCAAAATTCGAACACGTCTTCTATTCAATTTATTTTCTACACTGGCAGGCGAGCCGGTCCCGCTGCATTTCCTTGCTAAAGTATGGTGAGAAGTTGTGTGTTGCGCTCAGCTGCAAAGTTATTCTGCGTCCGGTACCTTTGAAATCTTCGGCACGCTCAGTTTTCAATTGAAGTTCAACTGCAGTAGCACCAAAAAACAACTTTGCCATCTTGCATAACAAATAACTGTTATATATCCATAAAAACACCTTGGGAAGGCAAAAAATAAACCAACAAAAAATTCAAATCCGGCTTACTTTTAATGTTCTCTTTTTGAACAAGTACTCCAGTCTAAGTTGCCAGCAATTGACTCGTTAGATCTGGCAGTGTGCCGGATATCAGTGCAGCTCTAATTGCTCCGCTTCAACTAGAGGGGCTCCTCTAGAGTACAATTGTCGTAGGATGGACATATCTCCCTTGCACTTGCACTAGTATAGGACATACACTACAAACAATTTGGTATTTGACAGAAAGTCGAGATGTTCGGTTTTAGTCAATTTTATTATAGTATGTTTTACCGACTTCAAAAAAAAGGAGGTTATCAATTTGACCCGTATGTATGTAATATTATCAGAACTGTCCAGTTTTCGTATATGTTAGTCTATATCAGCGTCTGAACAAATGTACCAAATTTCATAAGTGTATGTAGCGTCTGAACAAATGTACCAAATTTCATGTATGTATGTTTTTTATGTGTTATAATATAATCGATTTAAGTAATTCTTTTTTTGTTGTACTGGGTATTGTTTAACTCAGGGTACACTGCAAATTTCATCAAAATCGGTTCAGTAGTTTTAGAGATATGGATTTTTTCGTTGTGACGAATTACAAGATTAGTGCACATCATGTAAGAAAACTTTGTATTTTACAAGAATTTGGGTAAAATAAAAACTTTTTTTAAAAAAGTACCGACTTCCAAAACAAATACAAAAAAGTTTAAAATAACCTTCCTTTCGGAAGTCGGTGGCAATAGTCAATGAAATAATAAAAATCAAAGCCACCGACTTCCGAAAGGAAGGTTATTTTAAACTTTTTTGTATTTGTTTTTGAATTCGGTACTTTTATAAAAAAAGTTTTTATGTAATAATATTATTACCTTTCCTTGAGTATCTCATGTATATTCTGTTGCATTATGACGGCGTGGAGATTATTATAAAATAAAAGTAATCTTTGAAGATACTAAGAAATATAATTGAGCACGTTCCATGGGCACGACGACATATTTGTGACAAGTCATAGACAACTAGCATAGACTACACATACTCAATACACGTTCCTTTTTTTTTAAAATAACTTAAATTATTTATCCTAGAACACAAACAGACTTACATGAAAGACTGATATAAATCACAAACATAAGAAGCATAAAAAACTATAAACTTTACTCAGTAATACAATTAATCAACAAATCTAGCCGGGGGCCTAACCTGTCTGCCGCTCCTTGTTCTCTTAATACCATCATTCTGAACACTCACAGTATCTTTAACAATTTCGGGTCTTACAGGTGATGCTGCACTAGATGGAGTAGGAGAGACAGGAATTGACTGTTTTACTGGAACCAAATGTTGTCTATTTCTTCGAAATATGCCTGTTGGTGTTTCAACAACATATGATCTTGGTTCATCAGCATATTTTAATATTTTTCCAGGAATCCAGTTAGCATTGGGATCCTTCTTATACATAACACTCTCTCCTTCCTTCAACAATGGTAAAGCCTTTGTTTTTTTATCATAATAAAATTTTTGTTTTTCCTTTTCAAATGATTTCAACTTAATATATTCTTCAACGGGAACCACTTTAGGCTGCAGAAGATGCAATGCTGTTGGTAATTGCGTTCTTAGTCGACGTGACATCAGTAACTCTGATGGTGCTGGTAATTTTCCTCTTGGAGTTGTCCTATACTGAAGCAGTGCTAAGTATGGATCAGTCTTCGACTCATGACATATAGATAGTATTCTTTTAACTATTTTAACGCCAGATTCCACTAGTCCATTAGATCGTGGCAAATATGGACTTGAAGTTGCATGCTGTATGGACCAATCTTGCAAAAATTTTTGAAATTCAATGGAGTTAAATGGAGGTCCGTTATCAGACATACATTGAACAGGTATTCCATGGCGACTAAATACAGATTTTAAAACTTCAATTAAAGTTTTTCCACTTGTAGAATTGACTTTTGCCATTTCAATGTAATTAGAATAATAATCCTCAATTACAACATATATTTGTCCTTTAAAATCCATGTAATCAATTCCAACCTTTTCCCAAGGAAAATTAGTAATAGGATGTGACATTAAAGGTTCAGGAGGATTTGCATTTCGGTGTGACAAACATGTAGTACAACTTTGTACTAAATTTTCTATATCATGTGACATTAAAGGCCAGAATACAATTCCTCTTGCAAAATTCTTAGACTTTTCTATGCCTTGATGACCACTATGAATAATTCTCAAGATATCCTTCCTTAGATCAGTAGGTATAATAAGACTTGTACCTTTGAAAACTAGATCACCTTCAGTATGTATCTCATGTCGATAATTCCAATAGGGGTGTGTCATCAAATGTGCTTGCGACTTGCATGCAGGCCATCCTTCTTTACAGTACTTCTTCAGCAACTGCATAGTATTATCACTATTAGTTCCTTGAACGAGCCATTTCACTTTTTCTACTGAAACAGGTAAATTATTCATAAGCATATTAACATGAATAATAATTTCTTCATCCATGTCTTCACTAGTTTCAGTTAAAGCAGCTCTTGACAATGTATCGGCAATAAACATTTGAGATCCAGGTTTGTATTCAACTCTAAGATCATAGGCTTGCAATTTCATCATCATCCTTTGTAGACGGGTAGGTACCTCAGCCAAAGGTTTTTTAAATAATGTGATCAAAGGACGATGGTCAGTTTCTACAACGACAACTTGACCATAAAGATATTGGTGTAATTTTATACAGCCAAAGACAATTGCATACAGCTCTTTCTCAATTTGAGCCATTCTTTCTTGACTTGATGTTAAAGTTTTAGATGCATAACAGACAGGATGTTCATTTTGTAATAAAACAGCTCCTACAGCAGACTTACTTGCATCTACAGACAAAACAATAGGTTTTTTAACATCAAAATGTGCTAAGACGGGTGCTTGACAAATAATATTTTTAAGACGACAAAATACTGCATCATGACTAGCATTCCATTGCCATTGACTTGATTTTTTAAGTAGATCTCTAAGAGAATCTGTTTCTGATGCTAAATTTTTAATAAATGGTCCAAGATAATTTAATAAGCCTAGAAAGCGTTGAAGATCCTTTAGACATTTTGGAGTAGGCATTTCTTTTATAGCACGAACTTTCTCTGGATCAGGAGACATTCCATCTTTGGAGAAGATATGACCTAAATACTTAACCTGATTATGACCAAAAATACATTTGTTTTTGTTAAACTTTATATTTACTTCCTTTGCTCTTTTAAATATATTTTCCAGCCTGACATTATGTTCTTCAAGATTAGGAGCATGAACTAAAATATCATCACAATAAACTAATGTACCAGGCAAGTCTCCGAATATTTCTGTCATCATTCTATGAAAATGTTCTGGTGCACAACTAATACCAAAGGGCATACGTTTGAAGCGATATCTTCCAAATGGCGTATTGAATGTACAGAGCCTAGAACTTTCATCATCTAGCTGTACCATCCAGAAACCACTACTGGCATCAAGGGTCGAGAATATTGTAGATCCTGCTAAATTAGCTCTTACCTGATCTAACGTAGGTATAGGATAGTGTGACCTCAGTATCGCATGATTTAAATTTCTTGGATCAAGACATACTCTGAGTTGTCCATTCTTCTTTTCAACTAGTAAGAGAGAACTTACCCAAGCTGTCGGTTCAGTCACTTTAGCTATGACATCCAATTTTTCCATGTCTCTTAATTCCTTTTTCAGCCTCTCATGCAGTGCGAATGGAACCTTACGTGGAGCATCCACCTTTGGAGGTATATCTGGATTAACAGAAATATGTAACCTACCAGGCAGACAACCCAGGCCCATGAACAAAGAATTATAATTAGACAATATGACATTAATTTCACTTGATTGAGTGACTTGACTTTGTAACTGATAAACTCTTTTTATCATGCCTAATTCACTGCATGTATCTCTACCTATTACAGTAGGAGAATTTACTTCTGCTATAATAAACTTAATATTATAACATGTAGACTTATGTTGTTGTACTAAATTACATTTTATTTTACATTGCCCTATAATCTTAATGGTATTTCCACTATAAGATGTTAATCTAGACAAACAGGGTGACAATTTAATATTAGATAAATTCAATGAATTAAAGGTAATTAAGGACATTACATTAGCATCACTACCGGTGTCTAATACACATTTAAAGTTTACACCGTTTGTTTGTAGCATGACTGACCACTCACCTGTTTTATTACAGATATTATTATTACCTTTCAAGTGACCAACAAAAAATTGCATGTCAGAAGTTTCTTCTTCTTCCTTATCTATTAAATTTACCTTCTTTTTGAAACACATTTTAGCGTAATGACCAATTTTGTTACAAATTCTACATTGTACATTGCTCGCAGGACATTTGAATCTGTGAACTTGACCACATTTAGTACATAATGGTTGTGACGACTTAGCTGATGACTGCTGGAACTTGGAAGATTGTGGGTTGGAGACTGAATTCGCTCTAGACTTTGTATGATGTTGGTATGAAGACTTTTGTTGATTGCGATTTGTCAACTGACTTTGATTGCGTTGAGATGACTGCTGCTGAGACAACTGCATTACAGTACAGCTTGTTTCCAACTGTTGTGCTCTTGTATGTGATATATCCAATGTTTTAGCAATAGAAATAGCTTTTTCTAAATTCAGATTTTCTTCTGTTAGTAATTTTTCCTGAATAAATTTATATCTTGGATGCATATTGCAAACAAACATGTCCAATATTAGGCGATCACGTAGTTCTTTAAACTCACAAGTAGCACTTTTTTGCTTTAATACAGTTACATATTCGTCAATCGTTTGATTTTCTTCCTGTCTATACGTGAAGAAATTATGACTTTCAATCATCAGATTTACTTTGGGAATGAAGTACTCATCAAAATATTGGATAACTTTGTCAAATTTAACATTGTCCTCGTCAAGGCCAAACGTATTAAATATTTCCAATGCTGCACTTCCAATAAAATGTAGTAAAACATTTACCTTACGTTCTTCAGATTCATGTATCATACCACTTGCTTTTAAAAATATTTTAAATTGTTGTTTCCATTTTTTCCAGTTATGACTCATATTACCTTCTATTAGAAGTGGTGAAATATTTCCATTCAATGAAACATTTTTCATTTTTTCAGTTTTTTCCGACATGATGCTCAATTGTTTTTTCTTCAACAATTTACAATTTTTACATTGGACTTTTCGACTTACATTATATTTTAATGTTTTTTACTAGACTTCAGACTTCTCCACTTCTGATACCATGTTGCATTATGACGGCGTGGAGATTATTATAAAATAAAAGTAATCTTTGAAGATACTAAGAAATATAATTGAGCACGTTCCATGGGCACGACGACATATTTGTGACAAGTCATAGACAACTAGCATAGACTACACATACTCAATACATATTCTAACTCGTATTTTGAAATACCCTTAATACGAAAAGCCTTGCTTTCATAATGCAAAAGTTGAATAATGATAGGAGAGATAGGTGGAGAGATAGGTAGGAGAGAAAGGTGATTTTACTTCTTTCTTAATAATATTATCAATGTGAAAGTTTGTCTGGATGGATCGATGTTTATGACTCTTTCCCGCAAAATCTACCTAACGGATTTGGATAAAATTTGGTACACAGATAGTTCACAACCTGGATTAAGACATAGGATAGTTTTTATCCCGACTTTATTTTCTCGTGGGATAATTTTCGAGTTGTACGGGGCGAAGCCGCGGTTAACAGCTAGTATTACGTAAGTAGTACCACTTACTGAGCTGTGGAGGTCAGATTCAATACCATCCGGTAAGACTTAAAGCTGATTATAACGAAACCCAATATAGTTTGAACAAGGAACGCCAGATGATTATGAAACTGCTACAAAATCGTGACTTTCTAAGTAACATCTAATTTTAGGAATAATTTAATTCTGAGCTCAACAAAACTGGTCAATTTAAACAAACAACCATTTCATTGCCATCTTGCTCTCATAACATTACCAAAACGAATAATTACCTTAATTAAAATTAAACAGTGAATTTGAGCTGTTTTATACAATTTGATATTGTGTGGGAGCGGGGCGCGAGGCCATTAAGAAGTTTCTAGTAGGTAAAGTTTGGCGTCTAATTGACGGGACTTGTCTTCGAATGTTCCGGTTCAAGTGTTATAGGTTTGTATATACAGCGGATATCTCCAAAACCTTTTAAATATTCGCCTTAAGCTTCTTTGAGAGCATTGACATTGTCGTAGCGCTTTCGTAGAGGTGCGTAGCCGCGTAGACGTTGCTACGAGCTACGAGCTACGGAAGATTTCAACGATATTGCGAGATTCAAGCGAGATTTATTTTAATAATAATAGGGATGAAAATTAACGCTTACAATAATTTTCATCGGAAATATCAAATTAAAACTTTCAATGACATTACAAGAACAAGTCCACGAAACAATCAAACTCCTCTGTTGACTTATGACTTCGTCAAATTGATTGAACGTGCTAAGATTCTGTCGTATTTATAATTCCGTTGTTGTTCTTCTGTTTTTATTTTTAGGGGAGGCGAGGATGCTAAATTTGCAGTTACTCAAGCGTCATGGTGACCTACTGGATTTTAAAGATTATGTTCTAAAAAAAAAAGTTTATGACAAGTTTTCTATTTTAGCGCTCGAGTATTTCTGCGGATCGATTTTTTTTTACTGATCTGATGGGTTCTGCCCACCATTTGAAGGGTTGATACTTGGTACAGGTACATTAAAGGGTGCAAGGATTCTGCCTTATAACAATCTGACATGCTCGAGTCACTGCAAAAATCCCTTCCTGGGCTCCCCTACCATAATGTACTGTCGTCATATACAGAAGAAGTTTGTCTTATTGTACCGATAAAGTTCATTCGCTCGGAAAATTGAGCTCAGTGTCGCCTGAGTGACTTGGAGTGCTCACACTCATCATCATTTGTTTGGTGTTATAATACGTTGGATGTGTTGATCCACAACCCGTGAAGAGCCTTTTCGGTATCGTTGGTGTTCAGCCATCGATATTCAGAAAGGTCAGGTGTGGAGCACTTAGCGGGCAAGCATGCATGAAAATATGCATTATGGAGTGGGGTTGGGTAAAAAACAGTGAACATGATGTAAACGGGAAGTGGGAACGACGTATTGTAATATATCTTAGAAATAGGATTATCCCCTTTTTAGTTTTTGCTTCTATCTACATTATACACAGCGAAAGTTTGTTGATGGCGCGGACGTGTCTAACGACAGATCATTCCGCGTCCGTTTACTGATCACATTACGTCGTGAAAAAAGGTATAGTTTCCGCCATATAAGTGTGGAATAAAATACGTTGACGCCCGTGTACCAATATATTGCAATATTTCAAAACCATTTGAAAACATGTAAAGAAAATGTCGTAGAACAACCAAAAGCAACGTATCGTGGTAAGAGGCGATCTTGACTTTATATTTTATTTTGAAATTCGAACGATGCATTATTAGGATCAATGACTTTTATTCCAGACTTATTTGGCGGGGACTCTAGTAGTTATAGTTCATATTTAAATACGAACTTACTAAATTAAAATAAACTATAGTAGTTTATATTTTAATATAAACCACTGCATCAGTCCAGTTTTTAAATTCATTAACTGCCAGTGGTCTTCCAGCTCATAAAATAACCCATAAAGTCGGCATTCCTAAACCATAAAGTCCATCCACATCCATACCATTATCTAAACCATAAACCCATACAATCGGCTTCTAAGAAATCGAACTCCATCAAAATTGTGCAATGGAACGCGAGTAAGAATAACTGCATTACACAGTTTAAGTGTAAGCTGAAATTCTCGGGCAACTCGCTGCCCGACTAAGGACCATGCCCGGGTCGACGGCGCGTTGTGTCCCACGCGCGCCTCAAAGAGCGTCAGCATAATGACGGGGGCGGGGCCCTCAGAGGGCCAAAACCTGCCGGGGTCGCGGGATTATTCCCTTACCGTGACCCCGGAACATAACAGGCTATGAAGGACACCGTGGATTTTAGTCAGTAGAAATCTGACAGTCCCTCCCGCCCTGCCCGGGGTTGGAGGACTCATTTGATGATTTTACCATGCTAAAAAAAAAAAAGCTGAAATTCTCACCGGATGTGGCTCAGGGGAGACTGCATTGATACCGCGACTACCACTCATCCCCAACAATTTCTCTTTCCATTTCAAACGAACACTATTCCCGCAATAACCGCCTACTTCGGGATGACCATAAATAAGTCCCAAGGACAAACCCTGAAGAAAGCTGATGTCGACCAAGGTACAACTGTTTTTACCGCGGCCAACTTATGTCACATGCTCACGTGTCAGTAATGCTGACCAGCTTTTTATATTTAGCACCAGAAGGAAAAATCAAACATTTCGTAGGTACATAAAATGTGGTCTGGAAGTTTTCATTTCCATTTTTTGACTTTTTTTAAAGTATGTTTTATTTTTTTACGAAATATACTTTTACTTTCTGCCTTGAATCTCATTCAAATATCTCTAATTTACACACAATATTAAAGAAGTGGAACATCGGGTACCCTCAAGACAGAATATTGGTATAGGTGCCATAAAACCAAATACTACGCTGACGAAGCTGCGGGCAATAGCTATTTTATAATAATAGCAAGGCGGTTGTCGCAACAATAAACGTTAAATGCCTTCAAAAGCGTTAAAAAATAAAAACAGAAAAATCCAGATAAAACCCAGAATATAATAAAAACTCGCAAGCCATGTGAATTAAAGTGGCAAAGCTTTTAATGTAGCGTCGGAAAGTTGGATCCGGTAACAAGGACGCAAAGAGAGATTTGAGAACGTGTGTATTGTAATAAAAACAAATAGGCTATACTCGGTGCGTTTTAGCATGGTGCGGGTGACAGATTCAGTAACATTTTGTTTCACTCTTAGAAAGTCGCAGTGATTTACAAATTACGACTTAGTACATCAGCTGTAGCACATTCGTAATATACTATTAATTTAAACCCAACCAGAATGTTTTAGTCCTTTGTAATCCTCCATTTAGACAACTGTCACCCGCACCATGCTATAACGCGCAGACTATAGTACTCCGTCGTGAGTCACTTACGGCAAATAGACCGGCCCGACGTGGGTCGAATCAGTTTAGTTTTCAATCTGTGCGAGCGGCGCCGGGCTCGCGTCCTAGAAACAATTTACACTGTTTGGTGCGAATTGTACGTTTAGGATAACGTGTTAAACATATACGCTATTATAATTGTTGTTTGTTCCACTTTCACGCCTGAATCACTGAATTGTTTTTAATTAACCGTCTTCAAGTCAAGAAGTCAAGTGAATAGGTTACATCTAGGCAAGCTGGCTTCACAAATCGACCACATCTTCGCTTACCTTCAGTCGAGATAGTGGTCAATCGCGAACCTACCATTAAAAACATATGTAAAAAAGGAGTAAGTAAGTAAAAGTAAAAAATTAATACCAAGATACGGAAGTGGTTCAGAAAGTTATGATTGTCTCATTGTACCTAAATTTGGAATTGGGTGCTAGTTTTTTTTAGATCGTGTCCTAGAAATTTAAATGTCGATTACAAATATTACAATTGAGGTTATAATAATATCTAATTATAGTGTGTGTGCTGTCGTGCTCAAGGGCCAGTAATAAATACACCAAAGATATTATAAGAAGTTGGCGTAGACCCGTCTATTGTTTCAACAAACAATAATATTCTTACGTGTAGGCGGTATTACATTCAAACGATATTTCCAGCGAACCTAGTACTTACGCAAGTCGAGAGTTCGTCTCCATTGTCAGACAACATCCGCACAAATGTCTCCAACGATCTTGAGATCTATTGTGAGAGAAAAATACTCTGAAAATTTCATTTGTGGAGTCGAGGAGTCTTATAAATATTCATAAGTGTGGCACCGCGGAGGTTTCACTTCAGACCAGGCTGCATTAGTCCGCTTGCTGCCTCGCTATGCACAAAATGTTCACTCAACCTGATTTATATGCACTTTTGACTACATGTTTTGATATAAACCTCATTCCACGCCAACTTTCTTCTGTTATATTAAAACAAGCCGTTCATTCTCAAGAGATTTATACTTTACAATGTGCGTAAGGATTTTGCCTAGAAAAAATGTTAACACTGAAGCGTCGCTTCGTAATTTAATTGGCCGAGTTAAAATTAATGAAAAAGTCAAAAGGGATTTATTCTGAAAGTTTTTACATAAAGGCTTTTTCGTAATTGGTCGTGGAAAGCTGTTGAACCCAATTTAAATGTAGTGAGAAATGTAATAAGCGACAAAAAAAGAAAAATATACATAAATGTATAAAACTTTTTTCTTCTTAAATATCGCTGGTCTAGATAGGAATATTTTACTCCGATGTATTTATTAAAAGTTGTTTTTCATTTCCGTGGGCTCGTTCTACGTATTGTTCGGAATGTAGACTATTGTGAAAATCCATTGTAAAAACTACAAGCAGCTCCCTAAGGCTTACCGTACACTGTCTGTTGTTCGAGACACTTTCACTAGGTACCTATATACCTAGTTATATACAATTTTCCATTTCCTTCGCGAGTCATAATGTAAATAGTGTTTGTTTCTTAGTTTAGTCGACTAGGGGAGAAGGGTCTCTTGATCTTTATTAAACAGAGGGCAATTTCTAGGCAATGAGGCAAATTATAGATACTAAATGATCTGATGTCTTATACAAAGCTGTGAGAGTAATTTGATTTTATTGAATTGTAACGTTCACGGAATTTACAAATGTAAGTACCTATGTGAAAATGGCCATTTTTTTATTTTTCATGGAAAAACTAGGTACCTAACCTACGGAACTGAATTAAATAGGTACAATATAGAATCAGGATCCTAAGAAATTTACTACATAAAGTTTAAATACAGGATGTATTTTAACTCCTGGGCACATGCTACTAATAATTATAATTAACAGAACTAGAATTAGTTGTGATCTGAGTAATTTATAACTCGAGTTCTCATGATGATTCCATGAAAAAAATACAAAAAATATAAAATGGTATTTAACCCAAAGCGAAACAAAACCCGTATAATATTATGTTTACAACAATGACCTTGACCTTCGCATGCTTAGTTTACACTTTAATTCCGCTTAAAATTCACCATGGCCGTCGGTGTGTCCGGACCTAACCCAAGGGGTTCGTTAATATTCACAACGTGGTTGTGCACTCGATCTTACACTCGTATCGCAGCCTGCGTCACTCTCCCCGGGACTTGATGACCTGGGACTATTTTCGTCCCATGGGAATTATGATGGCGTGGGGTATGTGTAGGGTGTGCTTGGAAAGTAAATTCCGACTTTCTAATTTCAACTTTGAAAGATCTGTACGATAAATAGTAAACTTTATTCGGTAAAAAAAAACTTAATACCGAACAACGATTATTTATTAGTGCAATAAGACTTGTTTTGCAACACTATTCTTAACGTTTCCAGAAATGTAGTAGTGGCTGTTCAAGAATACAGAGATTAAGTTGTCCCAAGAGGCGAATCTCTTAGTGATTAAATGTTTTAGAATGGAAGTTCCCGAACGAAGTTATAGATCTTATCTATGGTGCGAGTGCAACACTGACTGCGGCAAAGAAACCCTCGATTGACCGAAAATAAAATCGTCAGATAATGGCCGCACGATGGCACAAAATAAAAAAATTACTGTAAGTTGCAAGAGCCAGTTTCCTTTCCTATTATACGACGGATTTGTTTTATTCAACCATTTTTTTACCCATCGAAAGACAAGCTAAAAAAAAGTTAAAAGCAAATGAAATTGAAACAAAACTTTTGCTTTGACCTATCTACCTTTTTGTGAATGGGGCTCGAATATGGATCGGCAGTAAGTCCACAATATAAGTACCAGCTATACACGTGTACATTTCAGGATAATCCAAAGAGTAGCCGTTTCCCCCAATCACGCGTACAGTCCGCGTGTTCAAACGAAGTTAGTCCCGGGATTTCGCCGCGTGATCTCTAAACAATCACAAACTTCATAAGTCACACAAGTCCTTGAAAACTTTACAGTCGACACAGTCAGTGAGTAACTAAGAACCCGAGGAGCTTAAATTAGTACTTAATAGTTCCATGCAAAGTCCATTAATCAACATTTCAGAACTTAGATTTTTAGTCGAGTTAAGAAAGTGAATTAGTGATCTCGGTATCTTCAAATCTATTAATATCTTTAAATGTTTTGGATGGCGGTAATTTATTCTCACTGATTTACTCTAATTCCTTGTTTTAATACTTAGGGGCAGTTGTCCTAAAGCAGGCGATTAACGAGTGGTAAAGCGAGCGGCTCAAAACGAGTTAGCGAGCAGCGAGTTTATAGTTCCGATAGTTTTGTTACTAGACTATCAGTGACTGTAAGAGTGCCACGGGCAATTACTTGCATCACTTGCTCGGCGACACAAAACGAGTTAGCGAGCAGCGTGTTTATAGTTCAGATAGTTTTGTTACTAGACTATCAGTGACTGTATAAGAGTGCCACGGGCAATTACTTCGTCACTCGCTCGGGGCCATTCCATTCGACATGTCATCATCATTGTCGTCTAATCTAGACAGCTATGATAGTTCTAATCGTATAGTGCACCCAAATTCGCACTTACAAATTACCGCTAGTTGGTCTATCGGCGAGAGTTCTAACCGCCAAGCTAGTATTGCTGAGCGAGTACTATCTTTGATAGCCCTTGTCGCTTAGCGATCAATTATTGGGAGTGAATCCTCGCCGGGGCAGTGTGATCGATCAATCATGAAAATATAAATGCATCCCATACAAAGAATGTATAATCTATTGTACGATTCTTTAGCAAGAAAATAGCCGATAGTTAGTCGCTTCCTCGCCGGTGGTGAGACAACTGCCAAAGTGAGGGGAAAATAAATCGAGGGACTGAAAGGTACCCGCAGAGAGACGCGGGCAGAGGAGATTTCTCTTCCAGACGTTTTCGCATCACTCTTGAACGGAATGTTAAACATCTCTTAAATATTTACTTTGTCATAATGGAAGCTTAATGGTAAGCGAGAATTCTTATTCCATCCTTTACCTGAACCGTGGAGGGTTTAAGGCCACTTAAATGAGTGGACTTTATTTAGAGTTTTTATTTTTAGACGCTAGAGTGGTGGACATAAGGCTTCGTTTATTTTGATTTTAATCTCAACACACAATTTCAAAAAAAATTCTCTTGAAAGATAGTGAGATGCTTATGTGTACTACATCTATGTTTTAAAGTTATGTTATTTTACAGTTACAAATTTCAGGTAATATGAGCAAGCCTATGTCATTAGATTAAAATCTCTTTAAATATACTCCAAAAGATATCCTAACTAATATGTTTGTTTGATACGCGTCTATGCATAAATACCTCCAACGATTTTGATTAATTTTGGTACAGAGATAGATGGGTATCTGTTGACAGTTATAGGCAACTTTTGGCAGTCAAATTTGAAGGAGGTTACACGGGGAAAAGTTGCTAGCGAAGGTGTCGCAAATTAGTAAAAGTATTATTTTATACAATAATAATGTCAGTTTTTTATACATAGCTTGGTCTAATCATCAAATGAGTCCTCCCACCCAGGGCAGAACAGCAGGGAATTTCAGACAACTACTGAATAATATTCACGGTGTCCTTCAACAGCCCTATACGTTCCGGGGTCACTGTAGCTCGTTTATCCCGCTACTCTAAAGGGCTCATTGTGCTGACACTCTTTGAGGCCCGGGCATAATATGGTCCATAATCGGGCAGCGAGTCGCCCATTATAAAGTCCGTCTATGGAATATGTTTTACATTTAATTTTGTCTACCAGTTTCCATTCGTATGTAAGTATGTCAACTGTAGTTTACGCAAATCTTTTGATTTATAAAGGTTCCTATTTTAGGTTAATTAGTTAGATTAGGACCCGAGGTTCATTCTGTGCCCTTTAGTGGCCAGAAAGAGATTATGTTATAAACTCGTAAAATACGACGTATAAACTTTGGAAGTTGGTATTAAGTTACTTCTTATATCCAAACAGTGGTCTGTTTTACTCGTAAGTACGCCACAAAAATTATTCCCCTCTAAAAAAAGTTTTGATACTGTTCTCCTAGTACTTTCTGTTCAGATTACACATTATGTCCTCGTTTTCGGTAGTTTTGTGCTGGATTTTATAATTTAATTGTTCTGCTATCTGCGTGCGGAAAAAAAATGGCTCGAATGTACTTAATCAATATTAAAAAAAAAAACAAAAAGCTTTGGCTAATTTATCAACACTTTTTTTTTGTGGGGAAATTATCTTTTTGGTGAACTTAATTACAGCCCCAAACAGTTATAGAATTATATTTGTCTTTTCTAGACGAAGTTTCAATCTGTCTTGCTGTTGCCAGCGAATTCGCCAGCTCTGCTGATTCGACAATCATTCCACGGAAACATAAATGGAAGATAAAATTTCAGATAGGTCATAAACTATCTGTGTACCAAATTTCATCCAAATTCGTTCAGTAGTTTTTTTACGTGAAGGTAACAAACATTCATGCATCCTCATAAACTTTCACGTTTATAACACTAGGTAGTTGGTAGGATCTCAAAATGTTTCCAATACACGTTCAAGTCTTAGCCAAGATTATAATAAATGCATTACTATAATAAGATCCACAGCTCGAAACAATTGTACCCGAAGCATGGAACATAGAAAATGGAAGAGATTTTCTTGGGTCATGCTCTGCTGTTTAAGTAGGTAAGGAAGCAACCTCATTCCACGGTAACAAGGTATGTGCCATCTTTGCTCGAGGAGTACGCAGAGCGACTATCAAGCTATGCATAACCAGTATTAGATAACCGTTTCTGTAAGAGAAAATCATACAATGCCAGTTCAGTTTATATTGGCTATGTACAGTTTTATATGTCGCCGTTTGTACCTATACTTAACTTCAATATCTACCAGATTTTCTCTTTAAAGTTTTCTGCTTGATATTGCAAAATACGTGGACCAATAGACAATGTTCTCGGACAAAAGAGTAGGTTAAAAGTTTGAATGCTTCCTGAATCCTGAAAAGTATGGATAGTTGGACACTGAAAATAACGTGAAGGTAGGTGATGTTTACAATCCGCAGGAAGACTTTAGTAAGTTTGTTGTTCAACAGTTTTATGAAGTTTTTCAATTTAAACTTTTAGTCGTAAGCGGACTTTACACTAGGATTGTTTTTATTACATTAAATCAAATATTTATTGTTTTTGTAAGTGGGTAACATAATGTATAGGTTTGGTTATACAAGGATCTCTAATAAATATACTAAACTTCTTTTTTCTCTAAGAAATGTTGTATTTTTAGGTACCTATATTTATGTACATAACTACACCATTTACATAATTGTGAAGTACGTAATTACATCAAATATGTATTCAGGGAGTGTAGGATTAACCAAAATGTAATTACCTAAGTACATTGGTTAATAAAGTTTATAAATAAGAGATATCCACTTGGAATAATTTCTACACTCTCACAATTAGGTACTTACAATAGGCTTTGTGTACCAAAAAGCCTAATTAGGTACTCGTAGTCCATCGGAGATGATAATAAAAAAAAATTGACCCCTTTTTTGTTTTGTTAACCAAAATTGACGAAGATAGGTATATAGGTATATATATATATATAGAATTTTAAAAACTTCATAGGTATGAAGTTTTTAAAATTCACAATACGTCATGCCGTGGTCATTACATATTTATGCGTGGATATCTCAAGTCCGCATTCTCCAATTTCGATGCATCTTATTTTTGTAAACATTTACTGATTTAACAAAAGAAAAAAAAGGAGACCTATATTTTTCAAAACCAATCACGGACTTAATATATTTGTAATTTATTGTTGTTGACAATCTAGAGCTGCTGTTGTTGCCACATCATCATTATCCAAAGCGAAAGCCCATCTTCACCCACTGCTGGGTATAGGCCTCTCTTTGTTTGTGCCAAGCTCCACGGTCTTGCGCAGCCTCATCCATGACACTCCCGCAATGGCAACAATGTTGTCTCCCCATCTGGCCGCCGGACGACCAACAGCATCGGTTACCACATAGGTAACCGAAAACTGCAGATCCATTGTAAGATGACCAGGGGCCGTATTATGACGTCTTAAAACCAGACTTGTTCCAGCGAGTGAACGAGATGGCGCTAAACGACTTTTATAGCTCTGTATCTTTCATTCAATGGAACAAGCCTGGTTTTAAAAAGTCATAATACGGCTGTAATTCTGGATAAGGCTATTCTGGCACCTAAATGTATATGTGTGTACAATGTACTATGTAAAGTAAATAAAACTAAACTAAACAAAGCAACGAAAAGTCCTCAACGCTGTTAGATGGTAATGTGCCCAAGAGCAAAGCAAAAAAAAAAGCAGCCACAGTGTTGCTACGTTGTATGGCAATGCTTAATTTTTGTTTAAAAATCAATAAAATAGCCGTGTAAAGTTATCACTCGAATAAAATCTTATCAACAACAGTTCAATTAAAACCTAGAACTAAAACAGGAAGTACGGCCAAACTTTCTGATTGCAATCGTAAAATTTTATTGGTGTTTTTTCAGTTCTGGCAAAGTTCTTGAACATTTGAATTTTTCGCGTGACCGACTATCAAAACTTCAGCCGACTGAAACATTGGTTTCCAACTTTTATAAGTTTTTTAATTCGCGAGCATTTTACTTGGGGCAGCAGTGGTGGGTTAGTGGCGGCGTTTACTTATGAGTTGGAAGTCGTACAGGCGCATTAATGCTATGCTGACCCACTTCTGGGTAAAGGCTTTCTCAGGGACTCTGGCAAGCAGCCTAATGGGTCTTCCTTAGAGGCCCAAAGACTGCCGGGATCACGGGACTCTTTCATCAGAGCTGTCTGAATTGTAAAGAACCTTGAAGGAAAACTGTTGATTTTAGTTAATACTAGTCTGGCAGTCCCTCCCATCCCACCATAAGTGGGAGGACTCATTTGACGATTTTACCACGTAAAAAAAGGTAGGTAGAATTATAATATGTCAATCAGCCGAGATGTTTTATTCACGTTTCCAGCGACATACTAGAAACCGAATTTTCTTTACTAAATTCGAGATTATTCAAATCAATACAGTAGGCAGGGATCGTGGCTCATTGGTAGCGAGCTCAACTCTCAATATAAATGAGCTCCATAAAGAAAGCTAAGGGTTCTCCAACTGATGTAGGTACCATCTCGTACGATTTGGACAAATCACTTCAATTCTTTCGTTTTATAAACTCACAGATACGAACGACTTCATTGGATTCAGACTTAATATTTAAGCTAGGTCTGTTTATTTTTAGAACTGAGTAAACCAGATTAGAATCAGTATTTAACATAAGATAATAATTAATGAAAATTAGGTTTTTAATTATTCATTAGTTGCCTAACCCAGGAATTTCTGCTGTATACCTTTAAGTTTAAGCCATACAAATATTTGTCTCGAATGCGAATCAAATCCGAGACAAGCACCGTAACAACTTTTTCACGTATCCTCCTTAAGGATATGAGGTTTCATTAATAGTAGATTATGCACCGAGGGGCTAAAGTTGTGTCTTATGTCACGGGCGTCATATTGAATCTCGAGCGCAATGAAGGATTCGAACTCCCGAGCGTAGCGAGGGAGTTAAGAGTTTAACTCACGAGCGAAGCGAGGGAGTTAATACAAGAATCCTGAATGCAGCGAGGGATTCAAGCTAGCCCAAGGCAGAAGACACCTTTAGCCCAGAGGAGGATACTCTACTTTTTACACCTACTGTGAGAAAATAATAGCCATAGCACGAAAAACAAAGTATTTATTAAATAAAAAAACAGTAAGAATAACATTTAGAACTAGTTATATAGGTACACTTATATAATTAATTCAAGTTAATTGTAACATTTGAGACATTAGTCCAGTTGTGCAAAGATATAGTTATGTTTTTATTTGGTACGTTTATAGATGTTGATGTGGAATTTATTTGAGTATTGCTCGTCAATGCTTCAGAATCTTGTATTTGCAGAGAAGCATTTTGGGTGGTGAAAGTTGGTGAAGGTGGTGAATGAGGCTCAGGGAAAGATGGAATGTGATGGTGTGATGTTGAAGGTTGTGGTGAAAAAGAATCAGATGACGTTTTTAAAGTGATGCTGTTACCAATTTGACAGCTTATTTTATTTTTGTTTTGTGCAGAATTTTCAATGTATCCTTCTGCTACTGTATCCGATTTCCAGCCACCATGTCGTTTTATTTGGGTTATATCTGCTCCCGCATCCGCCAACAGTGTAGCTGACGTTCGACGAAAAGAATGACCCGTATAGAGCTCGATATTTGGTAATCCTAAGTATTTGGCAATTTCCTTCGGCATGGCACTCATTTTGTTCTTCCCAATCACTTGACGGGTGCATTTTCCACTACTGAACGCTACAAAAAATCGGTTAGTGTTTATGTTAGGAGGCCGCAGAGTTTGATACTTTTCCACAACCTTTACATATGCTCCGCGGATGACAAATGACCTTTCCTTTTTGGTTTTAGTGTCTGGCAACTTAATCAATAACAACTCTTCTGAGTGTTTTTCTATATCTTGGACCTTCGTGTTTACCATTTCTTGACAACGACAAGCCCCATTCACTCCAATAATTAAAGCCACCTGTAACAAAAATAAATTTTACTAACAACATACGTAAATTCAGTAAGTATACTTATGTGTTCTTGTTGCTATTTGCTACCATGTGGTATTTTATTTAGTTATAAATAAAATGATGTACTTACTTTTACGGCAAGATAGCTATGATCAGGAGCTTCATTTAAAAAAGTTTCAATAATCATAGGTGTGAAAACTTTCGATTTCTTTGATTGGTGACCTTCCGATTTCCTCTTTAGAAATGCTAACAGCTTAGCGTGTCTTGATATTTATATTGTGTTTCATGCTTATTGTTGACCTAAGCATTGAATAAGTACACCATAGGCTACTTGACTTCTGAATACAAGATAAATGCTGAAAATACACTAATAGAACTGGTTCCGAAATGGACTTGGCGCCTTTCGTACTTTTCCATTTTTGGAAATTGTCATAGGCTTTTATATAAGTTTCCTTTGACTTTTCCGGCAGTAAATCATTGGAAATATTATTAGCTTCGGTTGTAATGAATTCAGGAGTACAATCACTTTAATCACTCGACATTTTATAATACTTTGTTGAAATTAAATTAAAATTAAAATTTAAAATTTAAATGCCAAAAATTCGCGCCTTTATTGCGTCTACCAATAAGTAGCCAAGACACGATCAATTCGATTTTCGAAAAAAAAAGTATCTTCTATGGTTTTGTCGTGTTTGTCCTAATGATATTATCACTCTCATGGATGTGGCGTTTGTGTAAACTAAGTTTTATACAGGGCTGGTAGAATGGTTTTGGATGATTGGCTGTATGCATTTTGAATTTAGAACGTCATTGGAGACGCTCGTGAAAATAGAGTATTTTTGATAAAATGTGATAAATCGACTACATTATAGATAGGTTTTATTATTTATTTATTTATTTACAAAATCCACAGCAATCTTAGTGCAGTTTATTTAAAATAAATTAACTAATGTTACAGCCAATTACTATTACCTACGGTATTACGGCGCGGTACGGTATTTGTTATTATTAATGCCAGTTTTAATGTTATTTCATTCCTTTTAAAAAATGGTTCGTAGGTAGTTATTCGAAAACATGGCAACGATATGAAGAAGCAATCGTTATGATTTTTTAGGAAATCGAGAATATCATCCACGCGTAGTAAGGGTTTCGAGAATAGCTTTCCTCTTTCTGGCACACTAAATCAGACTTGGCTGTATGGGCTCAGCTCCCGTTGCCTGCCCCAAAGAGGGACGAAAAGAACCAAAAAAAAAAAATCTAGGCTGCATGGGCTAGATAGATCCCTTTGTCTTCCCAAAAGGGAAAAGAAAATTAAAAAAAAAAAATCTTTCTGGCACCAAAGGGTGTTTGTTGTTTAAAACATAATTATTCCAAATTCAAATCACATTATTGACCAGCGGGTAATAATGAAATCCAGTACAACATTATTGACTCACTTTAGGTTAAGGTTGCTTGACATATAATTAGACATTTTCGAGCAGGTGGTGTGAAAAATCTGTTTAGTTATTTCGAAAAATAAGGACGTTTGTACGAAATGTCGCTCGGTGAACGTTCTGAACTTAGGTATGTGTTAATAATGTGTGTGATCTGTGATCAGTTTTGCAGAAAGTAAGGATAAGTTAATAATTATGTTACCATCATTGTACCTACTTTTTGTGCCAATAAATAATTATTCTATTCTAGTTTGGATCAGTTGCATTATGCCTTATCTTAGCTGTTACTAATCATGTCATAAATCTAGCACATTGGAAACTAGATTACACAGTGCGAAGTGATTGTAGGCTCGTTATTGGCTATTAAGTATCTATATTATCTACTGAAGACGGGTATAATTTTATTGGTGGGAAAAGTATAATAAAACTGTTTATCTCAGACAAAGACTCAGTATCTTTATTTTATTCTCACGTGTTTTGCAAAAATTTAAATAAAATAAAAGTACTTAACTTTACTAATAAAATTAAACATTTTCCTATATAACTGTTGAATGTGCAAATGCAAAGTGACTTTAGAACTGTGGCTGCATGGAACTCGAAAGTTTTATAACACAGTAAACTACTTGTGGCTTCTCAACGGCTCGGTGGTGATTTTCAATATAGTATAATGTACTCTGTGGTGGTGATACCGAGGCCGACGTCTGTGACCAAGCTAGTGGTTGCCTCCTGGACTTACCTCACGGAGTGGCCAACAAAATGTAAGTTGCAGGTTGGGATTATGCCATGTACGTATTTCGTTGGCATGCAGACGACGAGAAATGTGTGACTCGCCGTCTGATCATGGACATGCTTGGGTAGACGGCACGTCGTTTTCACGCGATAGAGCTGTCAACAATCTGATGAATCCCCAAAGCCTGCCGGGGTCGCGGGACTTTCTCATCAGATAACCGTGACCCTGGAACGTAAAGGGCTATTGAAGAATCACCGTGTAATTAAGTCAGCACAAGTCTGATAGTGATTCCATCCCGCCATGGATGGGAAGACTTATTTGACATTAAAAAAAAACAGTGGAAATGTGGCGGTCTAGTTGGGTTGCACTCTAGAGCAATATAGTTTGATGATAGATCAACTAGACCAACATCGATAGAGTTGGGTAACAATATGTGGTAGAGTCCGCGTCACCACAGCGGAAAATTCAAGGTAAACAACCTTTTTGTAATTTGATGTGAATGACATAGACACTAGCGCCGCATCAAAAGGACATGAGTCGTGGCGCGAACTCGCCCCCTTATTATTATATAGGTACGTGGACTACAACCAGGATAATCCTTGGATTAACCATATATTTTTGAAGGATTAACCTAGACGTAACTTTAGTCCACGTTTATTATATGGGGGAAGTGTATCCAGTGATCCATAGATGCCAACATGATGGCAAGTCAACACTATTCAATTTTGCCTAAAAGGAGTTTTATTATAAAATCGGGCCTCTTGTGTCTGTGGTGACTTTCTGGCCAGATTTCTTTTGATTTCAAAACATAACGGAAAAGGTTTTACTCATCCAGTGAACGATGGAAGCGACGGCGCTACTAACGATAGGGGACGACCGTAGTGCCATTTACCGGGCAAAGTTCCAATAAACCGGCAGTGAATCAAAACTGATCCACATGATTATTATACATATATGGTCGGTGTATGGTTAGTTTTATCAAATCTCAGTGTATTTGGTACGTTTATGGACCTGGTATTACAGTCTATGGGTGCGTATTATACGGTTTTGACGCAGAACTTGTCCTTTTGCCACTCGATTGTCATTTTGCGGGTTAGGTTTTCTGCGACTTAAACGTACCGAATAATAAGAAAAATGCATGCTTATTTCATACTTTAGAGCTAAAACTTTAAAGCTATCAAGGTAATTTGTTTGAAAGCACAATATTAACAAGATTATCCGGGCACAAGGTGGCTTCAGGGTGTCGTTATAGTGCAACTCCATTACTGAGCAATTTTCCCATGTGTCTTGTGCTTGCCATAAAACTGTTCCACGTGTTTCTGTAAAGCTTAACTTAATCCATTTTTATAATACTTGTCAGCTGCTTCAGGACTATTTTTATGAAGGCTTAGTGTGGTACTTATTTTTATGTCAATGACGATGACGGCCCGATTGGTGCAGTGGCTGAGCGATTGGAATGCTGCGCTGCGTGTCACGGGTTCCATTCCTTCACGGAGCAAATAATAGTATGTATTAATATGAATGTATTATTTCCCACCACATAGGAGAAATTCCTAGTGTGGGGCAACGTAAAAAAAAATATTATTGGGGTGAGCTAAGGATTTCTGGTAGTACTAATCTTGTTCTAACTATTCATCGTAAAAATATTGACTGAAACAATAATTTACTTTACTTAAAAGCAGAAAATCGTTAATATGAAAGCTCTCTTATTCAATTTCGCTTTGCATTCATTTAAATCTTTTAACAGTTGACCCTTCTCACTAACCTAACCCAACGTTTTAATTAATATTTCAACGCTTAGCATATTTTGATAGGAATAGTAATTTGTCGGCTATCTACCTTTTAGCTAGTTGCTCTTTCCTTTATGTTTTCCTTTTATACTAATCTTTAAGTAGTGTGGGTACAGACTACACGTTGATTATGCTGGCGTCTGTACCTATGGTATGGATGGATGATGGATGGCAATAACCCATTACCCGTGCTATTGTTTTGATATACACACATAATGATGTTATCCTGAAATAATTGTATAAGTTTACTTATTTTAATTGCATAAATTATCATTTATTATACATACCGATTTAAAAATATTTATTTATATAAAGTTCATACCGTAGTTCATACTCTTTTCATAATTCCTGAACGGTTTGACAGTGACAGTAGCAGTGACACTGACATTGACATCGGCAGCCAGATTGTTTACTTTTTGAAAGAACAGTTTTACTGATATCTTTTACACATTTTATTAAGCGCTTTAGTTAAAAACATCCACTCATGCAACCGTGAACTAGTGTCTTTTTAACCAAAGCGTTTACTAATAGCTCATCATCAACATGTCTGGGATTTCTGAAGAATACTTGAGCTCAATAATACATAAAATAGCAGTTGCAAATGACATACACGATTGGAGCTTTAGCCAAGTAAAGTTTGAAAGTATCGCGCAGAACTACTTTGGAATATTAATTCCCGTCGTATTGACTGGTAGATGTGAAGGGAAGGAAGTTCGAGTTGATCTAGTTTTAAAACTGGCTCCAACCAATGAGCAGTACAGAGTCAGCGGCGCGGTCTCAGTAATGTTTGCCAGAGAAATCTTTATGTATTCTGTTGTACTCAAAAAGTATAAAGAACTGCAGCAATATATGCCGATAACGTCACAGTTTATTATGCCAAGTTGTTATTTTGTGGAGAAAAAATATTGTAAAGAGGTCATAGCTCTACAAGACATGTGCAGGGACGGCTACAGGCCATACACTCATGAAATGTTCCTGGACTTGGATCATACGCTAATTTCTTTAAAGTCCCTTGCAAAATTTCATGCTTTGTCATTTGTACTTAAAAATAGAAACGCTAAGCTGTATGAAGAAATCTGCGCAATTTGTGTACCTTTAACAGAACACTCAAACTTGAGATACATGGAAATAATGCGAGATAGATTAGACAAAGCATTGAAAAAGTTTGAAGGCACAGAGTATATACCAATGTTACAAAAGCTGAAATATAAATGTGCTAAGTACTTTAACGCAGCCATTGATTCGGTGCAAAATACATGTATTTGCCATGGAGACATGTGGAAAGAAAATATTCTTTACAAATATGAGGTTTGTTTGTTTAGGATCACTATGGGTAAAACACATAGGCATTGGGTCTTTCTAAATAAAACTATATTGTTTTGGTCATGCATGTATTAAATTAATATTTGCACAACATTATTTCTCCTGTATTGTGAGTGGGTTTTCAAACATAGAAACATTAGAAACTCACATACACAAACACACAGACCCAGAACAACTATGTACTTGCAAATCATACAAATAGTGCATCAGTTTGTGCTTTTCATAGTCAGTTGATGTAACTGTGTTTTTTTTTCCAGGACAATAGGCCAGTGTCAGCCTGTATGTTAGACTACCAAACAGCAAGATTATGCAGCCCTGCATACGACACAATGTACCTCATCATAAGTAGCACGAACACTACATTAAGAAAACGTTACCTCCATGAACTCTTAGACATATATTACAAGACATTAGTAATGTTGTTAAAAGAATTTGGCTTGGATTCTGAAAAAGTATACTCCCGGCAAATGTTTGAAAATGATCTGATGGTTGTTTCACCGGCTTGTTTAATAACCGCAAATACTGCGTTGTGGTTGTCAAATGGTTTGCAGGAGGAAGGTCATGTCAGGAGCAAGCTTGTTTGGAACACCGTAGAAGAAAAGGAGACAGCTGTCAACAAGTACAAGGGAATTGTAACAGCAATGATAGATGATCTGTCTAGTTATGGCTATCTTTCTGTAGATATATGATATTTTATTTATTTTATAGAAGAAGCCACACTTTTTCTTAAACATCCAGGTTATGAACAAGCAATTTTATGTCTTATCTCTAGAAATAATAATGAGAGGTCAAATTTTCAGCTTCAGATTAAAAAAATATATTATTCTTAGAGATAACAAAATATATTGTTTTTTTTGAAGAAGAACTGATACTATGAATCTTTGAAACAGTGCCAAACAATGTGCCAAAATATTCTTTACGAATGTCTAACTTCCCTGAATGAATTTTATTACTTATGAAATCTCATTAAGTAAATTAAAGTGTAAAGCAAAAACTAACTTGCAATTAATGATTATGTAGGTAAATACTAATGAAATAAAAATATTTTATTTATACAAAGCCAAGCAATGAATGCTGTTGAATATTTATACATTAAATTATATCAATATTTTATAATAATACTTTGTTTAATATTATTCCTGTTCTTGATTGATGATTGTTGAATTTACTGCAGAAGTTTAGAGAGCTTTCTCCGCGGTCTCTTAATGCAATGTGTCCGGTATCTGTACTTAAAGGGTAGGTAGCGTCAATCCGGTCAATTTTATTCTGCATGTGGGGTCGGAACCCAACCACCCCTGAATGGTTGCCGGTATTTTTTTACAAGATGCTCCCTTCGAAGTCGCCCGTCACTCGGCTCTTAATATTCGTAGCGTAACAACACATTTAGATCACACTCGTATCCAACACAAAAATAGTATTTTCAAAACAAACCAGTATTTCAGTCCTGTGATAAACGCGTTCTACCAAACAAACTTCAGCTTTATTATATTCGGGCACACCGTAATCGCGGCGGTAAGACCCCTCTGAGGAGTGGCTGGAAAGGCACTATGGCGTCCTCTTCTGCCTGACGTAGGTCTTTACCAGACACGAATGATTAGAAAGGAAGAAACGCTTGGGTGTTGCCACAGCGAAGATCGACCGGAGGACACTATGGCACATACGGTGCAGGTCTGCCTCGCTTGGCTGCTTCACGGAGGCGATAGGCGGCGACCTCTCGCGCCCGGCATAGATCAAGGCCATGCTGCGGGGTGAGACGGAATGGGAAGCACTCGCCTCCTTCTGCGAAGAAGTCATGCTAGCGAAGGAGGAGGCGGGACGCGTGAGGGAGAGTACAGCCTCCACCTCACGACCCAGCTGCCGTGGGATACGGTCCCACAGCAACGGTCGTCGCGAAGCAATTACTGGCCACCGTACAGGATAGGCCGAAACGAAAAGTTACCAAAACAAATAACTTTCTCCTCTTGGTACTACATTTTATGGTTTTTTAGGGTTCCGTAGTCAACAAGGAACCCTTATAGTTTCGCCATGTCCGTCCGTCCGTCCGTCCGTCCGTCCGTCCGTCTGTCCGCAGTTTAGCTCAGAGACGCACAGTACTAGAGAGCTGTAATTTGGTGTAAATATACGGATTTGTTGTGCCGAAAAAGTGGTAAAATAAAATCTCGTAAAATATTTTTTTTTAGGGTACCTCCAGTACTTACACGTAAAGTGAGGATTTTTTTTTTTCTCGCGTACCCCTTAGTGTGGGGTATCATTAAATAGGCCTTTAAAAAATAATGATAGTTTCCATTAACAATTTTTTGATAAAAAAATTCGTTTGTGAAATATTAAGCTTTAAAGTGCTAAATTTTGCTCGATTCGAGTGTCCCCCCCCTCTACCAGCTAAACGGTTATGTTTGGGGGTGTGAAAAAATTCACAATAGTAGTACATATAACGAAGTTTAAAAGAAAATTATCATGACTAAGTAGGCTTTACATCTTTACGAGTAATGGTCGACCAACTTATAAAATGTACTTGATATCATATTTTTTTAAACAAAATGTATCGGAGACAACTGCAAATGTAAGTTTGTCAACTTTATTTTACAGCTTTTATAGGTATGTTTTTTGGGGATAGGTTGGTTTTTATCGTCAACCATATTTAACTAAATTCAAAAAAAGGAGGAGGTTCTAAATTCGTTGTAATCTTTTTTCTTATGTATTTTCCCCGATTTCTCAAAGACTCCTGGACCAATTTTGAAAATTCTTCTTTTTAAAATTAAACTCAGCGAATCAGTTTAGTTAGTTCGCATAAGTATTTTGATGAGCAACTACGGAACCCTACACTGTGCGTGGCCCGACACGCACTTGGCCGGTTTTTTTTTTATCATTGTTCCGGCCACTTTAATGACATGTCCGTCCACAGAATACCTTGCAGATATTATGAACGATTAAAGGACTATGTGGATAAGGCGTTCTAATTGATTAAATAATAATACCTAACATATTCGGTATCAAGATTGTTCTATTTTCAGCGGGCATTATAAATGCTGTGGGTGAGCGTCCACCGGGCGTCGACGCACTCAAATCCTCTGCATAATGCAGGATTCCTCAACTTCCCGCTTGGTGAATTTATAAGGCAGTTGGAATGGGTTAAATGTAGCTGAAAAATACTTTTAAATTCTCAGTACGAAAGTATTTATGGAAATAATATTGTTTTTACTTATTTTTACCCGACTACGGCAAAGCCAAAAGGAGGGTTATGATTTTGACCGGTATGTATGTATGTATGTATGTATGTATGTATGTATGTATGTTTGTCTGTTCCCTCATATCTTCTAAACTACTCATCATTACATGACAAATGAGGTGTCGTTAGAAGCGTCTCAGTTGTCCGCTGGTTATAGGGTAGGTGACATGTCACCAAATCCAATATGGCGCCCTCTAGGTGATGTAAAGTCGTGACCGAAAAAATTTTTTTTTCGCACAGTATCGACATGGGTATCAAATTAAAGGGCTTGATGTGCACATTTAAAATATATATACATTATATAGCTTTTATATACATTAATAGCTACTTTGCCTGTTTCTAACAGTGTCAACATGGGTATCAAATGAAAAGGCTTAATGAGTATGTACATCTACATTTGAAATTTACTCGCTACTCTGCTTTTATTATTATACTAGCTTCCGCCCGCGGCTTCGCCCGCGTGGTGTTTTGATAAAAAGTAGCTTATGTTGTTTTTCAGATTTCAGACTATCCATATCCAATTTTGTAACAAACGGCTCAGCAAATTAGCCGTGAAACAAACATTTACACAGTTATAGTAAATTAATTTGAATATTAGGGATTATATCAATGGAACGGTATAGATTTGGGTATAGCATTTGGTTAAAAGAGAGTAGGTATGTTTAAAAAAAATATAAAATATCTGTTTACAGTAGGTTTAAGGTACTGAACAGGCTTCGGGATGCATTTCCTAGTCCTTACCTTTCCTTTCCCTCACTGTTTTAAATTCGCCGCCACTCGCATTCGCCCATCGCGGAGAATGCCACCAAAGACAACGCATCAGTCGCGCCATCTGACGGCATCAAGACGAATCACTAGTTCGAACTCAAATAACGTGCCGGCCGGTCACAAAACCGCGCGCGCGGTGAAAAAACACCAAAATACCGTGAAATAAGACTGCAAGTGATACAGTGTGGTGATCTCCTGGCTCCCAGCATCCCGTGAGTACCTGACCTCTTTCAATTTGCTTCCGTTAGCCTGTTTCCGAGTGGGAAACTCCAACAAGCATAGTTCGCAACACGCGACACTCAATCATATTTGTGGTCCATTTCGAGCGCGAATACCTGTAGATTACAGTTTTTTCAGGCATTCTCAGGTTCAATTTCAAAAGAAAACTCTGAGATTTGCTAGATATTCGCATTTTAAAAGTATTATCCTACAAAATTGTGTTGGTCATACTCGCAGTGTAACTTATGCGGATTCAGCGGTCATCTTAATTTTAGTCGGGTTATATCTCAATAATTCACGTAATTTACGCAATTTATTGTTTGTAATCTTAATATCTATAACTATTCACGGTATTTATACACTAACAAACATTATTACATAACTATTTCACCTAAAAGTATTGATTTACACCTAATAAATCTCAACTTAGGTTCGTATTTTTATACCTACATTTTACGTTCGAATCAAAATGGAGGAGGGTAAGCTTAAACTTCTTCAATCTCAACGCGAATATATTTATCGTGATATCCAAATCCTTTACGACTTATCAAAATCTATGATTCAAGATCGTTCAAAGGTATCGTCGTTCAAGGCGAGATACACACGAATACATTCAATTCGCGAAGAATTCGTTCAGGTGTGTAATAAAATACAAGCTTTGGAGATAGCCATAAAACCTGATGCACAAGTGTGTCAAAAGTCCTTGAGTTCGTTTGATGATTTGTACTATGCCGTAATCAGTGCAGCGGCTGATTTGCAGATCGCTGATAGCAGCGGAAACGTCGACGGGACGTCGCAGGCGACGGCGCCGCCCGCGCGAACGGGGGCGTCCGACTCCATGCAAACGGGACGTAACGCACGGTTACCTAAACTTGAGTTACCTAAATTCGATAGTAAATTAGAAAACTGGCAAGCATTTTATGATATTTACAAAACCTTAATTCACGACAATAATTCGATTTCGCAAATCGAAAAATTTCACTATTTAGCGTCTTGTTTACAAGGGCCGGCTTTGTCTATTGTCAAAGGGGTTCCGATGACCGCCGATAACTACGAAGTAGTTTTTAACAGTTTGATCGAGCGCTATCAAAACAAGCGTATTATAGCTTTAACGTATCTAGACAAATTCTTTAACCAGCCAGTTTTAAAATCGGGTAACTTCCAAGATCTACAAACTTTAACAAACGTAATTTATGAGGCATACCATGCACTCCAAGCTTTAAAAATTGAAAATTTAGGTGATTTTATCTTGTTTTGTTTAACTTCACGCGCGCTGGACTCGGACACGCGTAATCGTTTCGAATCTCAGAAAAACATTTCACAAATACCTACTTTTTGTGAACTGTTAAAGTTTCTTCAAGATTATGTTAAAATCTTAGAAACTAGCAATTTATCTTCTAAATCTAATATCATCAACAATCGTAACCCTCATAACCTTGAAGGGAAAAAACCCTCGCCCGCGAATAGTAGGCAAAATAGCAGCGGATCTAAACGCTCTTCTTATCTCGCAAAATCTATCCCATCCGCAAATGTGGCTTGTGCTCATTGCAATGAGGCGCACTTGATTTATCGGTGCCCTACCTTTCAATCTTTAGATTCTCGTGCTAGACTCGCGTTAGTACAAGGCAAAAACAATATGTGTACAAATTGTTTACGTACAAATCACGTCATAGAAAAATGCGTATCTAAAATTTCTTGTACGGTGTGTGGATTACGTCATCATACCCTATTGCATATTGACCCAGCGCCATCTAGCGCCGCCGCCGGCGCAACCACTGGAGCGAACGTTACAGCTCATTCTCACGCCGCCGTTCCCAACCGCGATATGGTTTTACTAGGGACATGTCAGGCGCGCGTGTTCAACACCGCCGCCGGAACTCAATGTACCGTGCGTGCACTCGTGGACAGTGGGGCGCAGGATTGTTTTATCACCACTGCTTGCGCGCGAACACTCGGGTTAAAACTCCGCCGGTGTAATCTTAGCATAGCCGGACTAGGACAAAACTCAGTCACACAAGTAAAGGGGGTGACAGAATGCACTATACGACCTATACATGGTGATGCTCCACACTTTAATATCAAGCCAGTCGTGTTAGATAACATCACTGCTCTAGTACCTAGCGTTAAAGTACCATCAGTCGTTCGAGAACGTTGCAACCATCTAGTGTTAGCCGATCGCGACTACGATGTTCCCGCCAAAATCGATTTATTAATTGGGGCGGAGTTATTCCACGAAATCTATGACGGACAACGTATCAATCTGGGGCCCGGTTTACCTACCGCTCTGCATAGCGTTTTCGGGTGGATTCTGACAGGGGCAGTAAACTCTAATTCTGCACCTTTAAACACCGCGTGCTCTTTAGTAGCCACCACATTTAAATTAGACGAGCAAATTCAAAAATTTTGGGAAGTGGAGGAACCACCGCGCGCTGTTATCACCGTACCTGAGAATGATACCTGTGAACGCATGTACACTGATTTAACCTATCGCGAACCTAACGGACGATACGTCGTACCTATCCTCTTAAAGGATGGCGATCGTGATTTGGGGGAATCTTACAATAGCACGTTGTCGCGTTTGAATCATCTTGAAAAGAGACTTAATCGTCAGACTGAACTTAAATCCGACTATGTTAATTTCATGCGCGAGTACGAGAATTTAAATCATATGTATCCCGTACCTAACCCTGCGGTACCTACTCTCAATCGTTATCTTATCCCTCACAGTTGCGTCGTTCGCCCAGAGAGCACGACCACTAAATTGAGAGTAGTTTTCGATGCTAGTTCTAAAACTACTAACGGTCTATCTTTAAATGATATTGTATTCACTGGCCCTAAGCTTCAAGTGGATATTGTAGATATTATAACCGGTTTCAGATTACACACAGTAGTTTTAACTTGTGACATCTCAAAGATGTATAGAGGAATCCTGATTAGACCGGAGGATCGCAAATTTCAACACATACTATGGCGAGAATCTCCTAGTGATCCAGTTAAAGAGTACGAACTTGCGACTGTCACCTACGGAGTTAGTAGTTCACCGTATCTGGCCATCCGCACCCTCCACCAATTGGCAGCCGATCATGGCGCCGCGTATCCACGCGCAGCTGAAGCTCTTCTTCACGAGACGTATGTCGATGATATTACGACCGGCGCGCCCTCTGTACGCGAAGCTATAGAACTGAAAGATCAACTTATCAGTTTATTAGGTTGTGCTCAACTTGAGCTCCGAAAATGGAGTAGCAATTCACAATCCTTTCTTAAAACCTTGCCTACCGATCATTGTCAAATACCTAAACTTTTCTCTGAAGAAAGTGATAAATCAACGTTAAAAATCTTAGGAGTCCAATATGATCCTGTGAGTGACAGTTTCAGTTACTCACAGTCCCCAATCGAGGACAATGATTGTACCAAGCGTTCCATCTTGTCTAGCATCGCGCGTATTTTCGATCCTCTTGGGTGGCTCACACCTTTTATCTTAAAAGCCAAATTGCTCCTTCAAGATTTGTGGCGTCTTAATCTTTCATGGGACGAACCTGTGCCCAGAGACATAGCTCTAGAATGGCAAAGTTTTATAGCAGATCTTCATAACTTAAAACTGATAGAAATCCCTCGTAGGATTGTACCTTCCCAGTCTAAGGAATTTCAACTCATCGGATTCTGTGATGGGTCCACTAAAGCATATGGATGCTGTGTTTATCTTCGTGTCGTTACCTCTCACGACGTACAAGTTTATCTTTTAATTGCTAAGTCCAAAGTAGCTCCTCTAAAAGTGTTGACAGTCAACCGTTTAGAGCTTTGCAGTGCTGTATTACTGTCCAAAGTAATAAATCGCATTCATTCCTTGCTTAGTTCAAGAATCATGTTGAATAAATCTATCTTGTTCACAGACAGCTCGACTGTATTGTCATGGTTGAATGCTGAGCCACACAAACTTAAAACCTTCGTTGCCCACAGAGTGGTCCTCATTAATGACAGTCCTGTGCCAACTGAGTGGCGACACGTGTCCACCCATGACAACCCAGCCGACATCTGTAGTCGTGGCTTATCATGCTCATCTTTATCTGTTTCTCAAATCTGGTGGTCTGGTCCTCACTGGCTGTCCAACGAACCCTGCAACTGGCCTGTTCCAGCAGTTGAAGTGTCCGATAACGTACCAGAACTTAAACCCGCCTCACGCACTTGTCACACTGGTGTGACAGGTGAAGCTGACTTGTTTAATTCCATCATGGAACGCCACTCCTCTCTTTCCCGAGTGGAAAGAGTGGTTGCATGGATCTACCGTTTCATCAACAACGCAAGAGCTAAATGTTCTGAACGTAACATATTACCTTATCTGACAGCCACTGAATTAACCCAATCTTTAGATCATTTAACAAAATATGTTCAACATCAAAGCTTTAATGATGTCATAACTCTAATAGCATCCAAGAAACCTTTACCCAAACATTTATCTAAACTCTCTCCTTTTCTTGACACTCGCGGAATCTTGCGAGTGGGGGGACGTCTCAAGCACGCGTCATTACCAGGTCGCGTCAAACATCCATACCTCTTACCTAAGATTTCACGATTGAGTACTCTCCTTATTGACCACTATCATACAACTTATCTTCATTGTGGGCCTCGCCTACTCCAATCGTTAATTATGCGTCGATTTTGGATACTTGGCAGTAGAAATCTTATTAGATCACGGTTAGCTAAATGCGTAACCTGTTTTAAAATCAAACCTATTCCACTTCAACCTTTACAAGGGGATCTTCCATCTTCTCGATTACAACCAGGTCATTGTTTTCAAACAATCGGCATTGACTTCGGAGGTCCGTTTATGATTAAAGAAAGCAGACGTCGTAACGCTAAATCTTACAAAGCGTATCTTTGCCTCATAGTTTGCCACTCGACCAAGGCCGTTCATCTCGAGCTGGTTACCGAGCTCACATCTGAAGCATTCATAGCGGCTTTAGATCGTTTTGTATCGCGGAGAGGACTTTGTCACTCCATCGTCACTGATGGTGGCACTAACTTCGTGGGTGCCAGGCGTTACTTGTCGGAAGTAAGCGAAATGCTCAACCGCGATAGAGATAGTATTTCCAGTCACCTCGCTTCTCGAGGAATCACGTGGAAGCTCAATCCTCCTTCCGGTCCTCACTTTGGAGGCATTTTCGAGAGCGGTATAAAATCAACAAAATACCATCTCAAACGTATTATCGGATCCCAGACTCTTACCTTTGAAGAATTTTATACTATCTTAACGAAGGTGGAAGCCATGTTAAACTCTAGACCCTTAGTGGAACTATCTTCCGATCCCGGCGAAGTTGACGCTCTTACAGCTGGTCACTTCCTCATCGGTCGACCTTTAGTATCTCTGCCTGAACCGAGGTATGGCGAAAACGTGACATTACGTACTCGCTGGCAGCTATTACAGCGCCTATCACAGGGCTTTTGGCGCACTTGGCAAAGGGACTATTTGCATACCTTACAACAGCGAATGAAATGGTTTAAACACGGCAACCATCAGCCAAAACTGAACGATCTTGTAACCATTTATGAACCTAACTTACCTGCTAACGAATGGAGGTTGGGTCGCGTTGTACAGCTCCATCCGGGTAAAGATGACATTACTCGAGTTGTGACAGTCAAAACTTCTAAAGGCTTACTTGTAAGACCTGCTGTCAAAATTTGTCCTCTTCCAATTGAACAAAATAATTTATCTACATAATATATATTTCCATACCTATAATTTAACACACTTATAACACTTAAGCATTTTCAAGTATCTAGTATATGTATATCAAAATCATAATTACCTCTAAACTTATTTTGTTCTTAGCTTAACTTTAAACTTAGAATCTTATCAGCATGATGACAAATGAATCTGCATAAGCCGTAAGTCTCGAACTTCATCTATCTTATCTTATGAAATCCCCGGGTGATTTCAAGTGGGGGGATATGAACAGGCTTCGGGATGCATTTCCTAGTCCTTACCTTTCCTTTCCCTCACTGTTTTAAATTCGCCGCCACTCGCATTCGCCCATCGCGGAGAATGCCACCAAAGACAACGCATCAGTCGCGCCATCTGACGGCATCAAGACGAATCACTAGTTCGAACTCAAATAACGTGCCGGCCGGTCACAAAACCGCGCGCGCGGTGAAAAAACACCAAAATACCGTGAAATAAGACTGCAAGTGATACAGTGTGGTGATCTCCTGGCTCCCAGCATCCCGTGAGTACCTGACCTCTTTCAATTTGCTTCCGTTAGCCTGTTTCCGAGTGGGAAACTCCAACAAGCATAGTTCGCAACACGCGACACTCAATCAGGTACCTATGTATTCCATTAAGTGGCAGAAAGTACCCAGTAAAGTTTATTGGTCCCTTATGTCCAAGAGACACTTCCAGGGGCCAGCATCACGTTGTGTACAAAAATATTTTAAAATGACCTAATTTAAAACATTTTTGTACACAACGTTTGCTGTTTTGTTATTATTTGTTAAAATGTGGAGATTGTTTGGACTCGACACTCGCGAGCAGGCCACGTACAGTTGGCCATGCGAAAAACAGTTTTTCTCTAAATGGACACCTGCTACTTTAAGTGTTTGCCCTTGCGCTTTGTTAATGGTCATTGCGAAGGCTGATTTGAGGGGAAACTGGATTCTTTTAAACTGAAAAGGTAAATCTGTAGGGATCATGGGTAGGTATACGGGGAATTAAAACTTCTTCATCTTTAGCTATTCCTGTCATTATAACTGCTCTAATAATATTGCGTCCTAGCTGCGTAATTTGCAATCGGGTCCCGTTGCATAGTCTCGGCGCTTCGAGATTTCTCATTAACAAAACTGGAACCCCAACTTTCAGTCTCAGCTTATGAGACGGCACTCCTGACAGCTCTAAAGAGTTTAGAAACTCTGTAGGATAAGATGTCACCTGTTCACTGTCCATGACAATATCTACTGACAAATATTCGACAACATCGCCTTGCACATGTGACATCATTCGTTCATTGATCTGTCCCACGATTTCATTGGTCGGTGCCAATATTGCCAATTTATGTTCCTAGGTTCAGTGGTTAAAATTTTGTATACAAAAAGTTTGGCTTCGTAGTTCCCGTTCCGAATCCGTTCCGTTCCGTTCGAATTTCGGGAATTCCGTTTGTAGAATTTCACCCCCACGGTGGTAAAAATTTCAAAATGCTAGAACAAACGATTTTAAATTTCAAAAACGCTAGAACAAATTGTTATTTATTTCTTATCAAGTTCCTAAATATAAAGTTTCATGGTTTTATCCCCAGAAATGACAAAATCCCATACAAACTTTCAACCCTTATTTCACCCCCTCACTGGTCGAAATTTCAAAAACGCTAGAACAAATTGTTATTTATTTCTTATCATGTTCCTAAATATAAAGTTTCATGGTTTTATCCCCAGAAATGACAAAATCCCATACAAACTTTCAACCCTTATTTCACCCCCTCACAGGTCGAAATTTCAAAAACGCTAGAACAAATGTTTAAATATATCTTATCAAGTGCTTAAATATAAAGTTTCATGGTTTTATCTTTTAAAATTAAGAAATCCCATACAAACTTTCAACCCCTATTTCAACCTCTTCATCCCCTTTTTCGCAATAAAAGGTAGCCTATGTTCTTTCTCAGGGTCTAAAGATTGTCTGTGCCAAATTTCATCAAAATCGGTTGAGAGGTTTAAGCGGGAAAGCGTAACAGACAGACAGACAGACAGAGTTACTTTCGCATTTATAATATTAGTTTGGATACCTACTTATCAAATAATTAATAATATACCTAACCCCAAAATAGTGTAAATAAAAAATAAGTTAAAAATAACTAAAACCCGACTACGACAAAAACGTGCACTGAAAAGTATAAAACAAGAACAATTTTAATTTGACCGATATTGTGCTAGCCGTGGTCGTGTGCCACCTGCGGTTGTTTCACACAATCTTCGTTTGGTAGGTGGCACACGACCACGGCTAGCACAATATCGGTCAAATTAAAATTGTTCTTGTTTTATACTTTTCAGTGCACGTTTTTGTCGTAGTCGGGTTTTAGTTATTTTTAACTTATTTTTTTACTTCAAATTATTGGTTTGTCTTATTCTTTTTCTTTTCATCTCTCTCTTAAACATTAACATTTTCTTTTGTATCGTAGGTCCGTAAGAAAAACCCAAAAAAAAACTACTTGTGGGTCATACAAATATTTGTTTCGTACTAGGATCGAACCAGTCGGAAAAGCACAGCAGTCGCTCGTTCACCGCGTCAACTGTTCGAACTTCAGTGTGTCGCACTAGCGTGCATTCGAATTATTTATGTATGGTGAGTCGCAGAACCGTTTTGTCGTACAAGCATGAATCGCACACCTGTTTGTTGACTTACCGCAGTGCACTCTGCCATGTGTGCTAAAAAGTTATTCAAGAACAAAAGTAAGAATAAAAAAAAAAAATGCTCGAAAACGGTGAGTTTCTTCAAAATGTAGTAAAGTCTAAAGTTGTGTGTTAAATTGCAATGGGTTTAATGATTCTTCGAATACAAGTAGGCAGTATACCTACTACTAATACAGTCCTACTTAGGTCAACTGATTGAAGAAAAATGTTCAAGGATGATCCCAATTTGATCTATTTCATAAAGTATTTCAAGTCTGAGTGAGAAGATAAATTTTACCTATAATTAAATCAGTATTTAGCTAACTACTACGTATTAACAAAGCTCATAGTTGGTGCGAAGTTAGTTAAAGTAGTTCCCAGATGTTGCACCTCACACAATAGCGCGCTTCTCGCATTCTGTAGTTGCTTAAGAGCAAACTTCCTTGATCAGCTATTTTAATTGTTGGGTCTTACGAACTCTGGGAATACGCTTTTATTGAGTACCAACTGCCCATGAAGCATCTTTTACGTAATGGTTATTATAAACACTGATATTCAGTTTATTAAGTTTACCTAATTGTCTTCATACTTAATTTAATTTCACTTAGTCTCAAAAAACAACCATGAATTTGTCTGTAAGACCATTTGGTATTGCGTAAATATTGATCCTCATTAACATAAAGCGACTAACAGATTCTTCCCTAGGGCGGAAACAGATTTTGTATGAAGTTATCAGGTACTGCTACTCTAACTCACTTCTACTGATATTGTCTTGATTATTCCAAAGTTACTATAACAATATCTTATGAATCATCCAAGAAAAATGAATCATCCATATGAGATTTCAAAGGGCTCTCCCATGCCATGAAGATATTTTACTGTAGGAGTAACAGTGGTACCTACTACTAATATTTCTGTGAGTACTACTATTTAAAATGCGGACGTTTGTGAGGGTAAATGTATGTTTGTTACTCTCAAAACTTCATAACGGATTTGGATGAAACTTGGGACACGGCTATGGCGGATATTTTTTTATGCCGGTAATATTTAAACTCCTTGGGACTGTTAATGGAACTTAATGCAGGCGAAGTGTTTTGAGCTAGTATTAAAATACACAACACAATGCGTACCTATAATTCGAAAGTCCTCGTACAAAACAAAGCAGAAATTAATGCTGTAATTTCTGTAATTAGCTTACTCAAGTCCTTGAGCAAACGCGGCTCTAACTTAGATTGTTTGGAGTCGCTCAGTGGCCATCTAAGACACTGCATATTAAGATGAGGAGCTCTAACATTGAAATAAATCCACTTCTCGGTTGAGTGCCTGTTTGCCGAGACGTTAAGGAGAGTATTTTAGTTTTATTATTAAGTAGTCTTCCCACAGCCCGCGACAGATGGACGAAACGTTATTAGTTTCTTGGACTTTGAGGGTGAAAATATTATTTTAATAAACTTTTATTGGAGTTTATTTGGTTTCTGCGTTATTCTGAGAATGTTAGGAATATTACCAAGTTGGCGTTGGCTGCTAGGATTTTAATATTTTGGCTACATATGGCTATAGAGACTTCTAGTCTTTTAGAATATAATAGAATAGAATTTTATTTTGCAAAGTTGGGTGGTACACAAAGGTGTTTAAAAGGTATTATAGTTTTGCCATAATTTAGATACCATTCGGTATGCAAACATTTACAAAATATAACGTAGCACACAAACTTCTTAGTAAAGCAGAATATAAAAAAGAAAATCAATAAAAATATTTGTAACTAGCACTTTGCCCGCCACTTCGTCTGCGCGTGTTTCTATATTCAAACTCAGTGACTTTAATTCCCACTTACCCTCCTTATAGGATACTTTTGGAAAATCTCTAGTAGTTCAGGGCCTATTCAATACAAACAAAAATAAGCTAGGGGTTGATTTTTAAAATATAATAAATACGTATCCTTTATTCGATTGAGAGATAATTTATGCCCAGTTTAGAATTTTCGAAGCAAGCAGTAAATCCTTCCCTTAAAACTTAATCAACCCTTTTCAAAACTTAGGGGGTGATTTTCGAAAAACCCAAAAATGGAGGGTTATAAAAAACGAATAATGACTATCTTTTTTATTTACTTATACTCATATTCGTACCGAGTTTCAAGTTTATAAACCCATGGAATAAGATTTAACATTCGTAGGTTTTCACCCCATTTCACCCCCTTAGAGGTAGATTTTCGCAAAATCCTTTCTTAATGCTCACCTACTTAATAAATTGCAACTACCATAAAAAAATCAGAGCTCTACGTTTAGTGGTTTAATATCCTCCCTTTAAAACTTGAATACCCCTTTTCACCAACTTGGGGGGTGATTTTCGAAAAATCCAAAAACACGTGTTTCATTAATTTTTATAAGAATATTTAATAGATGGTTGATGTGAAGTTTGCACAAAATGGGTCGAGCGGTTCTTCATTTATCACATTTTTTGTAACAAACGAATTCAATAAATGGCGGATGATTTTGTAACTGGGGATTTCGCTGCCAAAGTAGCGAAGCACGTAGATACTTGATCCTACTACTATTATAAAGGCGAAAGTTTGTAAGTATGGATGTATGGATGTTTGTTACTCTTTCACGCAAAAACCACTGAACGGATTTGGCTAAAATTTGCTACACAGATAGTTTATAACCTGGATTAACACATAGGATAGTTTTTATCCCGATTTTATGTTCCCGTGGGATAATTTTCGAGTTGTAGCGGGTGAAACCGGTGGCAACAACTAGAATGGGATGGAAACGGATGGAGTGAGATGGAGTGGGATGGAGTGGGATGGAGTGGGATGGAGTGGGATAGAGTGGGATGGAGTAGGATGGAGTGGGATGGAGTGGGATGGCGTAGGATGGAGTGGGATGGAGTGGTATGGAGTAGGATGGAGAGGGATGTAGTAGGCTGAAGTGGGATGGAGAGGGGTGGAGTGGATTAGAGTGGGATGGAGAGGGATGGAGTAGGATGAAGTGGGATGGAGTTGGATGGAGTGGGATGGACTGGGACGCCACTGCGTCACTCCATCCCGCTCTATCCCACTGGATAGAGCGGGATGGAGTGAGATGGAGTGGGATGGGGTGGAATGGAGTGGGATGGATTGAGATGGAGAGGGATGGAGTGGGGTGGAGTGGGGTAGAGCGGGACGGATTTTGATGGAGTGCTATGGAGAGGGATGGAGTGGGATGAAGTGGGATGGAGTAGGATGGAGTGGGATGGAATGGGATGGAGAGGGATGGAATGGGATGGAGTGGGTTAGAGGGCGATGGAGGGGGATGGAGTGGTATGGAGTGGGATGGAGTGGTATGGAGTCGGAGGCAGTGGGATGGAATGGGATGGAGTGGGATGGAGTGGGATAGAGTGGGATAGAGTGGGATGGAGTGGGATTGAGTGGAGTGGAGTAGGATAGAGTTCCGGAGTGGGATGGCGTAGGACGGAGTGGGATGGAGTGGCATGGAGTAGGATGGAGAGGGATGTAGTAGGCTGAAATGGGATGGAGAGGGGTGGAGTGGATTAGAGTGGGATGGAGTGAGATGGAGAGGGATGGAGTGGGATGAAGTGGGATGGAGTTGGATGGAGTGGGATGTAATGGGATGGACTGGGACGCAGTGGGATAGAGCGGGATGGAGTGAGATGGAGTGGGATGGGGTGGAATGGAGTGGGATGGAGTGGGATGTAGTGGGATGGAGAGGGATGTAGTGGGATGGAATGGGATGGAGTGGGATTGAGCAGGCTGGATTGAGATGGAGAGGGATGGAGTGGGGTGGAGTGGGGTAGAGCGGGACGGATTTTGATGGAGTGCTATGGAGAGGGATGGAGTGGGATGAAGTGGGATGGAGAAGGATGGAGTGGGATGGAATGGGATGGAGAGGGATGGAATGGGATGGAGTGGGTTAGAGAGCGATGGAGGGGGATAGAGTGGTATGGAGTGGGATGGAGTGGTATGGAGTTGGATGCAGTGGGATGGAATGGGATGGAGTGGGATGGAGTGGGATGTAGTGGGATAGAGTGCGATGGAGTGGGTTTGAGTGGGGTGGAGTAGGATAGAGTGGGATGGAGTGGGATGGAATGGGATGGAATGGGATGGAATGAGATGGAATAGGTGCTCTAATTGAATAGTACTGCCTTTGAACTACAGAGGGCGTTTATTACAAACACGTCTAATATTCTTGAAAATTCTAAATAAATTCTAAATATAGGGTTTATATGAAAACGATATGATTTATAAGAAACCTGGCGAGAATTAAGCGCTTCGCACAAAAAAATACATTGTCAAATTCCGACATCCACGCGAACGAAGTCGCGGGCACAGCTAGTAAACTAATAAAGAACAACGTGTTCACAAAGCAATTTTTAGCCTCTGTGTTTATGCATACATAAATCAGCTAGTTATCGAGAAAACAAGACACTGGGAAACATGGAATTGTAAAAGCCAGACATCATGGATTTCGTTAAAAAATATTTAACAACAATTTCTTTGTCATCAGTCATCACCGTATGCACATTTTATCAGCCTCACTAAAAGTTACGTTCATACCACAATAAATTGTGACATTAATGACAAAAGGTAAAGTTACTTCCGTTATCCCATAACTGCTTAACTAAGCTCATTAAAATAATAAGAGCGTCTAACTCAAGTGTAACAGCCCTTCCTCTGCAGACTTATCTAATGTTATTTTAAAGTTAATTAATTTTCATGAGACTGTTGATTCCTATCTCCTAATTCCGGGAAGATACAGTTTGTGTAACTTATTTGTATTTATAATTAGTTTATTGGCTGTTTATGTGTTGGGTTCTATGGGGGTCAGTGTTACATTTACAGCGAAGGGTCAACTGACCCTTTGCAGTCCAATTAACGGGTTAGATACTCTTAGGTCAAACGGGTTGCTATGTTTCAAACTAGCCCTATTGGCATATATGACTAACCCAAAATTTATTAAACCAAAAAAAAAAAAAATTGAAAATGTTTATTAGAGTCTACTGGTTGCGTTGGAAGGCCAAAATTCTTATAAGTAGGTACGTCATTCAATTATTCAGTTATGCTTCTGAGATAAAACCCTTAACTGCTGCACATTAGATGCAGGCTCTAGTGCCGTTGCATCATTAAAAAGCTTAACAAAATCTAAAAAAGCCTGGCTTCCATGAGACACATTTTTAAAATACTTCTTAAGCCTTTGTAGTGTCATAAATTGTCGCGGGTTCTTAGTACAAATGACGACAAAGCGTTGTCTGGCGCCTTGCCAGGGACCTGGAGTTACTCGCACGTTAAGTCTGCACACACGACCTCAATTGTGGGGGTAGGTAGGGGGGGGTAGGTACACTGGTATGTTCATAGTCTGAACTCCTTGTTAGTACCTAGGTACTGATACTTCTGATTTCGATTGATATTGCACGATTTAAAAGGTTTCATAATTTATTAGCTAAGTGTCAGTGGCGGGGGTGCTATGACAGGAAACCTCCACGTGCGCCCGTGGACCGGAGTTCCCTCTCGGATACGTCCGGGGGGAAGACTAGTTTTTCGGGCCGGTGCACCCTGGGATGCGGGCAAAAACTCTTCCTTAGGCACTGTGTGCCTAAGTGGTCTCTTTGCCCGTATGCAAATAGCCTGTCGTGTGGATGCTCCAACGCGTGTCCCTCTGATCAGCAGAGGGCACAGCCGCGGAGCGGGCTTGCGGACGGTGAGTGATGGGTAGCTCGCCGTCCGACCAAAGACCAAGTCCGGGTCGGTGGCGCGTCGTGTTTCGCGCCAAATGCCTGCTGGGGTCGCGGGTTTTTTCTTAACCCAGGTAACCGTGGCCCCGGAACGTAAAGGGCATAGGAAGGAACACGGGTGGATTTTCGTCAGTAAGAGTCTGACAGTCCCTTCCGCCCCACCCAGGGTGGGAGGACTCATTTGATGATTTTACCACCAAAAAAAAAAAAAAAATGTGTCAGTGGCGGATTTGCAATCCTAGCCGCTCTAGGCCCCACAACATGTGCTGCCCGTTTCTCAGAAACCATCTTAATAAACTTTATTATTTGTTAATTTCTTTTGATTACTAGACATTTAAAGCAAACATTGTAGGAATTATTTTGTAAGTACGAAATTATTTATTCTATTATACGCAATACCTAGTGATTTAGAAAATTAAGGTACACTTTTAATAAATTCAGATGATATGCAATTGAGTTATTACTAATTAATAATTATGTTATCACGTCCACATATATCTGTAACGATGATGATGAAAGATTAGTATAAGTCTTCAACTCGGATACTGAGACTATTAAAATGAAAGCAAACTTCAACAAAAATAAATTATGGAATCAGGTGTTACTTTGCGGAAATCCATGACATTAAAATGTTATGAAAAATATTTAGTTTTAATTCCGCGAATTTCCGGAATTAAAACTAAATATTTTTCATAACATTTTAATTCAACAAACATGTAAAGATCCGTAAGAATCTTGTAAAAGTGCTACCAAAATATTTCGTATCCTTATTCTACCTTTTAACCCGCGCTTTTCACTTTTCTTACACTAAAAATCTTTTAGCGGGTCTTTAGGTGCTCAAAGTACACAAACGTGCTACGAATAAGTAGCCGGATTTTCATGTCCATAATCTGAAAAAAAAACCATTTTAATTCAGGAACAGAATATTTAGACTGAAATTTTTAATAGTGCTGTACGTCTTTTTGCCTTGGGGGCAAGCGGCGAATTAGCGCAGCAGCACACAAAACGTTTAACTTTAAATGTGGCATTTAAGTTAAACACAGAACGTGCTGACCGTGTAAAAGCCACGTAATTTTAACTCCTATCTATGAGCATTAAGTTGGACATTTAGTCTAATCGAGTTGACTCAGTGGGGGGTGTGGGAGGAGGTTTCATCTGGAAACGGAGAACACTTGCTCCGATGTGCGGATATGCCACAAGTTTCAGATTAAAAAACTTTCTTGGAATTAGTTTGGGTACCTATATCTACACATACTGGTGAAGCGTTTAGCGCTTCCTTCTAACTCGGAGCTACTATTTTTATCTAACATCTCCAATGTGAGCATAAAAGTTAGTTGTTCTCTTGTTTCTCGCTATGCTTAATAATGTCAGTGGCTTCAGTTGCTTTAAATGTTATAGCTTTTTATTATACATTTACTTAACGTTTGACAACGACGGGCTTGCGTCTGTTTCCAGCTTATTCTTGAGTCAAACCTTCCATCCAAACTTATGATCTTTACTCAGCTCCAGACCTGCCTGCCTCTACGAGCCACGAGTCCTCCCCGACCTACAATAATAGTAGGTAATTACGTGCCGAGTCGTCGTGTGCGGTTGGTATTGAGTTCCGCAGATTGTATCTGCATTTTAGATTGGCTGTCGTGCTCGCAACCTCGCCGGGAAGCTTAGCACTTCTGTACTGTTTTATTTTCATTATTTTTCTAATACTCTTTGTCTGCTGCTAATTCAATGTTTTTTAACGTTTTCATTGCACGTGTTTTAATTAAAGAGGAAGGAATCGGAGCTTTTCTATTATTGCAAATTACATGAGAATTCGCGTTGAAAATCAATTAGTTGTATTTGAATAGAAGTTCAGGTGAGTTTGTACGACTATTTTACTTTTAAATATCAAATAGAGCATGGAATTTCTTCTGTTTTTTATTAGATCCAATCTTACAAGGTAGGTGCAATTAAAACGTTCCTTCCAAGATACCTAAATACACCAAAAAGTTGTAGAGTACAACGGAAACAAAAAACGTAATTACACGCGGCAGTTTGAGAAATCCAGCAAATTGTGAAACAAAGCTGCGGTGTGAGATAGTAGGGGCGAGGCGAGGTCGCAGACTGATACTTATTACTAAAATCTTTTAAGCTCGCCTGCTCACCCTGCTTCCAGGATATATAGCGATATATTTTGCTCCCGCTGCCACACGATCTACGAACAAACTGAGAATTTCAATTTAAGGAAATATTACACATACATTTTACGTGGAGTTGGAACTGCTTCCCTACCGGTATATTATATATATTGATCATGTGCAGGTTTGAAATAGTTTCTATTCGTCGCTTAGATCTTGCCGGATATTAACTGTGGTTCGTGTAAAGGTAGGATGTCTAGCACTGTAACCCTTTAACCGCCATGTCATAATTCGCATGGAGTGCACCTAGCGCCAGCAAACTTTAGGTACAATTTAGCATAGTGTTGTAAAATATAGTTATCGATAAACAAAGTAATGAAATAAATAAAACTTACTAATTTGTAATCAAAGGTTTATTTTTTGCCTACGTAATAACACTACGAAATCTGTTGTTATTAATGGTAATAAAGGTAATTTATTTATTTATTTAATAATTACCTACCTACTTAGGCACCTTTTTAATATGAAATAATTCCAGCCTATGAATGTATTATTTCAATGTTGGTTAATATCCATGATGTACAGTCGACGCTCAAAATTGGTTGGCCGCACTTACAAGGCAATAGCTTAACGTCTAGTTTGACTTATGACCTTCTACTTTCGAGAGACACATGTATCATCAACTACTGATTACATAGGATTCATAATGTCAACATTGTAAAGCGTGTCCAGTTGACTTAGTGGTTAAGCGTTAAGACCACAAAATTACTGTGATCAAAAAGACGCGAGTTCAAACCTCACGAAGTGATAATCTTTTTGTAGGTTTTACTCAATTGTTTGTCTACTCAATTAAATAACCAATAACTAAGTTATTTATTTAAATATTGTGATGACATCAAAGAAACAAAAACTGCAAACGTCTTTACTAAGATTCGAACTCAGATCCATCTATTGATCGTGAATCCACTTAGCCCAACAGAAACAGTTATCAGCACATGTTAGATCATTGCGAATGAATGCAAAGGAATGTTAAGAACCGGTTTCCACTTTTGTAAAACACGGTTGTAGCACAAAATTGTGCGCCTGATTTTTTCGTTTTCAATTTCTTACTAAAGGCTCTGATAATGATGATAGTTTAATAAAGGGTTTAGAATAAAAAAAATGCGTGATAATTATGATATAACAATAATTATATTTTTGTTGTATAAATGTTGTATAAATAATATTTAAGTATTATAAATTCGTAGATATTTTTTTTTATTATTTTAACAAAATTATGAAATGATTCAATGGACTTTCGAAGCTATTAAACAATAAATAAGAAAATTCAACAAATCGAAATAAAAGTAAAAAAAATGACTGTACTAACCCTTACTAATGTTTTATTATATTTTAACAAATAAATAAATACAGCGTATTTTTTATACATATAGTGCGGACATTTTATTTTAATTATTATCTTTTAAGAAAATGAATAAAATCGTATAATTACTTTACCAAAAGAAATATTTAAGTTATCATTATTAAAGTTGATTATTTTGAAACAGTAACATGACACCACGACCCTGAAATTTAATAGACTATTTGCCCTTTGCGATGCCCTTTTACGGTGTCAATATAAGTGTTTTAGCACCGTGACCCTGGAACGCAAAGAGCCAGTCGATCTTTGCGTTCCCAGGTCGCGGTGCCAAAAAAGGTTGTGCTTTGACCACATCAAGTTTCTTCGGCTTCACCAAGTGCGATTTAGCAAAAATAAAGTTATATATTACGGAAACGACATTATTATAAATAAACTACGCACTTCATAAAAAATACCCTATACAGGATAGCGAGGTTACTATTAGCTTAAATATCTGTTTCATTACGAAAAGAGGATTGAAGCTCAATAACCTCGAATCTTAATCCTAAAATAAAATATAAATGTTAATAAAACTATGTTAACGTTTCCAGTCTACACTCGGTTCCAAAAATAACGGGTCAGTCACATAAACCCGAATATCTCCCGAACTACGTATGCCATCATAATGAAACGAAGACTGTTCAATAGAGAATTTAATTATACAGATAAAAAATAAAATAAAACTTAGTTGCACCCACAATATCAGTCTCTAAATTAAAAAAAAACTAAAGTAGTCATATTTTTCTTAAGATTAATTTCTTTATATGATTGTTTTTTTGCTTTTTTTCATCACTTTCTTCATTTAATACTTTGCATTGCCTCCACGAGCTCTTCTGACAGCTTCCAGGCGATTAGGCATGCTGTAGGGAAGACAGACAACTGGTGGCTACAATGCTCCGAAATCGTTTTCAAACTGCATTTGGTCTAAAAACTCACTTTATTCGCTTTGGAGGTGGCAATTTAAGCGCTGAAACAGTAAGAAGACATCTTGCTGAAGCAAATTTGAAACCATTGAGGCCCGCAAATGGCCCCAAACTGGAACGGGGACATCGAATTGCAAGACAGAGATACGTGCGCGAGCACCTAAACTGGACACTAGGCGATTGGTCTAGGGTAATGTTCACAGACGAGTCTAAATTCATGCTTTATAAGCATGATGGTAAGCAGTTAGTGTACAGAAGACCAGGGGAGCGCTTCATCAAGCGTGTGTGGAGTAAAAAGTGGCGTACGGTGGGGGCTCTGTACAAGTTTAGGCTGGGATTTCTGCTGAGGCCCGCACCGAGCTGGTACTCATTCAAAATGGAACTCTAAATGCAGAGAGATACGTGGAAGAGATCCTCAATGAACATGTAGGTCCTTTCATGGCCAGGATGGACCGGCATGGCATATTAATGCATGATAATGCGCGTCCCCATACCGCCAGAATTGTACATGACTACCTTGAAGAGGTCGGTATCGAACTCATGCAGTGGCCAGCGCGAAGCCCGGACTTAAACCCTATCGAGCACGCCTGGGACGAGCTTCAGAGATGCGTGAAAGGTCGAAACCCCCCACCAATCACGCTTCCCGAGCTCAAACAAGCACTGGTGGAGGAATGGGTAGGTATTCCTCAGCACCGGCTCCGAAATTTGGTGTACAGCATGCCTAATCGCCTGGAAGCTGTCAGAAGAGCTCGTGGAGGCAATACAAAGTATTAAAATATGAAGAAAGTGATGAAAAACACCAAAAAAACAATCATGAAAAAATGTAATCTTAAGAAAAATATGACTACTTTCGTTTTTTTTTTAATTTAGAGATTGATATTGTGGGTGCAACTAAGTTTTATTTTATTTTTAATCTGTATAATTAAATTCTCTATTGAACAGTCTTCGTTTCATTAGGATGGCATACGTAGGTCGTGAGATATTCGGGTTTATGTGACTGACCCGTTATTTTTGGAACCGAGTGTATTTACAATAAATAAATAAAAAAACATAATATCATAAAATATTCTTGAGAAAATCTTAAACGTTTTTTTCCTGTAAAACGTAAACGGTTTTTAGCTGATGTTCGATGATATAAGCCTTCAGTGTTGAGTGCACGGTGAACGGTTGTTAATTTAAATTACTCATTGAAGGAAACCTTATCCTTCGTTTTCGTTTACCATATTTTGACGTCCATGCATATCCTTTACAACAATCCGTATCCATAACAAGTGTTCCACTTCGCTCTCTTCAAGTTTTGTTTTTTTCTTCTCATATCCCACAGACTCACAGTATTTCAACACTAGAACAAAATAAGTAATATCTTTATGGAAAATACAGCTTTTGATTTATTATAAGAAAAATCTATACACATACTAAGTATCAATTAGATTTTTTTACTTTTAAACAAACCGATTTTAACACTTTTTAATACGGAATCTTATAATATAATCAATAAGAACATTAACATGTGAAATAATTAAAATTTAAATGTTAATACTCACACTTAGTCCGGTTTCATTTGACATTTGTGTTATGTTTCATTCACATTTATGTAGGGCTATAATATTCGCCCCCAATCTTTATATGTAAAAATTCCATTGTTTATATTTCACTGCAAATCGGTAATTATAACAAGTGTAATCGGAGATTCAAACACTCGTCACACACAATAACCAGGAATCAACAAGTCAACGTTCTATTATAGGTGATTCAAAACGAACTAACATATTTGTGTCTACCCTACAAATAATTTACTTTTGTTTTCTGAGATCTACCGACAAAACTTTATTAATGAGAACATAACAAACTATACACACAACACTAATGACGATCGAACTAATATTAGTAATTATAAAAAAAAAACTAATTTTAACTAACAAAATCCTTTTAAAAGTGTATTAAAAATAACAAAAAGTATAAAGTAACGATTAAAAATTAAGAAAATGAAATTATGAATGGTAAAAAAAAAACACTAAGTACATAGGTGATTTGAACTCACGCCACAGCTCGTCAGTTAACGCACTGAGCGGTATAGTTTACCACTGTGCCAACATTACTTGTAGGAAACTGGTTGAAATTATGAAGTATACCATAGGTTGATTTGATTTGTATAGTATTAAAACAACTTATAACAAAAGGACGTAAGTCACAGCGAAGCGTCAGGCTATTGCGTTGAGAAATTGACACAGGATTTTCGAATTCGACTGTACCTACCTTAGTAGGTAGGTATATTAAACACAAACACAATTTCTTGCCAAATTAAATTATCGAATTAAACAATAAACTAAACTTACCAAATCAACATCACTATCTGTGTTAGAACTATCGTCGCTTGTCAATTCATGACTCGATTGCAAAATATTTAATAACTCTTCCTCTTCCAGCATTTTTTTAGACTTTCACACAATAACACGAAAAAGGGCTGTACAACACTAGTTGCATTGGGCGATAAATCTTTCCCGTGATTTCACGGTGACGGCGCTAAGGCAACTGACAATACAGCGCGAATTGACCTTGAATCTCATTGGCCGCACGTAATATTACGGTGACGGCGACCGGCGACTGTCTGCACTAGTGAGGTTCCGCGTAATAAGATTTCTATATTTTTGTCGTAAAAATTAAATCATTTTAAACTTAAATACATTTTATCGTGTACAAATATTTGTATCAGAGTAACACTATGGTTATTTTGTAATGAAAGTACCCACTTTCATTGCAAATAGTGACAGTAGTTTATATAGCGCCTTGTTTATTCTTAGACAACCTATTAAGTATTTTTCGAATTTGCCCCATCCCTAGTTCTCGTAAAATTACGTGGCTGGCGATACAGGTAAGGAGACAGTGATCACAAATGTATTTAAACGTCAAAATTCACAGTATTTATCATTCAAAAGATTGAGAAATGTCCATAACAATAAAGATTATACCCTACATCTTAAAATTGAAACATTTTATGTGGAGTTTGTGCAATATGAGAACTTTTTAAATAAAATAACGTAATTATACGTGTGTGGCGATTCGGGCACAGATTTCAGAGCCCGTAATATTACGGTGTCGGCGCTTAAAGGGTTAAAGCATACTTGAACACATAATGAACGTGGATGCAGCACTGAGATATGAGGATCGTGACTGTACGTATTATTTTCTGATGCTACAAGCCTGTATCAATCCGTTGTTGGGCAAAGAGCATACCTATAAATTCCAGTTTTTTTCGATTCAGGGCCAATGTGCGCCAAGCTCGTCCCACTATTATCAACGAGATAAGGGTCGGAAAATGGTTATTTGTCACACTGCTCATTAGGCATTCTAAAACTTGCAGTGCAAAAAAAGAAATAAGTCCGAAAAATGGTATTTGAATTGGCAATTCAGAAAAAAAAGTTTTAACTTATAATAATATATAATAGTTAAAATCTAAGTTTGTCACGGTTTTTCTGTGATGTAGCTTTAAATTTCATGCAAGTTGATTGCACAATTTAAGTTCGATTTTAGAACATTATAACTTGTACGGAACCTGTCATTGTGCGTGGTCTACACCCACTTGCCTAGTTTTGTAGACAGGGAACAATGGACATGTCTAGAGGACTAACCATGTCGTCGGCTGCCAAATGTACCAATGTGTTTTGCAAACCTGTTGACAAATAGTATTTGTCTGAGTGATCGATGGCACCATGGACTTGTGACGTTGAGTGAATAGGTCCCGTGTTACGGGTCGCTGGGTCCAATTCCGGACGGAACAAATAGGCGTGTATTATATGGCTTCCTGAGTAATATTTATACCAGTCGGGCCTCTTTCTTCAACGTTACATAGCCAGAAGGTAGGTTTTATGTCGATATTTGTTTGTTCATACTGTTTGTGCTTCTGACCTTCGCAACTGAGACATACGCCTAGAAATGGCAAAAAAAGATATACCTAAATTTTCCGAATCGACAACTCGGACCGACAATTTGTGGCTTGAATATACAGACGTTTGAGTACATAAACGCATTCAAAACACTGGAAAATTCCAGCAACATTTGATTTGGGCATTTCAATTAACATAGTTGGAAAAATAAACAAAACACAATTTAAACTGAATCAATTATTTAAAATTGTTTCGGCGTATTTTGTGAGTTCAATCGTTTTACACAATCATTATTAAAATCAATTCAAACATGGCCAGTTTTGAAAAGTTAATGAACGTTTATTGTATTGACTTTAGTACTGTGAGCGTTCATTAATATTATCCTAAGTAATGGCAAAGCGAGAGTGCCGGATTAAATACGAGAATAACTTAAAATCGCAAGACTCAATTAATTTAATCGCTCGACCCTTCATCGAATTTATAAACTCCGTTTATTTGTAGAAAGATTCTTGTTTAAGTGTTTGGACCTCTGCCTTTTGGACTTCTGTTTATGTTAATTGTACCGCCAAGAGGATTACAGGAACATCTTTTGTATAACTAATAATAATATTGTGCGTGGGTATGATTCACCCATAAGTCACAACTGTTCATTATAGCTTTGTCCAATTGTGGGCGTTTCAGGAATAATCAATTGTATAGTCCCACTCCGAAACATACATGAACTCTTATTAGAAATACCTGGGTCTGGTCTCAATAAAATGCTGGTCACAACTTGTTTCATTGTTCGATGTCCCGCACCCTTCTTCATTCCAGCTGAACGTCGTTCTTCATTTATCGTAATTTGTCTCGACCAACATCTGCGGAGTCTAAAGATTTTACTTTCAGTCGACCTTTGTTAGCCAAGGTGACAGGGCGTTAGTGTAAATAAAATCCTGCTCTTCTATCTTATAGTCTATCGATTAAGGTAGCGAAAATTGTCTCGACAGTTAAATGGTAAAGGTAAGTCGTTCTGTTGGATTTGTGATACCCTGATTCGGGTTGTAGTAAACCGATTTACGTCGCTGAGCCGTGGTAATCTGTGGATTCCTTCGGAGAGCACGCACAATATTGAGTAGATTGAAAATAACCAGCTTACGGGAATCACGCTTCAATTGGACGAGGAACCTAAAGGAATTGGATCGTTTGCGCTTAATACCACTGAATTTAAACTGGTTTTTATCAAGTGTGGGAAGATTGGATTATTCTGTTCAGGCACCATGTAGAATTGTAGATCGATCGCTCCGGCAACGGCCCGATGCCGGTTTCATTCTCTTAGACGGGTGGCCGCCCTTTACCGATCGTAATATTGGCTTATCTTCGCTCGTTAAGATATATCATTATGTGAATAAGATCTCTATTCGAAGACGTGACGTCTACCAACCCGCACCTAGCTACAGCCTATATTCCTTTTACAGAGAGGATGAGTAAGTCCCAGCATTTTGATTATTGCTAGCTGATAAAGTAACGTTGAAATGAAAAAGATAAAACTTTGAAGACATCTTTATCTTTCAGTATAGGGTTTCCAAAGGACACAGAAGGACACGCATACCACCATTACTTTTCATTGTAACCAGACACTTCAAAAATCCGAGCCGTCCGCAATGTTAAGTTGACACATTAAACTATATATTTTCTTGTTTACTTACCAACACATATACAATATGTAGGACAGACTAATTCCAGGGTGACTTACTAACTCATTTATCAACGTCTTTCCTAAACAGCTGAACCCACTAAAATGAAATTTTGCAAAGGATGTATCTTTAACGGACGGGAGAAAGTTTTACAACATTTTTACTCGGAGGGAAATTACCTTACTCCACTCTGTAGCTTCGCAACTTTGTGCGGAAATTGAATATGGGTTGCGTGTAAAAATTGAAGATACGATGCAAAGTAGTCGGTTTACAGATCGGAATATTATGCGACGTTAAAGTTTATTGGATCTAATGTATATTAAACATCTACTTAAAAGGCAATGAGCTGTCTGGAATAGTCACATGTTAGATTTTATTATATGTAAAGATTGTAATCAACCGGCGCTTTGTCTCAGTAAATGGGAACTTTTTTTTTTATATTCTCATCGGATTGAAGTTATTTACAAAGAAAAAGAGCAACAAGTATACAACGTGTAAAGTTAATAGCGCAAAACCTCTCGTGGGGTAACTCAGCCCATGTTACTGAACAATGTTTGTTCTAAGACTTTTGGAAATTCGCAAGTTTAGATTTTTCATACTAATGGGCCCGATCAATTTCTCATTTTGTATGAAAAAGCAAATTTTTTTTTGCGAATTTCCTGGGCTGAGTTACCCTACGAGAGATTTTGCGCTATTAACGTTACACGTTGTATACGTGTCTTCCATGCGAGTATACCTACTAAAACATAATGTAGGTTCTTTTCTAACATAAATTTCTCTAAAAATTCTTTACACTAGCTTAAAGTTAGGTACTACAAACATTCTAAAATCCGTGTTCGCTAAAATGAGCGGTAGTTAGTATTCAAGTGCTTGTCATCATATCACTTCACAGCGTCGCGGAGCCACATCGTTTACTGCGGCCTCATGTTACGCATGCCGATGAGTTGCTGTAACAGAGGCGACGGTAGCAACGTTGCAGCTATGGGGAATTAGGGAGTGATACATGTGACTGTTATAAGATAAGAGTTGCGTTGTATGTTGCGGGAACTTTTATGTATCGCGTATTATTGTCATTGGGGCATGAGGTGCTAACCTATAATAAATTGTAATACTAACCGTAGCTATAAGAATTCTTGTTATGTATAATGTATCAGTATATACAATTGTTGGTTGGCCAGAAACAATAAATAAATAAATAAATAAACTGCAAGCTACCGTTACTTTAAGTATCGCGATTAATTGTGAACGTGTTACTTGCTAGTTGCTGTATCATATTGACGAGCTGTTGTAACGTTGCTGTTGTATAAGCACGTAACTCGTAGCCTCGGCATAAGCTTATCATAAGATTAGTTAGTTATATGAACTAAAAACAGTTGTCCCGACTCCAGATGTGTTGTCAGAAGTTATGAATTCAGAACTAATAGATTAGAGTACGGGCCCGTGTTTTCGTTGACGGACTAAGAGAGTAGACACCCAGCTTCCAAACTACGAGGAGTGAGATAAGTGCTATGTGTTCTTGGAGGAGAATGTCGAAGTATTATCGACATATTGTCTCTATTGAAATAATACATATCCACAATCAATTAAAGCCTGAAGAGCATCGAATCATATACCCATAGGTGTTTTAGTTAATTTTAAATGCTATCTAGATGAGAATAACGTAGATAGTTTGGCAGTGTAAAATGCCATGCACTGCGGTATACGAGTACGTGCACCGCCGCCACCGGTCCTAAAAATCCAAGAAGTTTAATCAAAAACAATAGTGACAACATTCTATTGCGTAAACGACGACGTACTTCGACCAGATTGTGAGCTTTTGTATTCTTGCACAAGATCGAGCTAAGAAACACAAAGCTGTTGATTATACCGTAGAGGAAAAACAAACCCTGTTTATTAATCCGGGGAAGTAACATTGAGATTCCTCCGAAGTGTTTTTTTTAATGCAAATTGGCGGTTGTCCTGACGCAAAAAGGAAATCAATGTTATTTTGTGGTGTTGTTTTTACATCCACACTTCGTTAACCGTAATAAGGAAGAACTTTAATGTTAATTTAGCTTTTTTTTCTTTGATCGCGATCACTTGTTTATCATTTGACTCTATTTTTCTCTCGGTAGCTTATGAATTTTACCAACATTTTGTTTTTTTATAGCGATTGAGTCTATTTCCTCAATCGCTATAAAAAAACAAAATGGTCGCACATAAAAACTTTGGAGTTTCAGTCGACGACGCTAATTTCAAACACCGTTTCATTATTTAAGTAGCTGTTCACATCCAACACCATTTAAAAAAAATAAGTTAAAATATCTTCGAAGATTTTATCGTGTCTGCGTAATTACTCAACTGTGTCAGAAGGAGGGTTAGCATAATTTTAAAGATTTCTAGACTAGATAAAAGCAACATCAATATGATTAAATGACTTTTGAAGTAAAAATCTATGATGAAAAACCTTAGCAGTGGCAGGTTGCTACTGAGACATGAATCTTAAAATCTAGTTAAGTCTCAGATGGCGACAAAGTGAAAGATACTCGTAGATAAGCCGTATTCATGGTAAACATTTGTTTAGCAAGAGTTGATTGACGTTGTTGATGAACGGAGACAATGCTGCTGGAAAGTTTATATCAATATGGGTTTTTCACAAGGCAGTCCGCGCTAAAATGTTGCCATGTTTACAAAAACGTCTGGGGTGCTATGACAGGAAACCTCCACGTGCGCCCGTGGACTGGAGTTCCCTCTCAGATACGTCCGGGGGGAAGACCAGTTTTTCGGGCCGGTGCACCCTGGGATGCGGGCAAAAACTCTTCCTTAGGCACTGTGTGCCTAAGTGTTCTCTTTGCCCGTATGCGAATAGCCTGTCGTGTGGATGCTCCAGCGCGTGTCCCTCTGATCAGCAGAGGGCACAGCGGCGGAGCGGGCTTGCGGACGGTGAGTGATGGGTAGCTCGCCGTCCGACCAAAGACCAAGCCCGGGTCGGTGGCGCGTCGTGTTTCGCGCCAAATGCCTGCTGGGGTCGCGGGTTTTTTCTTAACCCAGGTTACCGTGGCCCCGGAACGTAAAGGGCATAGGAAGGAACACGGGTGGATTTTAGTCAGTAAGAGTCTGACAGTCCCTTTCGCCCCACCCAGGGCGGGAGGACTCATTTGATGATTTTACCACCTAAAAAAAAAAAAAAAAATGTTTACAAAAACGTCTACATACGTCAAAATTTATTGATAAACTGTTTTCTTCGCTCGCCGGGAGTCAACTCTGAAACATAGAGAGAGAGCCAATGATAGATTTTCGTGACTTCGTGGAAGTCAGCTGCTGTTCCACAAATATTTATGATCCGACTCCCTTATGTAGTCTGCTAATTACGGCTTGTGTAGAAATCACTAACGAAATTTTGCTTTGGCTCCCGCTCTAATAGCGTCAACTCCGAAACAAGTGTTGCCCGCAACGGCCGCAACATGTTGATAGCAACTCGGCAACATGTTTATGCAACTTTGGATGAAAGCTAAGAAAGGTATGATTTCTGAATTGGATTGATTATTTTCTCCAACCAAGCAGAAAAATTTTTAACAAATGAAGATGTTTCTCAAATAAAAAAGATAAAAAACCGGCCAAGTGCGTGTCGGGCCACGCACAGTGTAGGGTTCCGTAGTTGCCCATCAAAATACTTATGCGAACTAACTAAACTGATTCGCTGAATTTAATTTTAAAAAGAAGAATTTTCAAAATCGGTCCAGGAGTCTTTGAGAAATCGGGGAAAATGCATAAGAAAAAAGATTACGACGAATTTAGAACCTCCTCCTTTTTTTGAATTTAGTTAAAAATATTTGACGATAAAAACCTACCTATCCCCAAAAAACATACCTATAAAAGCTGTAAAATAAAGTTGACAAACTTACATTTGCAGTTCTCTCCGATACATTTTGTTTAAGAAAATATGAATCCAAGTACATTTTATAAGTTGGTCGACTATTACTCGTGAAGTTGTAAAGCCTACTTAGTCATGATAATTTTCTTTCAAACTTCGTTATATATACTACTATTGTGAATTTTTTCACACCCCCAAACATAACCGTTTAGCTGGTAGAGGGGGGGGACACTCGAATCGAGCAAAATTTAGCACTTTAAAGCTTAATATTTCACATACGAATTTTTTTATCAAAAAATTGTTAATGGAAACTATCATTATTTTTTAAAGGCCTATTTAATGATACCCCACACTAAGGGGTGCGCGAGAAAAAAAAAATCCTCACTTTACGTGTAAGTACTGGAGGTACCCTAAAAAAAAATATTTTACGAGATTTTATTTTACCACTTTTTCGGCACAACAAATCCGTATATTTACACCAAATTACAGCTCTCTAGTACTGTGCGTCTCTGAGCTAAACTGCGGACAGACGGACGGACGGACGGACGGACGGACGGACGGACGGACATGGCGAAACTATAAGGGTTCCTTGTTGACTACGGAACCCTAAAAACGCTATATTTTCAAAATTCTGTGATACATAAACTTGCAAGAATACAAAAATTAACAGAAGTGCAACAAAGGCGTTAATTCTTTTCTCAAAGCAATTTACAATATTGAATCAACTGAACAAAACAGCAAAAAGAAATTATAACAAAAAACAAGTGTCTATGTACTTAAGAGTCTTAGCAACTCCCGGGCCTTTGGCACAAGGCCAAAAACACACTTTCAGGGTCAATATCTGCGATATTACTTTGTTTGTCGCTATTCCCTTCGAATAATGTACTGACATCGTACTGATACGACACTTTGTTATGTTAAGACGTGCTTTACGATATTAACGATAAAGAGATGCCCCCAACTCTAGTAGGTACTCGCCAGTATTCGGTAATCGACCGAATACTTACTTACTATCGAGTATTACTTACTAGAGTTTCGGCGAGTAGTTATCCTGAATAAATTTTATTGAACTGAAAGACTTATTAACTTAAAAATAAATCAAACTATTATATTACAATTCACATTAATAGTTTTAAAAAGTTTTCTTATTATAAGTCATGTTGAAATAATAATTTCGTCAATAGAAACTTAAAAATAACTTAGAATGTTAACATTACCTAGCACATTTAAATGATTGGTAGCTTGAAGACTGCTTAAAGTACTGTGATATTGTCATAATGACAACATTTATAATTCCTTTTTCATGTCGAATATTAGTGTCGAGTTATTTAACTATTCGTCATAGGGAATGGCGATTATTCGGTATTCGACTATTCGTTTTAGCAGTTTTAGCGACATCTCTAGTTAAAATAAACTTTGTGATATTGACCGATCAATTTGATGGGAAATAGTTTCTGTCAAATAGCGTTCAAGCTACCCCTTATTGATGCGGAAGCGAGCAGTTTTGCTCGATAGTATAACTTTATATTACCTAATATAGATTTGTAACTTGTTTTTTTATTGAAACGACCCTCATAAAGTATCGTATTTGACCTTGGACCTTGAAAGGGGAAAAGTCTATGAGTTATCGAAAGATTATGAGAATAGAAACTATTTGTTATCCTAAGAGCCCTTATGATTAATCATAATAAATATTGCTTAATCCAGATACTAAGTCCATAGGTCTATACACATATAAAAGCTAGATACGTCACAATCCTTTTCGAACACCGCGTTCACCGTTCCCGATTTTACGTTTCAATTGAACAAATCGAAGGTCAATTCGATAGAGGACGGTGCACGGGACATGTGGCAGGACTCATTTTGTTATTCTGGTCGAGCCAGCGGTCGCTCTGTGCCATGAATAGGTGATCTATGGAGGTGTGTTATGTATCTGTGGCTCTTTTTGTCATGTGGACTTTTTGTTCATGTGTGTACGAAGGACAGAGGCAAGCGTCGCGACGTGGCTAGCATCAATTTCGAGAAGGGACTGTTTCTACGGATTCAGTTTATTGATTGCCTACCTGTCTCAATTTAGTTCGTTTATCCTAGTTTTATTGTATTAAAAATATAAGGGCTCGAACTTTCCGGTAGAATTGAAAAGGATCTACCATGTGGAAAGTGAATGAAACTGGTTATTTATTACGCGGTTTCCTTTGAACGTACCTAACCTTGGAAACTTTATCCATAATTTTGGAGATAGTCAATGTTGTTGTCAACCAAAGTGAAAGCAAAAAGTTATATTTCCAGAGTCGAGTACGTGGGTTTCTTATGAAAGGATTTACGAGATAAAGCTGTGGATGCGGGTCGTGTCACCTTTGTGTGGTCGTCATATGATAACAAAACGCTACCGTTTACGGTTCGTATCAAACGCAGCTAAGACGTTCACGTCATTGCCTTTATACCTTCGGTCTTGGTGAACCGCGACCTAGCTTCTTCGCAATGGATTATAATGTAAATATAGCCACAAAACGGCTTTTAGGGACTTACAAAGAGTAAGTTCTAAACTACGGATACGTGTAAAAAGAATGTGTAAAGTTATATAGGTACGAACTCTTTTCATTTCGCGCGTGGTTAGTCAGTCACGCGTGGCTTGGCAAGTCAGCTAAGCGTCGTTTTTAAGCTGAGGTAGACAACAATTGACGCTTTATCGGCTCCATGTTTTGTTGCGTTCATTTCAGACGTACCATTTTTCATCAATCGACAGCTCAGTCAATGTAGAGCGAGCGAGTATTTTATGAAGTGAGTGTTCAACGCGCGTCAGTTTTAATGGTCCACTTTTGTTTCCCGTTTACTCGTATCTTTCAGTTTTTGTTGGTTAAAAGCTTATTTAATTATATATCTTTATCAGATGTTAAATCAAAACTCTTTTAAAGGAATTTGGGAATAATTATACTATATTTTGTGAGAGAAAAATGGTCAAGTGTGCAAGTTGCTAATCAATTTTAATTAAAATCTTAATTATTCATTGACAAAATAAACTATTCCAGCCCAAAAACTTCTAATCATACACACGAGAACTTTTTTTTATGGAAAGTGGAAAGGAATTTGGAGAAGTCGGTTAATAATTAACTCTCTAGTCTGGTAAACAACATGAAATATTTATGGAAGGTCGTCAATTTTCCCTATGGGAAATCACAGTTTCTAATTAAATAAATAGATTATTGCATAGGTAAATAATTTGTTCATCAATTAAACTCCCTGGAGGATCACAGTTCTTATCTGAAGCGCGCAGATAGTTCTAAGTGCTCGGGCGCTCAAGGTGGCTCCAGAATAAGTGTCAAGGTGACTATCGATTCACTGCGGGTGCACAAATTTGCATTGTACTTCGCTCAGCTTAGAGCAGATTCATCTGCTAAGACGTGCCCAAGGCCCAGGAATGCTCACATAACATCACGCTGGCATTCCACGCAGGCGTAGGTACAGAAATTCTTCATTTCGAATTATTCCCGTTGAATCCCATTTTTGGATCCCATTTTTTAGGTATTCCCGATGGATCCCAATTTTAATTCCCGTTGAATCCCACTTTTTGACAACATGAGTACATATCAGAAGAAAACTGTTACCGTTATTTCACTGATGTATTCTGAGTAGTTAATTTATGAATTTTACTAATAAAAAAGTTACACAAGATCCGGCCACCATAGGCTTTCCATAGACCGGTCACCAGTGTGTGTAGAAAGATGACAGAGACACATTCTGAGAATTTGATTCAATCTTTACTTAAAAACTGATAGAATGTCACTAACCAGCAAAAGTACTTACAGGCTAGTATAAGATCAAGGTATGTTTTGCAGTCTGGTGCCATGTGATACGCAGCGCGGGGGTAAGGCTACTCTAAATGGCCTGCCAAAGTACTAGGCTAGCATAAGCTCAAGGTGGTACGTTTTTCAACGGGGTCAGCGAAGTTCATTTGAAAAGTGCTGTGATGCCACTTGACAGACCTGCTGTGCTCTAAGATATGAGCCCCTTAAAACACTCCGTGGTCCGAGTCATTTTCCAGCCGCTTCTGGACGGGGAGTCCGGGACCCGTCCGACCAAGGACAGGCCCGAGTCATGGCGCGTCGTGTTTCACGCTTTCCTCAAGAGAACTGATGGAGACTGGACCATAGGGCCATACGCCTAACACGACGCGGACGAAACCGCAAGCAGAAGCTAGTTTTATGATAGCACTTTTGTTATTGAAAGTACTCGCATTCAGATTTTTTAAAGCATGTGGGATCCAACGGGAATAGTTTTTGGGATTCAACGGGAATAAAACGTTTTTCTTTTGTTGTGGGATTCAACGGGAATACATTTTAATTTTTTGTGGGATCCAACAGGAAAAATATTCAAGTGGGATTCAAAAGTGGGATCCAACGGGAATAATTCTTCATTTCTTAGTTTATTTTTCAATTGGTCCTATGAAGGTGAAGATGGTAATACCTAAAACATTTTTTGTTAGGTAACTCGAAAGGGTTGCGTTGTTTCATTACAAAGTTTCTCTAGTGATGTTCCAGCTGCATATTGCATTGTCACGCTATTTGAATTTTTGCGTGCGTATAAGCTCATGGAACCGGGAAGTGTGTCAAATATTCACAAGATTTGATGACAGATAGATCACGGGACAAATAATACAAAATAAAAGCTTTTTTTTAGAATGTTGAAATCATCAAATTAGTCCTCCCACCCCGGGCAGGGCAGGAGGGACTGTCAGACTAAAATCACTGAAAACTGTACTGACTAAAATCCACGGTGTCCTTCAATAGCCCCTTAGGTTCCGGGGTCACAATGAGGAAATAAATCCCGCGACCAAACGCTGGATGCAGGTCGCTTCCAACACGAAGCCAGACCATTAAATGTAGAGATCAAAAGGGGAGGCCTATGTTCAGCAGTGGACGTCCTTTGACTGAGATGATGATGATGATGAAAAAATAATCAGACTACTGCTAGATACTGCATACTAACTTCTCTTTTACTAATTGCTTAATTAAGTCGGTATAGCTATCTACAGATATACCGTAACCTATTATTAATAAATCTGTTCGCTAACTTCCGAATCGAGATTATGAATCGCACAAATCATTTCACCGTTCATTAAGCAATAAATCGACTAATAACCCTATTCCTGCCGATCTATCTTAAGCCACGTAAGTGAAATCCTAGATTTGCCGGTAATCGTCGCGTAGTCCGGTTCCGTCCGGTTGTTGTTGGGAGCGATACTCTCGAAGTTGTAGACCATTATACTTACCTTGGACAGATTGTTCAGTTAGGTAGGTCCAACTTCGAGAAAGAGGTCGCCCGAAGAATCCAACTCGGATGGGCAGCGTTTGGGAAGCTACGTGATATCTTCTCATCGAGAATCCCACAGTGTCTCAAGACAAGGGTGTTTGACCAGTGTGTGTTGCCAGTGATGATATATGGCTCCGAAACGTGGTCCTTGACTGCTGGCCTCTTAGAGAGACTAAGAGTCACTCAACGAGCAATGGAGAGAGCTATGCTCGGAGTTTCTTTGCGGGATAAAATCCGGAACATGGATATTCGGCGAAGAACCAGAGTCACCGACATAGCTCATAAAATTTGCAAGTTGAAGTGGCAATGGGCAGGCCACATCGCTCGTAGAACTGACAACCGATGGGGAAGAAAAGTTCTCGAGTGGCGACCACGGACCGGAAAACGCAGCGTCGGCAGGCCTCCCACTAGGTGGACCGACGATATCGTGAGGGTCGCGGGCAGCCGATGGATGCAAGTGGCGAATTGTCGTTCGGCGTGGCGGTCTAAGGGGGAGGCCTATGTTCAGCAGTGGACGTCCTCCGGCTGTTGATGATGATGATGTCGCGTAGTCAGCGGTACGTCTCTAACCCTCCACCGCTCTACGTATGCGGGACTGCGGGTAAATGATTTTGATTCGATAATTGAGCTGCTCAAGATCGCTCAGGCGGCGTATTCGCGAATACGCTTCACATCACAGCTTCACATATTATTCAGATTTTAATGTTATTGCTTGCAGAAGGTACACTGCTGATAAGACAGTCCTGGGCAATTTTAGACTACGGATAACCTGTAAGATGCAAAAGCGAGCCAAGTTAATAGAATTCATTATATAAACTGCCTGTTTCGTACATACATTTATTAGGTTATTTTGATGATCGTTCATTGAAAGTGTGCGTAAAATAGAATTATGGGAAAAATGAAGAGAGTCATAGAAATGTAGAATAAAAAAAATCGAGCGTAGCGAGGTCGAAAATTATTGAATCCCCGAGGATGAAGTTTTATGTTATGGTATTGAGTGTATTATCGATTTTAATGTTAATAATGTTATCTGTTTGCACGCTTGTAATTGTTCAGATAATCTCAAGATCGGTTAACAATACATTAAGTTCGAGAATTAGGGTTGTGGTTTGTTCATGCTCATAAAGCTGTTTTATTAGCGGTTTTACTCAAGCGTATTGCAAAGTTAATTAAGTATGTTTGAGTAGAAATTCATGAGTGATTAAACTTGTGGATTTATAGACGATTTGATTGGAGTAATCGTAAATATTTAATAGGATCGTATTTCTGGATTACTGTTGAAACTTCGTTCTTGTCCCTTGTCATTTTTAATTGAAATAACAAATCAGAATAAAACATAAATTCCAGTATAGCCAAAGGGTATAAAGGGTACAAAATTCTATTTAATTTAATTATTGGATTGGTATCGTAAATAACGCTAAATCGTGGGTAAACCGTAGGCGCGCTTGATCCCACTTGATTCAGGAGATCAAATTAATTGGGACGAATGAATTAAAATGACCGCTGATTGAATGCCGGCTCACTTTCACTGAGCTTTTCAGGTGTATAATCGCAATGTTTGTCCATGTGAAAATTAAAATATCACCTTATTGAAACGGAAGGCACATGAATAGAAAAATGTAGGCGTTTTAAGAAGACGCCCACGGCTTCGGATGTCGCAAGGCGGTTTTCGGTCACCGTAGGCGTGGACGCGGATGCGGACGGAGAGTTACTTGTGACCAGTGAAGTCGGACGGCTAGTCACACGGACCATGGACAATGCCCAGGTCGACGCCGACGGTCCGTAGTATTCCGTCTCAAATATCAACTTATTGAAACAGAAGACGCATGAATAGAAGAATGTAGGCGTGTTATAGAAGACGCCCACGGTATCCGACGTAGCTAGGCGATTTTCGGTCACCATAGGGACATGCGGACGGCGAGAAATGTGTGACTAGCCGTCCGATCATGGACCATGACCGGGTCGACGCCGACGGTCCATAGAGGGCAAAACGTTTGAACTGATCGCATAGCTGTCCAAACTGGTAACCCTGACCTTGGAACGTAGAGGTCAATTGAAAAAACAGTGTATTTTAGTCAGTAAGAGTGCGACATTCCCTTCCGTTACTATCTAGGGCAGAAGGATTCATTATATTATAGTTTTACCACTTAAAAATGGGGAACAATAGAAACTTTCTTGTCTTGCATTTGTCTAATGAGCTTGTCGATGGTAATCTACTTAATCTAGATTACCATGGCCTGAAATCGGCCAAGAGTTGAGCATCCTCGGTAGCAGACCAGATTATGTAATGAACAATCAATTGGACAATAAGGGCAAAATATTGTGTTGATCGTTAGGTATGCTCAACTAATGGATTTGTGAAGTAAGTAACGTTTCATGTAAAACTAAATCGCTTACATTGATCACATTATAAAATTGCACTCATTTATACCCGCTGAGTGCTCATAATAATAATAAAACATATTGAAAGTTCTAGTTTAATTATTCTAGAACTTAGCTACGATTACGATTCATATATTTGTTTAATAAACTTTAAGGCTGACTTTACTTCAAAAGTATTAACAACAGAAGTTATAATAATGCCGACTAGTCAGCGCCTTTGGCCGATCAGTCGGCAAGTATCTATTAATATTTTATACCAAATAAAGTTTCGTACCTAAACAGATAAATAAGAAAACAAACAGAAAGTTTATGATACTGATCAAATTAGCTGAAAGACTGAATAAATATAAAACTGATTGAATATAAACCTCATATTTATTTAGCCAGGTAAACATTTTAATCTTAGATTAAGTTAGACTTATTTACTTGGGCCAGATTGAGGTTTTATTTTTTCGTTTGAAATGAAGATATTTATTTTTTTAGTACTATTATATATTCTGTGTTTTTAGGAAAACTTGCCGTCGTTGTAAGATCTTTTTTTGGCGTGGTAAAATCATCGAATGAGTCATCCCACCTAGAGCAAGGCGGGAGGCACTGTCAGACTCGTACTGACTAAAATCCATTGCGTCCTTCAATAGCTCTTTACGTTCTGCGACTCCGGCAGGATTTGGCCTCGTCATAATGCCGACACTCTTAGAGGCGCGCGTGGAACACAACGCGCCGTCGACCCGAAGAATACATACTCGTACATTGTAGAATTCACACATTTTTGCACTCGTTATCAACCTCGTGGGTGATACTGATGACATGGCAGCTACGTCGCGTCGCGAGCACAACACAATCATCAGTGATACTTCGAAATAACGGCCGACCACGTTGACGTTGATTTTAACTGGCCTATTTAAACATACGTCATTTATACAAAATATCTGGCCTGCTATCCCCGAAAGGTAGGAGGTATAATGATCGATACAACTTTATTAAGTCCTATCTTATAAAGGTAATTAAATAACTTAATTAAAAAATATGTATATACGAGTACAGATAACGTTTACGACAGGAACCATGCCATAGCTTATAAAATTACGTTTTCTTAACTGATACTATAATATTTTATCCAAGAATTTGAGGACTTAAAACTTTCAGTCTTTTTAATAAATACTTAAAAGCGAGCATCTCTCGGAGTTTTTATACAACAAAGCGCTTTAAGCCCTTGCCAGTTCTCGCTCGGTGGCGATGTTAAAGGTCATTCTCTATCAACGGTAAACATTCAGTTCAATTTTAAAGTGGAAATGAAATGCTTTATCTTGCTTTACTTTTTGCGTCATTATACGACGTTGGTATACTAAGCGACGACGATATGAAAGTAAACGCTAATTACCTTCATTTGTAAAAGGTGACAAGAAAATTAGTTTTAGGAAAAAATACTTTGTTCAAATTATTTTTCAATTATGTTTAATATACTGTTTTACATTGTTTTTTTTTTGTATTTGATAACTGTTTATTTTAGAGCTTGTGAGTTTTAGAAAAGCATGTATGACGTCACAGCAATTTCTTTTTTATTGTGGTAGCGGGTTGCGGTTCTTAGAACGAGGTGTTACATTTTAAAATACCATGTAATAAGGCACGGGTGTATTGCTATCAACCGGACACATAATCATTCTCCATGCAATAAAATTGCTGATGGAAAAAACCAATAGCATTTTGTCCGATCTAGGAGCGTACGATAAAAAAAACGTACCAAACTGGTTCTAATTAACTAAAAACATCTAAAGACACCATTTGTTAAATTATTTCTCTCCAAATGTAAGATGGCGCCCGCTTGTATCCAATTTCCGCGGGAAAAACCGTTGGCCCGTCGGGAACCAATTGCCATCCAACAAGCAGCCTTCAGACTAAGCTGTTAAGCCTTGATTTAATGTCGACCCCAGATTTGGATAATTTGACTCAATTTTTAGTTTATTCCACTGTTTAATTCTAAACACCGAAGGACTACAGTCCCCTGGATTTTGTATAATTTGAGGACGGTCTTTGAGATAGTTTGTATTTCAATTTGTGTAACATGAATATTTGGAGTTGGAACTGTTTCATTATTATACAAATGAGTTTGGGGGAATAAGCACGAACGCACTATGTCGCAACGTAAACTAAGGCAAATCTTACAATATACATTTATATAATCAGTAGTTTTCTTCAAGAATTTTGTACGTTTTTTCTTTTCTAGTGTGTAAACATAAATTCCAGAAAGACTTATGAAATAATGTTTAGTTACAATAATATGTGTGTGTGTGCGTATAGAGTATTTTTACGTAATGTTTATGCTCGGCTTACAAATACTAAAAACGGGTGAAACTTGACTCAATGCGTAGCGGATCTGTACTACGGCGTAGCAAGCGTAGCAGTGACGTCATCTTCATATTATGAGAATGAGCGATTTTTCTGATGTAATCGCTAACTTCAGAATATTATGGAAAACTTGGCTACGTATGGGAAGAATTTCCATTATAAATAGTGTTGTAGATAGTTTTAATTTCACGTTTTACATTCTTAGGTATGTCTATACAGGTTACCGCAATTTTAAGCCAGTACCTAAGTGCCGGACAGTCCCTTCCGCTTGCTGACGATGTCATTATACTTTACATCTAATTTCAGCTTGAATACAAGTTTCGTGGTAAAAAATAAGCACGAAACAGAATGTACTTACAAGTGGGTGTTTTCATCTCGTCTGTAGAATTAAAAACAACACTTTTAGCAATGTTGTTAATGTAATTCTATTAACAACATTGCTAAAAGTGCTGTTTTTAATTCTGACTCTATTGTTTAGGTAATAGAAGCCAATTCGGGTTGTTGTAAATTTGCCACAAAGTTAATTTGCCACAGTTTTTCAAACCTCATTTATATTTAAAGTTAATTTGCCACAGCTAGATTTTGTTATTGTTTTGCCACATATCTTCATTTCAAATAACTTTTACTGAAGATGGCGACACCAACACCTCCATGATCCTATGTTCTCCTAGTACTTTCTGTCCAAATTCCACAATGTGTCCTCGTTTTCTTTAGTTTTGTGTTGAATTTTAGGTATAATTTAATTGTTCTGCTAGTCGAGCGGAAAAAAGAAATGCGGCGAAATTACACTAAATAAAATTCAAAAAACAAACATTGTGTCTAATTTACACATGCTTTTTTCGTGGACAATTAGTTTTGTGGCGTGTCGATGGCTATCCATTTCCCATCGACACGCTAAGAAGAAGAACTATTCGGGTTGTTGTTGCCAACAACAAACCCGAATATTCTATTTAACAAATTTTATCACAATACATAATAATGTTTACTTTCTAATAATTATTATTGCTAAATTTAATTTTAACGACTGAAAATATCTTTTAAAGAAACGGTGGATTACCTACTTGGTAATCCACGCTTGAAAATTACTGAACCGATAAATCCATTGTTCGCGCAGTATTACAAGCAATTAATTTGAGGTTTACCCGACCACTTCAGTGGCGATTAATTAGCACGTAACATAAACATAGACATGTGTTAAGTACACCTCGAGCCGTGTTGGACACACACATATGTAACTATAAATCATGTAGTTATACAGACTGTTAACATAACTGTGACGGTTGTTACAGGTAACTAAGGGATTATCGATAAAATTGATCTTCAAGATAAAGCCACACTTGCCAAGGTTGGTCTGCGGATGGGTGACCTTGTTTAATCCAGTGGAAACCACATCAAACCGTGTGCCTGTTTGTTTCCGTGAGTTTAAAAGTTTGTTATTGTGCTCATAATACAAGAGAAATTCTTGGAGCGAGGGGAAGCGCTGGGAATTGTTTTTGAAAAAAAAAAGCAATGTTATTATACAAACGATTCCTTCATCAGAAGATTGGCTTTAAGAGAAGGACCTAAAAAGCCAATATATAAAAAAATGTAAATTATGGGATAGGGGCTTTGACCAGCAGTTAAAAAAAAAATAACATTATCATGCCAAATGCCAAAGTCAAACTCAAATCAATTAATTCAATTCAAAAGGCACTTTAGAACGTCGTAAATTAAAATTAAAAGCAATGGGATGGGACGCGATTGATAATTCTATACTTATCGCGAGGGTAGGTTTGTATGGAGAAGAATGGGCAAGAAACTTCTTACCGAAATGTAGTTCTAATTATTTATAGTGATGAAACGCCTTATAATTAATTGTTAGAACAATGCTTATAAGTGCTACTTACGATTACATTGCAAATTGAACAAGGTCTTAATCCTTGTACTAGAACTAAATTATATAACTAAGTCTAATAGAAATCGGGCCTAAACTTAAGTTCGGGCCGGATTTTCTTCTAGACAGCAGCAGTTAGTATTCAAAACAACACAGTGTATCCAATCTCCTAAAATACTTCAACAAATATATATTTCGAAAACGTACAACCTATGTAATTGGCACAACAATGATTATTGGCTAACAATCTTTTATTAGGAACTTGTAACACGCCCCGGCTTTGCATGGGTAGTAGAATTATTATATGGTTACATGTTTTGTTACATACATGCAAGAGTATTTTTTTTTTTTGTCGCATTTTCAAAAGAGCAAATAGTGGAAGTTCTTCCCCATTTTTAACCGACTTCAAAAAAAAAAGTAGTATGTATGTATGTATGAATGTATGTATGTATGTATGTTTGTCCGCGATTATCTCGCGTTTGGCTGAACGGATTTTGACGCGGGTTTCAGGAAAGTGTTCATTACATTCTGGAGAAGGTTTTAGTATATAACACTAATAGATATCCCGTGACGTTGCCCGCGTGGACCCGTTTCTGTTTACTTAGGTTGTAGATTTTCAGAGACGATCGCATGTTTGTCCGCAATTATCTCGCGTTTGGCTGAACGGATTTTGATGCGGTTTTCAGGAAAGTGTTCATTACATTCTGGAGAAGGTTTTAGTATATAACACTAGTAGATTTCCCGCGACGTTGTCCGCGTGGATCCGTTTTGCTTAATAGGATTGTAGATTTTCAAAGACGCCAATTTTATGAAGATTTTTTTTTGATTATCTCAACTAACAAGGGAAAAATAAAAACTTTTTGAAAAAAAAGAGAACCGACTTCAAAACCAAACACAATAAATTGTAAAATAACTTTTCTTTCGGAAGTCGGTGGCCACAGTCAATGAAATAAAAAAAAAACAAAGCCACCGACTTCCGAAAGAAAAGTTATTTTACAATTTTTTGTGTTTGGTTTTGAAGTCGGTTCTCTTTTTTTTCAAAAAGTTTTTTCTTCATACAAACAATCCCATCCCATTTCCTTTTCTATAATTTTAATAGGTATTCGATGTTCAAAAGTGTCTCTTCGATGCATGGTCCTTTTTTTTTTAGCATGGTAAAATCATCAAATGAGTCCTCCCAACCCTTACTGTCAGACTTCTACTGACTAAAGTCCACGGTGTCCTGCAATAGCCCTTTCTGTTCCGGGGTCACAGTAAGGAAATAATCCCGCGACCCCGGTCGATGCATGGTCTAATTGAAATAAATGATTTGACTTTGACTTCGATGAAAACGTCCAAACGACTTATCTTTTTCTGACATTTTCAACTATTACCGTTATATTTCATCCAATTTACACAAAGTCTTAACACAAATTCATTTTTAATTATTCCTCATCAATTAATTCTGTGAGCAGTGGTGGCCCAGTGGTATCGGCCCCGACTTACAAGTTGTGGGCACGCGTGGTGGATTATGGCCCACCCCCTCTCACAGAGAGGAGGTCTGTGTCCCAGCAGTGGGAACATTAATAGGCTGATGATGATGATGATGATGAATACTTCTGTCTATTAGTGAAAGTGAAAACCACATAAATCCATTGAATAGTTTTAGAATTTTTTGTGAACACACACAGACGCGCCAGGGTGTTTTTTTATAATAGTGACAGCGAGCGGACACAGAGTTAATAAGGCAACGGTTCTCATATAGCTCGTGCAATTTGTTTTCATTAAACATTTCATTAACTTTCTAAATGGTGTTGATTTTAAACATACGGGCGCTCGGTGAGTTTGTTTTAGTATTTACCGGGTGGTAGCAATGATAATGGATATAAATAGCTTTTTGGCAACGATGCAAAGGATTTTAATTGCTTAGGGGACAGTGGTCCGGATATACGGATACACCTTGCTGGAATTCAAACGTGGAACTGATTTGTTGCTTAAGGGTCTATAGTACTTCAGTATAATCTTACTCGCTCGCACTTGCACGTACCACGCACTATTGCTTGCTCTTTCTTTTAGCTGTTTTCACGCAAATCTATTTATTTTACGGCGAAAAAAAAGGAAATTCAAAAAAGTAAATAACATAAGACCTGCTTTATAGTTAGTTCAGTTAGTATAAAAAGTTTCATGATCTAATTTTAAGTATTTTCTGATTGCCAGCGTTTTATTGTTCAATTTAGAGGTAACTTTGGGATTTTTTTCTATCGAGAAAATTTTATGGAATCATGTTTTCGCCAAACATAAGACCTAGCATTAATCCTCAACTTTACCATATATTTATTTCAAAATTAATGCTGTAGTATTTTCGACGTATCACAGGTTTCTGCTAAGCCATTTGAGGTAGTATAGGCTCTTAACACTTTCACTGTCCGCGCAGCAGACACAATACCTAAACAATAGTCGTGAGTCACATGTGATTCATCGGACAGGGAAGTGGTTAAAATATGTGTGTATAATTAATACTATTCTGGATTAAAGAGGAAATAGTGATACTTTAATTTTTATACTCAGAGGTGTGTCCTAAACGCCATGTAATACTTCGATTTCAAAATTTTAATTACTTGCTTCCTAAAACACAATGTTTTAATTTTATTAATATCTATGAGGGAGAAAAGGGTCATTTTACGATGCATCATTTCGGCCCGTTGCAATCCACTACTGAACACTGAACAGAGGCTTTACCACAAGCTCTGAACTCGATCCAGTTTAGGCTGTGGGAAAGAGACAGAGCTATACAAGTCGTCTAGGGCCATCTCTTTCCCACAGCCTAAATTGGATCCCGTTAAGAGTTCATGGTAGGCCACCAGGGCTCCTACAAAAAACGCCACAACGCACTCTCCAACACTTTTTTCATGCAACCGAAGCCAGCTGTTTTCTTCAGATCATTGTATCCGTCTTGTTGGGGAGTCTCAAACTACATTTACCTACGCGGTAGTCTCCATTCGAGAACCATCCTGCTGTGTACTTTGACAGATATGGAAAACCATTCTGTAATTTTTGCTTTATACTTTTTATTTAATTATTTTTATTTAATGCTTTTGAACAACATTTATCATTGGTATAACTGTGGCTGCAGAAAAAAACTCTATCAGTTAATTTATCTTTTCAAGCATCCACAGTTAAAATGTAATAAACTACCTATCTTTCCCAGAGTATACAATTTGGAAAGTATATCTTAAGATCATAAAACATCAATAAATCATCGTAGCTATCTACATTGTTGTAAACACCTGAGTTATGATCCAAGTTATGTCAGTACAAGTCCATAACTGCGTTGATAGCTTGTAGTCAAGTTTTTATTCCCACTGTTTTATTTACACCACAGTTAATGCCCCGTAAACCACGAAATCCGTTTCTAAGTACCCGAGAGATAAATCTTCTCAGTACTTGAAGTTGAAGTGATCTTGAAGTATGAATTAGATATGGAACAGGATGAGTTGGGTCTGCGTCAATATCTTACTTGTTTTTTATCTTTATCGCGAGCTCTGAGCTCGGCGACCGAATCAAGAAATTTCGTAAAGAAAATGAACCTAACGAAAATAAACCTAACACCCCGCATCGTCCAACGTCGTTTCAATTCGGCAGACTTTGCACGGTGTTTGTTTTTCTTGACGTTTCACTTGATTGACGTGGTTGACTATAGCAAAAAAGAAAACAAAATTGCATAAGTTGACAAAAAGTGCTTTGTAATATGCTTTACCGCGGCAGTCCCCGAGTGCCACACGTATTTTTTTTAACGTGTTTGTGTTAAAAAACTTTTAAACTCACAATATGTTTCATATAATAAAAATCGAACCTTCTTCTTTCGAAAGTACGTAGAGATCCCGCCACAACCTAGGCCTTTTACAACTATTTGTAAGTACAAATGATCCGAACGGGAATTGAACCCTTGACAAGTGTATAATTACTGACGACTGAGGAACAACGTAGAAGATATCTGTAATAAATAGACAAGAATTTACACTTACCTTTCTTCTGCGACCATTACTCCAAAGAAATACGAAGATAAATTAAATTCTATTTTTGTCATAGTCAATGAAACTCGTTCTCCTTGGTTTGTCATTCATAAATAGAGTTCTATTTAGTGTTCGTTTTTGTTTTGAAATTCGATTGTCATGGGTTGACAACCTTCAAATAACTTTAACCAACCTCTTTGTTTAAAAAGTCGCAATCGATTTTATTTGTCTCCTTTTACAATCATTTATTTCGGGATTAAATACTTTTTCCATCTATTTTGCTGACTAAGGATGCTTCTGCACGGCGCATGTAACCCACGCGAGTAACATGCGCAAGCTATTTGATCAAGTTACCCGCGGGGTGCTTGGACACGGCGTATGTAACTCGCGCAAGTAAAGGTACGGGCTTGCGGTTTACCCGCGCGAGTAACATGCTCAAGCTACCTGATCAAGCTACCCGCGTGGTGCTTGTACACGGCGCATTTAACTTGAGCATGTTGAGGCACTTGCGCGGGTTACATGCGCCGTGTATAAGCACCCTAAGGTTGTATAAAAGTTAGAAAGGACTTAGCACAAAGTAAATTAGTCTTTATTTTAGGAGTGGTGTACATCCATCAGGCTGTGCCAGTTTGATTAGGCAATTAATCAACTGGCGTTGAGCAATAACATTCCAGTTATTTAGTTTGAAACAAAAACAATCAGAACACACACGAATTAACTAAAACAAAGTAAACTGTACGGTATTAATGTTGTGATCTGATTGAAGTATCGATAAATAATTCCTGTTACAGTTGGTTGATATGATGCGTCTTGTGATCGTAAGCATAACTGCTAAATATTTTTTTTACGTGGTAATTTATCAATTATAAAGAAAGAAAAAGTTTTTATTGGACTCACACAGGATAGAACAACAACATAAAATGAATACTTGATAAAAAAATAACAGAAAACATATTAATATAAAAAAAAAACACAGTATGCTGCAAAGATGCGTCCTTTACGAGGCCAAAAGGCCACTATCTCAGCAAATGTCAGACTTGCACTAACTAAAATTCACGGTGTCCTTTATAGCTCTTTACGGTTACCTGATAAGGCAGTCTCTTGACGGGCCGGCTTTGGGCCTCTAAGTGGCCCTGTCATGTCGCTAACAGCTCTTTGTGGCCTACGTGAAATCGTGAATTCGATTCCAGGGTTACCAAAAACGGTTTATTGGTATTTCCATTCCTTTTTTTTCAATATCAACTTGGAGCCCTGAAATTGGACACCTACGACAATACTAATGAGCATCGATACTTTTCCATTCGAATTTAGTTCCCCATCCCTAGAGTAGTTACAACTACATTAAATGCCATACAAAAGGCTTATTGTCTATTCATTAGGGACATTTTAATTAATGCATTGGTATTAGTCCAATCGGCAATTTGGGCTTATTGTACTTAAACATTAATTTAAATTGTTAATTAACTAATTACCTGACTATGTATCATAATATAATTATTATCGTTTAGTAACATAGGTTATATTGTGCCTGGGTCGATGGCGCGTCGTTTATCAAGTGTGTCTGAAAGAGTCGGCCCGGGCATGGGCCAGGATTGAACTGCAAGTAATGGGCGACTAGCCATATATAGGGTGATTGGTAATTAGTATACGATACTTTAACATGTGGTTGTGTTCGAAAACTCGAAAAAAAAAACAGCTGTTCAGTACATTTATGTTTGCTTAATGTACTGATTAGCTGATATTTTTTTCACGATTTCGGCTTTGCTTCCGTAATAAAAATTGTTTGTTATCATGAGCACAATCACGTGTTTAAGTATCGTACACTAATTACCAATCACCCTTTATATGATAATGGACCATGCCCGGTCGACAGTGTGACCGCGTGTTCCACACGCGTTTCAAACAGCTGTCAGTAATCTGACGGTTCCCTATAGAAGGCCTAACGCCTGCCGGGGTTACGGGAATGTCTAAACAGGTAACCGTGACCCTGGAACGTAAAGGGCTATTGAAGGAACTCCATGGATTGTCGGTCCGAAAATCTATTCCGCTCCACACTGGACGGGGGACTCATTTGATGATTTTACCAAGTTAAAAAAAAAGATGTCCGATGTGACACGTCATACGCAACTACTATGTTTTGAGAAGTCACCCAAATAATAATAATTCAGAACGGATACATAAATCGCTAGCCCCCGGCAACAAAGCGGTAATCGCCGGTAATGTCCTTTTTGATGTTTTTTGATTTTTAGCTTCTCTGAGTATCAGTCTCGGCGAACTCGGCGTCAAGCAGCGTCTATCTTCCATCGTTCAGAGTCGAATCCTCACTTACTTCGGACATGTTTCTCGGCGAGGAGACTCGTCTGTGGAACGCCTTGTGGTACAGGGCAAAGTGAATGGCACCAGAGCTCGAGGCAGATCACCAATGCGCTGGACAGACCAGATTAAGGCTGCATTGAATGGTCCCTTACACGAATGTACCAGGAAGGCAGCGGTGCGAGAAGAATGGCGGCGAATTGTGAAGCGAGCCACCACCCCTGATGTGACGACCACGACCACTCTGCCAAGAGTGTAGCGACTAAGAAGAGTATCAGTCTACCACTCTATTTTTTCTTTTTCTTATTTTAAATGAAAAATCAATGACAATAACTGCTTTATTGCATGGAAAATTCATATTCCTAAAAAAATACCTTTTATTGCATTACTCTATGAAACATAACACAAAAAACCAATGAACTTCTTTACGCTACTTTGCACTATTTTTACATAAATATATGAACCGCTATCAATGGATAGCGGTTAGTGGATGATACACTAAGCTTATGTTACAGTCCGAGAATCTTAGTGTTGGGTGTGTTTATAAAGTAATTAATGATGTTGCAGTTGAAACAAAATCTTCCATAATTTGTATTATACAGTCATTTCAATTATTAAATTAAAATTTCAATTTAACAAATACAATTATGTTAAAAGGTTAGATTGGTTAAAGCTTTCATTTGACACTTTTGGATCACTGTACGCTGCACTATAACCAAATTAGCTTCTTTTATTGTTCCTGTAAAACTAACTTTTTGATATTACCGCTTTGTTTCCCCCGGAGCCAGCGAAATGTTCCACCCAAATAAGCACTAAATACAGCTCTAAAATCTATTTATGTGAGATGACATAGTTTCGCGTGACGAGGCACGGTGGTCAGGGCATTCCCATTTCCTGCATGAACGTTTTCAATAACTACCTGCATTTGTTTACTAAAACATTTTATTGGCAAATCGTTGGAACATGTGATGTGGCCCGATAAATTGCATTTCAAATTGAATAACGTATTGAATTATATTGACCGTGATACTACTTGAATTTGGGAAATTAATGTAATTTGTTGATGGTAATAGGGATGCGGTTAATCCGTCAGGTAAATGATCTGTTGGTTTCGTGTAAGTGGTATATGTGGTTGAGTTTGTGATCTTGGCTTTGATTCTCGGCTAGGTAAAATATAATGAAGGTTTTTATAACAGCAGCCCTCAGTTTGAAAATCTGCGATATGTTAAAAATATCTCATTTAATTTTTAAGAAAATGTTTATTAAATTACACTTGGTAAACAAAACAATTCATTACACGTACAATCATTATTTTTTTTGTCAAATAGTTTATGTCGGTGTACCTAATTAATTAACTATCACGTAAATCTACCGAAATAAAGTACTTAGAAATAAATGAGAACAAAATCATATTTATAAATACATTAGTTAAAATCTACGAAGTGTGAAAAAGAACAAACAAGGTACTCGCTACGCCGTAGCAGCGTAGCATCGTAGCATCGTAGCGCTACGCGACTATCTATTTGAAGAGTGAAGTGTCGCGAAGGCAATCGAACTCTCTTTGAGCAGCGCTTCAGGTGGCAAACTACTTAGAGAAAGTGCAAAATTCTGCTTAAAGTCACTGTGCAACGAACCGAACTAAAACCTCTGAACTCCTTTGATTTGTAGAGGGACGATTTGACGGCGACCGCCGGTGTCATTTACCTTCATCGTCTGAGTTTTCTCGTAAATCTTGTTAGAGGATGTCTGTTAGTAGAAACCTCAAGTTTTTCTTACTTACTGTTTACTTGACAGGTTAACTTGTGCTTGAGGTTTGCACGAATTTATTTTCCAATGAGTCTCTACATTTACATTGGTTTTTATTTTTTTATTTATTTGCCTATTCTTGTCTATAGAGATCTACGAATTGTAATGGGCACCTACGGCACTAACACAGTTCTTATGTCTTGAGACTGGGACTGTAGCAAGTGCAGTGTGCACTATGACAATTTTTGAACTGTTTTTAAATTTTTATCTTATGACTTTTCAAAAGTGCCTGTAACTGGCCTACTTGAAATACTCGTAAATGCTTTGATTTTGATTCTCGCATTTATTAATTATATCTCGCCTGATAGTAATCGATCGAGTGGTAGGTTTATACCCTTATTTATAAGTTAATAGTGTGGCAATATCTCGTAAATATAATAAAGTAAATAGCAACATACCATGCACTTGTAACCTAGTATGATTTAAACATAAAACTTGAACAAACTCGGAAAAAAAAAACGCAAACACGTATAAAAAGCAATAAACTCACAAACCAATTACGAAATCGCTATGTTTATGTAAAAACGTGTTCAAAAGAATTTAACACCCAAATTACTTTGTTTTTCAGTTACCGTCTGTGCGCTGGCAGAGGGCGTATAAATCAAACTTTGTTCAAGCGCTGCGATGTAGCGCTGTAAAGCAGTATTTATGACATAAAGCATCGTCCACACTAGGGCACGAGTTGTAGTTGGCCCGGTGACGTGAGATATTGTTGAGCAAATATGTCTCATATTATTTTCGTGTCCAGCCGAATGAATTGTGACTTTGTGACTTGCGATTTCGAATGAACGAGGCTTAATTCTGCCTTCAGGCTTTGAAGTGAAATATAAAAGGTTGTTTTTTTTTCACGCTAGTGTTCAACTACGAACTAGGTTCTAGATGCCTGTCTTGTATGCGTTCAAAAAATTTAAACTTATATACACAAACAGCCAATTAAAACATTTGTATGCATTATAATTAGATGTACTCGTATGAGAACCAGAAAAAAATCTATTTGTTGCAGTTGAAGAAAACTGATATAAACCAGATTAAGTTTGAAAGTTCAAGTTAGAGTTTCATCAGTGTTAACTAATTAAATTGAGATAAAAGCGTCATCCAACGAGAATAAATCGAATTTTAAGGTTCTCAGGGTTATAGCATGTTGGGTTCTGTACGTGTTTTTTTCTGGACAAACCAGCCTCTACCTTACCGGTAAGTGTAGTGAAGTCAGGAATTTCTGACTTCAAATAAACACTATAAACCCAGAATTAACAGTTGAGAACACCAGAAAAGTGCCGACAGACTGAATGACAATGGAGAATGAATTTAACTCTTGGATTCCGAAACGATCCGACTAATTATTCAGACAAGAGTAGAGGTGTAGGAAAAACTAGCTTAGTAATATTCCAAGTAATATTAACATAATAATGTGGGTTAAAGTAGTAAATGCGACAACAAATTGTTATTTATACAGTTACATAATATCCTGTGTGCGCAAAACTTTGCTTTCCAAACTATTCCACTCCATTTGTTAGTTTGCAATGCAGGACAGCTCACAGTTGCCACAGTTTGCATGACATTAGTAGGAAGTCGCCATTGTTGGAACCTGTAGGACCTTTGTACCGTGGCCTGATTGCACAGGAATGTCCTGTGGATTTTGTGAACACTGGAATATCTATTACGTGAGTATTATCCTGAATTATGGCGACACAGTCATGCCGGGCACGACTGTGTCGTGGCCATGCTTGGGGGCGAGACGGAATGGGAAGTAGTCACCTCCTTCTGGGAAACAGTCATGCCAGCGAAAGAGGAGCTGCCGTAGGAGACGTCCGGAGGGCAACGTACGCCGCGAAGCGATTTCAGCGAATGCGGACGGCGGGTAACGGGTAGCTTGGTCCAATCATGAATCATGTCCGGGTCGACGGCACGTCGTGTTAGGCTATCAGCAATCTTTCGGGGAGTCAGAAATCAGACGGTGTTCCCCTTAGCGGGCCAAAACATGCCGGTTTAGGGTAAAGAGCTATTAAAGGACACCGTGGATTTTAGTCAGTACAAGTTTTACCCCGATAAACCACCTGGTCACGCAATCCTTGGATTGTTTACGTAAACTAAGGTTACTAAGGTAAAGGACAGGGTGTTTTTTAGTCAGTCAAGTTTGGCATCAGTCTCTTCTGCTCCACTTAGTAATGTTTTTTTTTTTAATTTAACCTACTGTAGGAATTTCATCTGTGTCGTGGGTGCGTTTACAAACATAGAAACTGCCGGTATCACCAATCAATATACCTAGGCATATTACGGTGTAACTAATTCAACAATCGACGGATGTGACAAAAGTTTCGTCGAAATGAGAGTCCCTTTTTTCAGTTAGTGTAAAAATTGTGATGAATGGAAGGGTCACAGGGTCAAAAAACCTAATTCAAACTACTTATCTGACCTCGCCCTTACATTTCGCTCAGCAAATCGTTTTTACATCCAATAATATCGTCCACGATATTCACAATAAGGAGCGCCGAGATATGTGAGAGTAAATGATCCCATTTATCCGCTCGAGTTTTTCATGAAGTGATATGAATGATATCTTATGTAGCTGCCGCCTTCAATGTGGACAAATTATTCTGTAACACGAAAAATTTAACGAACACAAATGGATTGCAGTGTTTGAGTTTTATCCACTCATTTATTCTAGTCTAATACATTACACACTTACATTGTCACTATGGGATATCTTTCGTGATTATGAATTATTTTTGATCTGAAGATTTCGACGCTGATGCAAGCGCCATGATTGCAAAATCATCAGCGTCGACTTAATATCGGGAGCTCAAAATAACTCATAATCACGGAAGATATCTCATATAAGTGACGATATAAGTTTAAATGTATGAATTGTGGTTTATTCATTAAGAATCAAAATTCATCGTAACAACTGTAGCTAACAACGTTGCGAGTTGATTACATTATTAATCTACTTAATCTACCCCTCGTTTTGAACATAAACTCTTTATTTCTCGCAGTTACAGCCTAAACAAGTTATGTCGTCTTCCTTTAATGATTTTCGTGAATATTTGGGAAGGCGAGGCTGGCGAACAATCAACGCTAAAAGCACCATTGTCAATTTTAATGAAACCCCCCGAGATATCAACTTTGTTTCGGGCTATTGTCGGAGGCGACGTCTACTGACGAACCGACGAGTTTTGTATTGCTGACAAACTTTTATTTGACCAAATTGTTCGTAGTTAGATACTTTCTTTTTGTGTAGAAACGAGATAGCAATCCTATTAAAACTAAACTGTTTGTTGTGATGTCTACTGTGAAAGTTATCTGTTTGACGGAATTCGTTAAATGTTTGTAAATAATTTAATTAAACAGCTTGAAACTCGAGTATTTCGATGTGTTTCAGAACTCCAGTGAAGTGTTCCTGAAGTAAAACTAAGAGAAGAATGTGAATACGTGCCAAATTAATTGCAATAAGAGTGTCACCAATTCCAACTATACATTACTAGAAAATAGAGTGTTTAATTAAAGGGAAAACAGATTATTGAGAATAGTTTTATTTTAAATGTAAAGTATACTGTGTGCTTCTAAATCGGTCTACGTAAGAAGATTGTGAGGTGCGATTTTCATCACACGCGAGACAATCCCAACATACACTTAGATGGATTGTTCTCCTTTCACAAATACTATATGTACGACCGACATCATCTTCTATTCATGGATACTTGATATGACATTTATTTCAGACCATTTCTTGCCTGTCCCATTATTTACAGACGATCTTATTATTGTGTAAGCCTTTTCTATCACAGTTTCAAGGGTGGTTACCTCTTAAGGCATTGTTTGAAAAATACGTAGCTTTTGAACGCAAAGAGCTATTGAAAGTACAGGATGTTTTTTCGACAGTAAAAGACAGACTTTTTCGCTCCTCCCAGAGTCAAAGAAGTCATTCGATGATTCCCGTCCCCGAAAAAAGCTGTGGTTCCTTCAAATTGCATCATAAACTGAGACAAGGAAGCATCTTTGTCTCAGTATGTAATGCAATATAGGTGAAAGGCATCGGTGTTGCTTTGTCCGAGCTCCCTAGAGTAGAGACCATCATTGTAACTAACGGTTATGGCTTTTACACGACGTAACGACCCCTCAACACTTAGGGGATTGGGGACCGCACACTGAGATCAGGGCCGTCTTTAGTCTATTGGAAACTTTGGGCATTTTAAGACTATAAGAGGTCATATAAGATGCATTAGCTAACCAAGATAATCAAATTGACTAACACACCATTCATAGTTTTTTTTTGACGTTGCCCTACACTTGGAATTTCTTCAGCATCGTGGCTGCGAGCTGTGTTTACAAACATAGAATCTCACATACACAAAAACCCTGCCCTACATATATAGTACGTACTATGTGTTTTAACTGACAATAGGACGTCGATGACGCCATTTGTGATTTCATTGCAGCTTTTAATTTTTGTCCCGTAGGATGGGACGAGATATTTATTCAATCAATGCGACGCAAGGTCAAGTATCGGAAAGCTGAAAACGAAGAATTTGTAAACTAATTTGCAACGTACGAGTAATTATCGTCACAATATTGCGTCAAGGTTGTGTTGTTATTAGTTCAAACGCATAGTAACTATTGAATTAAATAGAAATCAAAATAATTGTAGGAATATCTTAGCATAAAAAACAAGCATAGCTAGTTCCCAACGACTTAGGGCGACTTTCACCAAAAGTTAAACATGTTTAAAATTGTATTTAGTGTCAATTTTGTGTCAAATTCAATAGAATTTTGACACTAAATAAAATTTTAAACATGTTTAACTTTTGGTGCAAGTCCAGGTTAGAATCTAATATTAGGAAATAAACAATTCTGTTAATTAGCACTAATTTTTCTTGTCCTAGGCGGGCTTTCACCAAAAGTTAAACATGTTTAAAATTTTATTTAGTGTCAAAATCCTATTGAATTTGACACTAAATTGACACTAAATAAAATTTTAAACATGTTTAACTTTTGGTGAAAGTCGCCCCTAAAGTCCGTTTTTTAATCTCGTAGACTGAATTGACAGCTGGTGCAAATGGCAAACTGACATAAATTCTAATAGTATTTATGTCAGTTTTGATGTTATCATTTGTCAATTTGGTCTACGAGATTAAAAAACAAACTAGAAAGATCTACACTGATTTTATCAATGAGGTTCTTCAAAATCGGGTGTGAGTAATCTCAACCAGTGCAGAAAATAGGGGTAAGAACCAGAACCACCCTAGGTTTCTTTGTTGAAAGCCCCGTTTATGATGTTTACAGGAACTCGGGGCTAGGGTATTGCGGGGCCAATGGGAAAGTTGGCCCTGTCTGTGCTCTAAGCCCCAATACTGCTGGGTAATACGATCATTCGGTTGTATTGGGGGCGAAGTGGCGGATTGAGGTTAACTTAATGCTGGACATGGGAACTAAGCGGATGGAAAATAAACAGTTTGAAATGTTGAGAAACAGTTTTCTACGTTTCCTATTTCCGATTAAGTTGACGTAAGAAGTAATACCCGGTTATTGTGTTGTCGTAAAAGAAAAAGGAAATGGACTTTGAATAGTAAAATTTCATGGAAAATAACTTTTAATAAACGTATGAAAATTGTGGTTGATGTTTATGGCGGTTCTCATTCCATATCGCTCGTTCGTACTGTTGGTTATGAAGTGGATCCCTCGTCTTGTAGGCCTGTATGTGATCTGTTGACGGATTTCTTTTTTGGTGGTAGATTCATCAAGAGCCCCCGGGGTGGTAGAATTAAATCTTTTAACGTCTAAAACTGATTCCGCAATTCGCCTCTCAATGTAAAAAAGTGTGTCTTCAACAAATCGCTTAGATGAGTGATATCGAGAGTGCATCGCATATTTTTCTTGGTTTCTTGTGTTTTCCTCACGATTTTTTCACCGTTTTGAGAGCAGTTTTGATTAAATAATTTGCACAAAGTAAATGCGCCTGGCTGGGTTTAAATCCACGACGAGCAATACAACTAAGCCATCACTGTTCTGCTGATCATAGCCCAATTTGATCCCGACGTCAGACAGTCTAGTAACGTAAATGGATACTAAAGCATTATATCTACACTATCTACTAGTTATTGTTGGATTTCAGAATATTTTATGAAGATCGTATCAAAAGTTATAGTTTACTGCATTCTCAGTACATATGTACTGACATGCATGCAGTAGTCATAATTTATGTTATACATGTTGAGATTTTGAGATAGGATTGCGGCGAATATTATGTAGCTATGAGCTAAGAGTTCGATTTTAAACAATAGCTGGTGTAAAAGTAGTGTTTATGTTCTTTTTTTAATATTATTGGCAATTGAATACCACCAGTGAAATTTAAATGCTTAAAAAATTATGTAATAATGAAATATCCGCATGGGGAGGCAAAAACCACAGAGCACCATCCATAACGATCCTTACTGTTACTCCTTTTGCTTCATCAACATTTATACAAGCACCTTCCAAGTGGAAACTTCGTATTTTTCCTACTCCTTCAATTACTTTTCTGATCTATTTCGTTGATATCCTATATCCAGAACAGTTCAAGCAGCGAGACGGACTGGGAACCGGTCGCCTCGCCGAAGGAGGAGGCGGGCTACGTGAGGGAGAGGACAGCGTCCTCCCTCCACCCTAGCCGCAGTGGTGGACGCCCACGGCGACAGACGTCGCAAGGCGACTTCCGGCCACCGTAGGCGCGGGCATGCGGGCGGCGAGTAAAGGGCATCTCGCTGTCCGACCATGGACTATGCCCAGGTCGCTCGGATTGATGATTTTAAGCTGAAAAAAAGGACAGTTCAAGCAGAACTATTAAGTCATAAAATCCAGCACAAAACGAGGATACAATGTAAAATCTGAACAGAAAGTACTAGGAGAACAGGATCAAAACCTTTTTCAAAGGGAATAATTTTTGTGGCCAACTTACAAGAACCCTTAATACCATATCCACTACGACCACTCAATACATTGTCGGCAAGGTAATCCCGCTGAATCAATATTCTGCAATCAATCAGTAGTAACAGCCGCTACTTCACTGGTAAACATTCACGATTGAACATGAATTTAAGCAAACTGATACGGACTTCTTTTTTTTTAGTTTATGGTGTCAGTATTTTTATATTGAGCCGAATGAGTGAGGATATACAACTTGTAATGTTAAATGCGCAAAACCTCTCGTGGGGTAACTCAGCCCATGTTACTGAACAAACAAAAAAATCTACGACTCTTAGAAATTCACAAAAAAAAAAGATTTTTCATACTGATGGGACCGATCAATTTCTCATTTTGTACAAAAAACCTTTTTTTTTTTTTCGAATTTCCATAAGTCTTAGAACAAACATTGTTCAATGACATGGGCTGAGTTACCCCACGAGAGGTTTTGCGCATTTAACGTTACACGTTGTAGAGACGTAGGATGATAAAGATGCTGCACGAAAATTGGAACTTCTAGGATATGGTTGAATACTTTAACATAATACTTTAACAGGGTTGAAAATTATTTGCAGGTTGTGATAAAATTATGAAAGGGATTTTAAGGTTCAATTGTGATGTTAGTTATTGCTGGTTAGTTTTCTAAATACATAACTTATAATTACTGAGTACGTTTGTTGTTAACTTACTTATTACATTACAATTAGCATAGGATTTAATTTTTCCTTTTTTTTGTTGAATGTTCGGGAACAGTTCTTGACAAATGGAAAACGATAAACGCACAATTTTCAACTTTACACGCTTGGGTATCAAGTTGAAAATCTATCAAATATGCTGTGACCGACGAAATGGCAAAATTATGGACTAAAAAAGTTAATAACGTCTTATAAGACACAAAGACGGCGACGTAAATAAGAAGATGGCTGATAGGTCATTATGAAGATCAAGTTTGAACCGACTCAATTCGGTCGGTCTATTTTATCTTTGTTGCAGTATACTTGTTTGGTCTTTAAAAAAAACATTCAATTTGACTTAGTTGTTTTGTTTGTTGAACAACAAACAAAACAACTAAGTCAACATTACGTTCTAATTTTTTATTACTTGTACGTGCCTAAATAGATACCTTTTGATTAATCAACCAATTGAATATTTTACTTTCGAATCCAGTCCTGGTTTTCAAACAGCCTATCGCAATCAACTTCAGGACACATTCGTAATCTTCTTATAAATTACAGTCATTCTTTCCAGAAAAATCCTCCGAACCAATTTATCTCGTCTTAAACCACAAGAATATATCTAGCAGTCTATTTTAGGTACAAATAATATTGTTAGTATTAAGTCTTATAAAAGCGTAGGCATGCAGAAAATCATCATCATCTGCGTATAATGTTCCCACAGCTGGGACACAGGCCTCCTCTCTGTGAGAGGGAGTGGGCCATAATTCACCATGCGGGCTCAGTGCGGGTTGGTGGATGTCACATGTCTTCGAATTTTTGATTCTAAGACATGCCCGTTTTTTCCTCACGATGTTTTCCTTCACCGTTTTGAGAGCAGTGGTGATGAAATAAATTCAATAAGAGGCGCTGTCATCGTGCAGTGATTAATCCCGTGACTCAGAGGTCAACGCGGGCGAAGCAGCGGGAAAAAGCTAGTTACAAAAATAAGTAGCTGTGAGAAAAACAAAATATTAAAGTGAATTATGTGTTTACTGGCTCGCTATGTTGGATGTTCAATTCTTTTTCGATATGTGTCATCATTATTTTGTAGATTTTATTTTCTTGTGGTATTTATTTTTGCCTTTTCCGTATTTGATACAGCAATGTTTAGATTTTTTTTTGTATATCTTCGTCACCTGGATTGCAACGTTTACATGTAAATTATGTTTTTATTTATTTAATGTACTTGATAGGTATCAATATTTTTCTATTTCTATTCCAAACTACTTTAAAAGAAAACAGCAAAAAAAAACCGGACAAGCACTACGAATTCTGAAAATAGTTATTTATGATACTAGTGCGGTAAGTTGGTTTTTACAAACGAGTAGACGAATGTAAGCCCGAGGCGAAGCCGAGGGCTTACCATAGTCACGAGTTTGTAAACACCAATTTCCGCACGTGTGTCATACAACGTTTTTCAACACATTTGCGAGAAAACTGTACAATATGTAATTAAACCAACTTTATGTAACAGTAGAAAAGTCGCAACAATTTTTGAAGATCCTATTATGAAAATGGCGTGAATTTGCAAATGGCGCCACATGCACGTGGTGGAAATTAGAACTACATCTCTCGTCTCATTTACTCATTACTATTAAAGTGAGACAACGTATTGATCAAAAGCGCTCCCAAGGAGGTTCGATCAGTCAGGCTGTTCATTCTCATAATGTGAAACTCTTTGGTGGAATTCATTTTCTTTTTAATGAAAATTAAAAAAAAACCGTAAAGAAAACGCACGGTGCTATACAACGGAGCGTGCGGTAAAGTAGGTACTTATGTGAGAGTACCTATTTTACCGCACGCTCCGTGGTATGGTGCGTAATTTTTAACTTTCGAACAATGCATACAGGCCTCGTAAATGCATTTTTCGAGCAAATGTGTTGAAATAGTTATTTATGATACTAGTGCGGAAAGTTGGTTTTTACAAACGAGTAGACGAATGTAAACCCGAGGCGAAGCCGAGGGTTTACCATAGTCACGAGTTTGTAATTACCAATTTCTGCACGTGTGTCATACAACGTTTTTCAACACATTTGCGAGAAAACAGTAAAATATGTCATTAAACAACCTTTATTTAGAAGAAAAGTCGCAACAATATTTGAAGTTCCTAATATGAAAATGGCGTGAATTTGCAAATGGCGCCACATGGCACGTGGTGGAAATTAGAACTACATCTTTCGTCTCATTTACTCATAAGTATTAAAGTGAGACAACGTATTGATCAAAAGGAGCTTCCAAGGAGGTTCGATCAGTCAGGCTGTTTATTCTCAAAATGTGAAACTCTTTGGTGGAATTCTTTTTTTTTTAATGGAAATTAAAAAAAAACCGTAAAGAAAACGCACGGCGCTATACAAGGGAGCGTGCGGTAAAGTAGGTACTTAGGTGAGAGTACCTATTTTACCGCACGCTCCGTTGTATGGTGCGTAATTTTTAACTTTCGAACAATGTATACAGGCTTCGTAAATGCATTTTTCGAGCAAATGTGTTGAAAAAAAAATTACCCATTTGTAACTGTATTTTGAAATATTTTAAGATAATTGAATACGAAAATCGAATGAACGTTAAAATATTGAAATTAATATTATTAATTTAAATAAAAAAAAAATTACATTATGATTCGGGAATTACTTTATATGATGTTCTCTTTTAAAAGCAGTTTTTTTTATAGATTGGTTTTAAAAAGTTTTATAGCCGTAATTGGCAGAGAGAAAAAGAAAATGATTTGATTATAAATAAAGAGTGAAATAAAATAATAAATAAATTATGTCGTGTAGTCTGGCAGGGCAGAATGGAAAAAGAGAACGTTTTGCGTCGACCCCAGTCAGAACAAGGTAAGTAGGTACCCAAAGATAAGCCATTAGTAGATGTATTCAACGACTACGTTTGCTAGGATTCTTTTTCCATAACAGAAGCCTAACCACGAGCTGTGGGAAAGAGACATAGCTATACAAGTCGTCTAGCGCCATCTCTTTCCCACAGCCTAAACTGGATCGCGTTAAGAGTTCATGGTAGGCCACCAGTTCATACCCCCATAAAACAGCAATTTTTTGAACTCATGTGTTTTCCCAACGATCAATAGCCACCATTTACCGCTCGCCAAACTCATAAGTTCAACAGGTAATCTATATTCATAATACATCACTGTCGATCGCGAATCGCACACAAATTGCTTTGTCTTCGCAAGTACGCAGTAAATTAAGTTATTGGAGTTATGGAATATCACAGTTTTTGGTTAGGAAAAATTGTTATTTGCGGTCAATGATATTTTACTCGTATGATAAAGATGTGTTTTAATGACAAAAATATATGAGTATGTCACGTCCATAGTAATTCACCATCATCATCATCATCATCATCAGCCTATAAATGTTCCCACTGCTGGGACACAGGCCTCCTCTCTGAGAGAGGGAGTGGGCCATAATCCATCCACATCGCAGGCCCAGTGCGGGTTGGTGGATGCCACATGTCTTCAAATTTTTGGTTCTAGGACATGCCGGTTTCCTCACGATGATTTCCTTCACCGTTTTGAGAACAGCGGTGATGAAATAAATTACACAAAGTAATGCGCCTGGCGGGGTTCGAACCCACAACTCGTAAGTCGGTACCGATACTACTGGGCCACCACTGCTCTCATTTAAGAATAAATAATTATTTGCGGTCAATGATATTTTACGACGAAGATGTGTTTTAATGACAAAAATATATGAGTATGTCACGTGCATAGTAATTTGCATTAATAAAAATATATGTATGTACGTTCATAAAACGGTCCACATTCAAATTTCAGAACAAAAGCTGCGAAACAACTACAATTTTAATGATTGCACTTCAAATGTGCCTTCAGACGTGCCAATTGGCCCATATTCGAGTCTTCACGACGCGCGCACCTTTAACGTAATATCTGGGTTATAAAATATCATTGTTTGCGGTTAAGTTTATAAAAGCTCGGATATCTGAAGAGCTTAGTAAGACTATCATAGGTCAAAGCGGCAGAGCAGGGGGGTTGTTAACAACGTCTTAAAACCAGGTTTATTCCGGCGAGTAAAAGTGACAGAGCTATACAAGTCGTCTAGCACCATCTCGTTCACTCACTGGAACAAGCCTGGTTTTAGAACGTTCTGTTACCCCCACAGAAGCTGTTACCACGAGCTCTCAACGCGATCCATTTTAGGCTGTGGGAAAGAGACAGAGCTATACAAGTCATCTAGCGCCATCTCTTTCCCACAGCCTAAACTGGCTGGTAGGCCACCAGGTTTAACTATCAGACTTCTACTGACTAAAATCCACGGTGTCCTTCAATAGCCTTTTATGTTCCGGGGTCACGGTAAGGAAATAATCCCGCGACCCCGGCAGGCTTTGGCCCTTTGAGAGGGGGCCCCGTCATTATGCTGACGCTCTTTGAGGCGCGCGTGGGACACAACGCGCCGTCGACTCGGGCATGGTCCATGGTCGGGCAGCGAGTGGCCCTTTACTCGCTGCCCTCATGCCCGCGCCTACGGTGGCCGGAGATCGTCTGCTGACGTCCGACGCCGCGGGCGCCTACCACTGCGGTTGGGGCGGAGGGAGGACGCTGTCCTGTCTCTCTCGTAGCCCGCCTCCTCTTTCACGAGTATTACTGCTTCGCAGGAGGAGGCGACCGCTTCCCACTCCGTCTCGCCCCGCAGCATGGCCGCGTCTTCGCCCATCGCCGCCGCGCCGTGAGGACACGTCGGTGCACTGCCCAAGCTGGGCAGTCTTGCACCGTATGCTCTACTGTGTCCTCCGGGCGATCTTCGCAGTGGTGGCACCCGGTTTCCTCCTTCCCTATCAGACACAGGAACCTCCCGAAACTTCCGTGTCCGGTGAGGATCTGCGTCATCCGATAGGTCAGGACGCCGTGACGTCTCTCCAGCCTCCAGCTCATCAAAGAGGGGTCTTAGATTGCGGCGTGCCCATCTTTCTTTCTTATAAAGAAACATTATCTTTAGCAACCAGTTCGTAACAAAATTTTAGTCCAAATAAAAGTTCACGTAGACAACTTCGAAGACCTAAAGTTAATCGAATTTACACCTCACTGAACAATATTAATTGAATGTCCGAACATTTATTACATAGATTGATATTTTACGATAATAGTTCTTGAAGCAATTCTTTTCTTAGTAAGTTAAAAGTACAGTCGAACAAAAATATAAATTAGTATAGAGTAACACATATCTAAAACGGTGAGTGTTACATCAAATCAAATCAAATTTATTTTTTTCAAATCAAAATCAAATCAAATCAAATTTATTTTTCTCACCACAATATACATCAATCATTTGACATTGTTCAGATTCCACAAAGACACAATTCAGACAGTATATATTGTGGGAGACTGGTGCCTAAGCTAGGCTCGTGGCCTGTGTTTCAGGACACCAGGATCCCACCCCTTTGCATTTTCATTATAAAATTACGTGTTTATTAACCGCGCTGACAGTATAAAAATTGAATTTACATTAATCAATATACATATTCTCAAACTTTTATATTTCTACGACTGATTTATTTATTTTTATAGTTTTTAAGTAGACCTTATTTCTTGTGGCTTTATTTGAAAGTGTGACTACCTTTTTGGAATAATTGCGTTGAGCTTTCAAAACATTGTTGTGTAAATGTGCATCTACTGAGTACTTTAATACTGCTCTTCAAAAAGTGACAGCATAAAAAAAAAACATCACTTAACACGACATCATCATTTTATGTAAATAATAAAATATCGACGTCGTTATAAGTTCATTATGCTTTCACTAGAACTTAAAAACGAGTCAGGGACGTCATTTTATTTGTTAGCCTGTATACGTTACTCTTTTGCCGACTATACATCTCTGCGGTCAGAATTGGTCCAAGTTTGTGTTTCAGTCAATTTAGGCTTGCAGTATTCACAGTTTCACAGCTGAATTCATTGACAGGCTCTCTCTCTAGTTTGGCCACAACTGCCGGTTCGTTGCTTGTACTGTGTAACCCAAATTCTAGTTTCCTTGTACCGTCTGTCTGTCATATTGAGTTTGGTTGACTCATATAAGCAAATTGAGTTGTTAATAGTTTGCTTTAGTTAATGATAAATGATGACTTATTGAATAAACAGATTTTACTAACGCGTCTTTTATTTGGAATAATACCTAAATATAATAAATTGGTATAGTTTTAGGTATTCTGAGAAGAACACTGAAACAAAGTCAAAAATTTTACAATTTTTATAAAAACTCAGGCATACTGGTCGTTGTTTCTATTTTTCAGTCGTTTACTGGTCGTGCCATACTCGGGTAAAAAATGACAAATTGTGTAGAAATAGCTATGTCTATTCTTGGTAGAATAGGGATATAGAACAGCAATGCTATTCTCAATTAATACAGCCTGCACGGCCGCAGCGTCCGCTCCACGTTACCTAACCAATTGTGTGGCGCCAACGGTGAGCGCTCGCGCTTCGCGATTAGACGATCTCAAAGAGAGAATAGTCTCTCTCGTACAGTCCAGCGATGTGATTTCACATTGAGAATACATAGCTGGTCATGCTACGCGTGCTGATGTGAAGCGATAACCCCGAAGGGGGGGGGGGTAGGGTTGAGCACCCCTTTTTTATCATATTTAATTCATCAATTGAGTCCTCCCACATAGGGCATGGCGGGAGGGTCTGTCAGACTCGTACTGACTAAAATACACGGTGTCCTTCAATAGCCCTTTACGTTCCAGTGTCACGGTTACCTGATGAGACAGTCCTGGCAGGCTTTAGCCCTCTAAAAGGCATTTAGGTCTTAGCATTGACGGGGAGCCGGTATAATTCGGTAAGTCGCTTGGGCACACTTTTTTTTTTTTTTTTTTTTTTTTTAACGTGGTGAAATCATCAAATGAGTCCTCCCACCCCGGGCAGGGCGGGAGGGACTGTCAGACTTGTACTGACTAAAATCCACGGTGTCCTTCAGTAGCCCTTTATGTACCGGGGTCACGGTGAGGAAATAATCCCGCAACCCCGGCAGGCTTTGGCCCTCTGAGAGGGGGGCCCCGTCATTATGCTGACGCTCTTTGAGGCGCGCGTGGGACACAACGCGCCGTCGACCCGGGCATGGTCCTTGGTCGGGCAGCGAGTTGCCCTTTACTCGCTGCCCGCATGCCCGCGCCTACGGTGGCCGGAGATCATCAAGCGACGTCCTTCGCCGTGGGCGCCTACCACTGCGGCTGGGGCGGAGGGAGGACGCTGTCCTCTCTCGCTCGCGGCCTGCCTCCTCCTTGACGAGCATTACTGCCTCGCAGAAGGAGCTGACCGCTTCCCACTCCGTCTCGCCCCGCAGCATGGCCGCAACCAATGCCGGGCGCGAGAGGTCTCCGCCTATCGCAGCCGTGAGGACACGTCGGTGCTCCGCCCAAGCTGGGCAGTCTTGCACCGTATGCTCCACCGTGTCCTCCGGGCGATCTTCGCAGTGGTGACACCCAGGCGTCTCCTCCTTTCGCATCAGCCACAGGTACCTCCCGAAACTTCCGTGTCCGGTGAGGACCTGCGTCAAGCGGTAGGTCAGGACGCCATGACTTCTCTCCAGCCACTCCTCAAAGAGGGGTCTTACCGCCGCAATTGCGGCGTGCGCTTGGGCACACTTGCCAAAAATAAGTTGGTAATAGGTATAACTGAAAGGGTACTATTGTAGGTACGTACTTAGCGAAGTGATACCTAGTAAAGAGAAAAAAATACAAGAGAAATACATTTCGACCCGAGAAGAAAGTAAGGTTTCATTTTCATATCTTGTTCATATCTCAAGAAAAAACACTTCAGACATTGGAGGAAAAAGGGTTCCGTACTTCAAAGTCGTCTGCGACATGTCTAAAGACAATACGACGGGTATATACCCATATATCCGTATATACCGCTATATATCCATAAAAGGGTATATTTAGAGGAGAACGAGCGAGCGAAGTCACAATTTAATCCCATTTGAGGTCGTTCTTACCAGCGGCGTTGCTGTACATTTAAATGGCGTATATTTGTATATAAAACACATGAGGGTTCCCGAGTTTCCGGGGTATGGCAATTATGAAAATTTTATTAAAAGATATTTAAGGGGGAATTTACATACGACGCCTATAATTCGGTGAGCACGGCTTTTGTTTCCGTTATTGGAAGTAATGTTTTGAATCGTTGGTATCATAACAACTTGGTATGCAGATTGGTACTCATAGCTTATCGTTTTGTTACTCCTCCCTCTGTTGTTAGAGTCATTGTCGGAAACTTCAAGTATGAGCCAATGTTTCTACTGTCAATTAGCATAATCTGCCTATAATGTTCCCAATGCTGGAAAACAGATAGTGGGCTTTAATCTATTATTCGGGCCTAGTGCGAATTGTTATAAAATAATATTAATAATATTCCACAATTATCACACAACGCCATCTAGTCAGAGCAAGCTAAGCAGAGCTTGTGTTATGGGTACTAGACAACTGATAAACATACTTATAATAATAATAATAATATTCCACAACTATCACACAACGCCATCTAGTCCCAAGCTAAGCAGAGCTTGTGTTATGGGTACTAGACAACTGATAAACATACTTATATATTTCTAAACACATACATATTATACATAAATTACACCCAGACACAGAACAAATGATCGTGCTCATCACACAAACACATGTCCTGGGTGGGAATCGAACCCACGACCTCCGGCATAGCAGTCAGGGTCACTAACCACTAGACCAACGGGCCAGTCAAATATAGCAATATGTAACGTGTCTTCTAGGTCACCGTCAACCCCTTCACCACTTTGAGAGCAGTAATTGAGATGAATTCCCTAACACAATGGTTGGACACCTAGCTGGGTTCGAACCAACGATCTACAACCATTTTCCGCAGTCAATACACAGGCTCTTTTTTAGGTATCTTTTGACAATCATCACCAATGATCGGAATAAGTAGATTGAGTGGGAGTCTTTGATCCGAAACGTATACATAACAATATGAACATTCCACCGGTATTGATTATGCCAGGGTTGCGGAATTTGTTCAAAAGAGTTACCGCGGCCCTGGAACGCAAAGACGTCAAATATTAAATCTAATTTATATTTAATAATTGATTTTGGTATTCAATAGATAAATAATTAATTAAGTACTTAATTTAGTTTTGACACCTTCCTTTATTTTTTTTATGGAGTAGTGATAATAGCACTCCCAACATTAACAATATTTTAATTGAATCCGGAAATATCGGAATTACTGGCTTATCCATGGGGTGTACGTCATTACTGCGAAGTTCGTTACCACGATGTACGTTACAGCGAATGTTCATTACCGCGAAGTACGTTATCGCGAAAGTAATGTTATTCTTTTTGTGTTCATTTATGATACAAGTACCAAAAATCAAGCTGAGCGATTGACTACTGTGTTAGACGTTGCAATTGAGATTAAAAAATACTGTACCTATTAAACCTTAAATTGTTCTTTATAAGTCAAAACAAATCTATTGTTTCATAAAATAAAACATTTCAGTATCAGTTACCGAGAACATGTTCACATTTTTCCTGTTCTCCTTTACATGAAACGTAATGAGGTTCCATCTCGTGTGACTGAAATAATTGTTGTCATCGAGTACGGCCCCCGGAGACGGCTCGTTAGCGGCACGCGGGACGGTCTCGAACCGGAACGGTTTCGTACTGATAAATGTGACTTCGTTTTATAATGCTGGTGAACAGGCACATTGCCAACTTTATTCTCCTGCCGATTAATGTGATTGTAAAAATTACTGGGGTATCAAAACTTCTTTGCAGTTTTATAAAGTTGCGAACATTCAAAATAAATCTTATAGGACTGAAATAGTTTTTTGGTAGGTTTTCAATTTCTAGTTATTGCAGATGGGCATGCGGGCGACGAGTAATGGGGGACTCGCTGTATGACCATGGACCATGCCCGGGTCGACGGCGCGTTATGTTCCACACGAGCCTCGAACTCGAAGAGTATCAGCATAATGACGGATCGCTGGACTCACGAATTAGTGTGACCCCGGAACGTAAAGGGCTATTGAAGGACACCGTGGATTTTAGTCAGTACGAATCTGCTAGTCCCTCCCGCCCTACCCTGGGTGAGAGGACTCATTTAAAATTTTACCACGATAAAAAAAAAATATTGCAGATACTCGCTATTTAAATGTTTGTAAACGCATTCACGATGTTTGGAGTAAGGCAAAGTTTTATTAAAAAAACACTGTTTTGGACTTCTGAATGAAAAAACGAAGATTTTATCGCATTAACCTTTAACGTTAAGTGAGTGTGTCATTCTTCCTTTTTATATCTAGAAAATTATTAATTAGCATTTGATTGAAGCTGCAAGTGTTTGTCTCAAAAAAAACGAAGAAAGTGGCAAAGTAATCTTTTTCTATTTTTTGAACAGTTTCCTACAAAAAAAAGATAACACTAATTAACACGAGCAGTAAGCTCCGAAAAATCCATATTAACCTGTAGCATTGAGCTTACAAAACATCCTTGAAAGGAAACACATGTAACGTCAAACAAAGAGCGTTAGTTACCAAACATGGCCAAACTGATAACTCACTTAAAGGTCTCAGCACACATATGGGATCGGAAAGGGATCGTAACCGTAACGCCTTTCGCCTCGCTGTCAACCAGGCGTCAACCTACCGTATGCACGTAACGAAAGCGTATCAGCAGCGCCTGTACGTCAACTCGGCTACGGCTAGGCGACACCGCGCTTACGCCTCGCCGCCCCCTGGCTGACCTGGTTGGCACCAGATCAGTTTGAATCCAAACGTTAAGTGTAGCGCACGCGGTTATGTCTTGGTTTACAATACGTGAGTTGGCTATCATAGCCATAGCACTTGATGAAGAGGAAAAAGAAAATAGCAAGAAAAAAAGAAAAAGATTATTATATATAAGAAAGAGATATTGGGTACACAGTATGAATAAAGCAAAGAGTACTGAAGGGGAATTTCGGACTATAAAAAAACATTTGATGGATGATGAAGAGAAATTTTATATTTATTTTCATATGCCGAAATATCTCTTTTATAGAAAAGGGAAAGGGTGGACGAAGAGATGTGAGCTCGGGTACGGAGAGAAGTAAGCGCGGGGACGGAGAAACGTAAGCGCGGGGACGATGAGCCGTAAGCGCGGGAATTCAAGTTCGGAGCCTGTTCCGAGGCGAGGCGATTACGTTATTATTCCGATTAGTGTGCGTTGCAGTAGGGAGTTTAATACAAACCATTCTGAACGGCTCGAGGCGATACGGTGACGATCCCTTTCCGATCCCATATGTGTGCTGAGACCCTAAGCCTTATTTACAGAGAGCTGGCGATTCATTAGACGAGCCAGTGGGGCAAACAAGACGAGTGAGCGAATGCTGGCGGGGTAAGGACCAGGCTAGATAATAAGCGGGTAGCGAGTAAGTAACTTATAACAGGTGAAATCATCAGTGAATTTAGCACAGGTGCTGAACGCCCGCCGCATCGTTTAGACTTAGTTCAATCAGCACATCGTACGAGTATATACGAGCGTGTTATTCGATAGATTGTTAAAAGAAAATGGTGTTACTAGTTTAACATACATAACAAAATTATGGACAGTAAGACATTTTATTTCTTCCTGTAATTAAAATGAACTCTGCATTTGAAAACATAGAATTGGAATTTGAATTTTTTGCCGTAATTAAAATCAATCGTGCATTTTAAAACATAGAATTGGGTAAAATGAGCATTACTTGATGTGTTTCTTTTGCTTACGGTGGGTGGAAGCAATGGTTTCCCTATACATATACATTTAGAGCTATTGTTACTGACTTGCTTTTATTTTCTGCGCTGTGCCACACTGAAAGCACTGAAAGCCTAGAATAACGGACATCGCACAGTGCTTTTTGATTATTTTTTTCCGATTTTCGACGATCTGTTAGTTCCCTTCACATACTGTAACGGTTAGCGGTGGGTTAAAATAAAAGAACCCACCAACGTTTACAATAAATTTATTTTAGGTCGTGGTTCACAGCCGTCACTTGGTAATTAATCGTTCCGTGGAAGTAGGCGCATTAAGTACTGTCCTGGCTTATCGCGTGGTGCAGAGACGCGATGGGCGAGGAGTTGTCCCGAGGTGAGAGAGACCCCAGGGACAGGATGGTGGATGCGCCGGCTGGTCAGCTGTGTGCGGCTAGGTGCTGTGTGTGCGCAGGCCTCGAACGTTCGGTAGCGTGAGTCACTGTCGAACTCAACGAACGTTGAGGATGGGTATTTTAAACCCCAATCTTGTTCCCTGGAATCAACGTCCAGCGGTAAATAAAAGGTCCACTGCAAATCCTCTCTGATGATGACCTCGCAGCGTAAGCAAAAGCCTAGGACGTAAAGCGCTTGAGGCGTTTGTGAGTTTGGTCAACATCAGAACGGAGTTTACATGGCAGGTACACAATATTAAATTAGCGTGAAGCATTAACACAACATTATTTATAGGCCTACGAGCGTATGGAACATTCGAGGCTTAACAAAATAAAAACCTAACAAAGAAAAATTAGAACACAAAATAATAAGTCTGTAGGTAACTGCTCAATACAAAAAGATATAAACACAATAGCTAGCAGTTAAAAAGGTTTGGTTTGGCAACTTACCCTTAAGCCGGGGTTATTACACAGAATTTAAATAATAATTAGGTATTTATTATTTGACTAAAAAAACTGTCTAAGTCTGGGACGAGTGGATCTGGAGGCGACTGCCCTCCAGCGCGTCTATGAGTGGCGCGTGGAGGCGCAGCGCCGGGGCGTGAGCCCGCTGCCTCGCGAAGTCGAGGCGCGGCGCGAAGACCTCCGGCGCGATCTCAGGGCAGTATGGAAGGAACGACTGTCGCGACCGACGGCCGGGCACGCCGCAATTGCGGCGGTAAGACCCCTCTTTGAGGAGTGGTTGGAGAGAAGTCATGGCGTCCTTACCTTCCGCCTGACGCAGGTCCTCACGGGGCACGGGTGCTTCGGGAGGTACCTGTGTCTAATGCGGAAGGAGGATACGTCTGGGTGTCATCACTGCGAAGATCGCCCGGAGGACACGGTGGAGCATACGGTGCAGGACTGCCCAGCTTGGGCGGCGCACCGACGTGTCCTCACGGCTGCGATAGGCGGAGACCTCTCGCGCCCGGCATTGGTTTCGGCCATGCTGCGGGGCGAGACGGAGTGGGAAGCGGTCGCCTCCTTCTGCGAAGCAGTAATGCTCGCGAAGGAGGAGGCGCGCCGCGAGCGAGAGAGGACAGAGTTCTCCCTCCGCCCCAACCGCGGTGTAGGACGCCCACGGCGACGGACGTCGCGCGACGATCTCCGGCCACCGTAGGCGCGGGCATGCGGGCAGCGAGTAAAGGGCAACTCGCTGCCCGACCAAGGACCATGCCCGGGTCGACGGCGCGTTGTGTCCCACGCGCGCCTCAAAGAGCGTCAGCATAATGACGGGGCCCCCCTCTCAGAGAGGGCCAAAGCCTGCCGGGGTCGCGGGATTATTCCCTAACCGTAACCCCGGAACGTAACAGGCTATGAAGGACACCGTGGATTTTAGTCAGTAGAAGTCTGACAGTCCCTCCCGCCCTGCCCGGGGTTGGAGGACTCATTTGATGATTATACCACGCTAAAAAAAAAAAAAAAAAAAAAAAAAAAAAAAAAAGTCTGGGACGAGTAAAATTAGATAGTCCTAATATAGTGAGGAACTACGTCTACTACTACGTCCAGCGTTCGCGGTAATGTTTTAAGTCCCAGCTGATTGCTAAAAAATGCCTCGCTCAAAGAGAAGGGGAATTGGACTTTGCACGCGTGAGAGTGAGACAGCATAAGCATTGCCACTCACTTATCCGCAGCTAGAACATTCCACAGTTCTGTCACTACAGAACTGTCAAATGCTACTACCAGTTTAGAACTACCCACTTATAAATTACTTTTTGTCTCGACGTAATTCAAGAATATTTTACTAGATACCTACATATTTATAATAATGAACTATTTATAGTTTTGAAATGCAACGTTGGTAATCCACAACGTTACAATACTTACTGACCTGCTTTTATTTTCTGCGCGGTGCCACACTGAAAGCCTAGATAGAATAAAGGACATCGCACAGTACTTTTTTTGCTGCTTTTTTTCGATTTTCAACGAACTGGGTGCACGGTAGTTTCTCCGCCAAGACGAGCCTTAATTATTTATTTCTTGTATTTATAATAGATCACAAGGCGCTTGTTGCTCTCCACTTCTCGCTCACAGTTTGGAGAGGGCTTAAAGTTAGTTTAGTGCAAGCACTCGACGTTCTGTGGTAACGGCGGATAAAACAATTCTATTATCTTACACCTGTGTGAGACGTGTCTGTTTCAGATATAGAATAGATGTCTAATTCTGTCATATTTATGTTGATCGTGTGTTATTTGATTATGGTTATTAATATGAATGTCCCATAACTTATGAATGGGGGGAAGAATTTCAGTTTGACAGGTGAGTGGGGCAATCGTGGCATACGCCGGAGCTGTGATATTCTCTATGAGCAATCTCATCGCTGGACTCAGCGACGTCCTCTGCGGCGATCGTGCAGCGTGAGCGGTAACCGCTATAGTGGGGCTGTCAGTAACTTAGTGAATAGCAAACGGCACACTATGGGTGTGTTTATAAAGAATAGCTCTGCAGACGGTCTGACATCGCGAGACGCGTATAGGTCGGCTCGCTGTCTGATCAAGAACCAACGCGATGCGACGACTGATTCCGTCCTGGCTGGAACTGAACAGACTGTCAGACTTGTACTGACTTTAAACTACTCTGTTTCTTTGGTGATCATTTGCATTTCAGGGCTACTGTACCTACCCTGTTTAGATAGATACGTTAGTAATACTTATTACAGGCAATACATAAATTCAAATTCAATTACTTTCTTTTCAATGTTCAAAAACATGAGTAATTCACCAATATCGTACAATTCTCCACATTACAAGATGATCTTCATTTATCGTAGGAGTGAATGTTAAATCAGGGTCTTTTTCATACGGATCCTAATCTATCTGGGATTACGTAACACCGTTTTTAGTTCGGCCAGATTGTACGATGTCTGAAGAAAGAGTCTTTTGAGTACATTTTTATTCGTCGCTTTTTGTAATGTCGAGTCGTGCCATGTTCAAGTGTGACCCAATTTTATGAGGCACAAAAAAATAGGACCGGCTTTTATTTTTCTAGACATTCAGAAAATCTGGGGCAATGAGAAAGGACTTCGTTTATTTGCAGATCTCATGTTATTCCTAGAAAGTTATTAATTCGTTTGTACAACTTAATTGTCTAAAGTTAGACTTTAATATTCATCATTTTTGAAATATGAACGTCAGTATGTCATGTTTAAAGCTGTGTTCAATGTACGAAAAAGATACGATATTGCGTAATGGCTGTGATGTTGTGGAAATACCTTTTTCTCGCGTCTCAGGTATTTTATATGTACTAAAACCTAAATTGTTCAAAAAAGTTTGCATTTAAGGGCCCTATGCACATCACGTTTTTAGGGTTCCGTAGTCAACAAGGAACCCTTATAGTTTCGCCATGTCCGTCCGTCCGTCCGTCCGTCCGTCCGTCTGTCCGCAGTTTAGCTCAGAGACGCACAGTACTAGAGAGCTGTAATTTGGTGTGAATATACGGATTTGTTGTGCCAAAAAAGTGGTAAAATAAAATCTCGTAAAATATTTTTTTTTAGGGTACCTCCAGTACTTACACGTAAAGTGAGGTTTTTTTTTTCCCGCGTACCCCTTAGTGTGGGGTATCATTAAATAGGTCTTTAAAAAATAATGATAGTTTCCATTAACAATTTTTTGATAAAAAAATTCGTTTGTGAAATATTAAGCTTTAAAGTGCTAAATTTTGCTCGATTCGAGTGTCCCCCCTCTACCAGCTAAACGGTTATGTTTGGGGGTGTGAAAAAATTCACAATAGTAGTACATATAACGAAGTTTAAAAGAAAATTATCATGACTAAGTAGGCTTTACAACTTTGAGAGTAATAGTCGACCAACTTATAAAATGTACTTGATTAAATTTTTTCTTAAACAAAATGTATCGGAGAAACAATAAATCAACTGCAAATGTAAGTTTGTCAACTTTATTTTTACAGCTATCTAGGTATGTTTTCATGGTATGTTTTTTTGGGGATCATCATCAGCCCACAACATCATTCCCACTGCTGGGACACAGGCCTCCTCTCTGTGAGAGGGGGTGGGCCATAATCCACCACGCGGGCCCAGTGCGGACTGGTGGATGTCACATGTCTTCGAATTTTTGGTTCTAGGACATGCCGGTTTCCTCACGATGTTTTCCTTCACCGTTTTGAGAGCAGTGGTATATGAAATAAATTACACAAAGTAATGAGCCTGCCGGGATTCGAACCCACGACCTACAACTCGTAAGTCGGGGCCGATACCACTGGGCCACCACTGTTCTCTGCTTTTGGGGATAGGTAGGTTTTTAACGTCAACTATTTAACTAACTTCAAAAAAAGGAGGAGGTTCTAAATTCGTCGTAATCTTTTGAAGTGAAAACTTCTTTAGCGGCGTTGTACACTTTTTCTGTAATGGGTAAAAAATTTAAAACTCGCGTCAGGGTCACGTGACCAAAACTCGCGTCAGGGTCACGTGACCCTGATCGAAAATGAGTAAGACGTCATTCAAATTAAAAATAAAACATAGTAACAAAAAAGTTTTCACTTCTACCGGCACTCCTGGAGTGCAACCTTTTTTTTCTTATGTATTTTCCCTGATTTCTCTAAGACTCCTGGACCGATTTTGAAAATTCTTCTTTTTAAAATTACATTCAGCGAATCAGTTTAGTTAGTACGCATAATTTTGATGGGCAACTACGGAACCCTACACTGTGCGTGGCCCGACACGCACTTGCCCGTTTTTTTAAAAGCGCCATCGACGCGTGATTTAGAAACGCTACAAACGCGCGTCAACGGCGCGCGTGTTGGTTCAGAGTTGACCAAGTTGGGACCAAGTAGACAGTGCTGTATTACGAGAATTATGCGAGAGAAACCGCGGACTATAACTAGTGTCAAAATAAGTAACAGTTTTGCGAAGGACAAATAATATCTGTGAGTCAACGCTCTTATAATCTTAGAAGAAAAATAATATGTTGTAACAACACACCGTCAACTTTGTTTCATTCTTATGAATTGTAGTTTTAATTTTTCTTTTCTCAAACTGTCCCGTTTGAGTTAAATAAGAAAATATTTATTACAAAAGCTGTGTGTGTCAGGTTTAATTTTTGTTTGTTATAGCAATTACACCGTGACTCTAAATACGTTTATTTTGCAGTAGGTACGTTAAGTTAGTTGCTTATCGTATTTTAATTGATTACGTGAGAGGGTTTCGGTCAACGATGATGTTGACGTGTTTTGCAGTTACAAAAGCCAATTTAAGTTTATGGTCACATGGCTAATATCAGTAATAAGTTTTCAACTGGGCGTGGATGGCTATGTCCAAAACTATGAGGAATATCGAAAAACCCAAGCGTGGATGGCTATATCCGAAAATATTAGGGATTTCGAAAAACTTTCAAAGGAGTCTCGAGGCCTATTTTGACGAAGACTAAAACTGCATCATTGGATTTTAGAAAATTCAATAATCCTGGCTAAGAATCGAACCCGCTGACTTTGGAAAAAAATCACACCCTGTGATATTACATCATGCGATATTTTCGCTAATTAGAATCAAATTCTGGGAAGTAATAGTATACGGCAAAATAGATAACAATAGGTTCATTCATATTTATATATTCTTTATTGTGCACAATATTTACATTAAAAACATTCATCTACAACGTGTAACGTTAATAGCTCAAAACCTCTCGTGGGGTAACTCAGCCCATGTTACTAAACAATGTTTGTTCCAAGACTTTTGGGACTGTCATACGCATTGCGATTATAAAAGTCCCTAATTAAAAAGAATAAAAAAAGACTTCGAAATTCGCTACAAAAATTTTGCTTTTTCGTACAAATTGAGAAATTGATCGGGCCTATCAGAATGAAACACTTAATTTAAGCACCGTAGCTGCAACAAAGAAAGTACATTTCTACATAAATATATTTATATTTCTTTAAAATAAACAAACGTAAAAGACAGCACATATAATATGGTTCGAGCATCACCTGCACAGCAGACGCGATACAGCACAACGTTAATCATTACGACACTTGAATAATGCTCTGCCTGGGGAACTAACTGAATTATTCTTTATTTTCTTTGCTTTCTGTGTTGCTACGTTAATAAATTATGTTTTTGTTTGGAACGTATATAAGTGTTTTTGAAAATGTAAAAATTATTGAATATCTTTTTCCTTGAGTCAATGGATTTAGAATCCCTGATTCTTTTACTGACTAGTTTTGGTTTGTTATGAAAAATATTGTAGTTGTAAAGTTCATTGTCCCAAGTACCGTTCGCCACAGTAAAGAATTTTCGCAACAACGTACGTCATGATAATATACTTTCGCAGTAACGCACATGGCAGTAAAGAACTTTCGCAAAAATGAACGTCGCGATGATAAACTTTCGCAGTAACGTACCTAAATTATGATAATGATCTTCGCAACTATGATTTACATCGGGTTGTAAAGTAAGCCAAGCAACATTAAGGGCGACTTTCACCAAAATTTAACATGTTTAAAATTTTATTTAGTGTCAAAATTCAATAGAATTTTGACATTAAATAAAATTTTAAACATGTTTAACTTTTGGTGAAACTCGCCCTAACATTAAAAGTGTAAAGTTTTTTTTTAAATAACCATGAAGTTTCTTTGCCGGTTCTTCTCCATGGAAACGACCAATTCGATACGTGCCATTATTTTTGACCTTTTATAAGTGCCCATTTAGGCACACGTGAAGTAAAATATTTTGATTTTGAAAGAATAGACGACAAACAGATAAGAATTTTTGTTCTATTACTAGCTACGAGACATTCTAGAATTTTTCTGTCCATTTTATTTATTTTTCTAGTTAACACAAATGTTCTTCGTAAACAATAATACTGAAAAAAAATATTCGCATTGATTGCCGTTTGACCTCCATGTCTAATCTTTAGGGAAATCAGATTTACTCAGCAGGAGACGTTATCAGATACAAGGGGATCTGTGGATGGTGCACCCCTGGGGTTCGGACTCTTTTATTTTTTGCTGAGGATTATTCTGGGGTTAATATAAGGTGGCTATCATTTATGTGCTAACTTTTTTACATCTAGAGCAATAGGATTGAAATTGACATCACTAAGTTTAAGAAAGAATATATTTTATGTGAAGGATATAACTGATAATCGAATTAACAGTATCGCTTCTAAAGAGGTAACTTTTTATCATGGTAAAAATATGTTCGAATGAGTTCAATCTCACATCCAGGGCAGGGTGGGAGGGACTGTCAGGCTAGTACTGATTAAAATCCAAGGAGTCCTTTAATAGCCTTTTACGTTCCGGGCTTCCTTCCAAAGAGGTAGGTACCTAGATTATTAATTGGTAACTCTCAATGTATGCACATTTAATTCTCAAACATAACTCAATGTTCAGACGCCAGCACATCATCCTACCTCAATCTGTCGAATTTCTTTTATAGACTTTCAACCTTATTACAATACTGGAAGGTTAATGTTTGATTGGTAAAAGATATAGGGGTAGGTTGACCTGCTGGCGTTTGGTAGTGTACTACTACTTACATGATGTAAATTAAGAATATACTTTTTGTAAAGGGTTCATAATACCTAACAAAACGTTCAATTGTTTCATTTAAAACACATAATTATACCGACAAAGTTTCCCTTCCTGAATTCGTAATAATACAATATTAATAATTCATGTGATAACAATAAATTCTATTGTAACCGAGAATTTGGGCATAAAGGAAGATAGAATTTGTTTTATTTCGAGTAGTTTCGGATTTCTGTTTACAACAAAAAAGCCGTTTACAGATTTATAATAAAAATAAATAAACATAAACTATTGGAAGACACGACAAAAAATGATTTATAATCATCCGCGTCGTCTGCCGTTTCTGTGAGCTGTTTGACTGTGAATTATTTTAGGTTATACACATTTGTCCTCCCTTCACCCCAGCCGCAGTGGTAGAAGCCCACGGCGACGGACGTCGTTAGACGATCTCCGGCCACCGTAGGCTCAGGCACGCCGACGGCGAGTTATGGGCGACTCGCTGTCCGACCATGGACAATGCCTGGGTCGACAGCGGGCGTGCGCTAGGGTTCCACGCGCGCCTCAAAGAGTGTCGAGAGTGTCAGGCCAAAAAAGTAGTTCCCGAAACTTCCGTGTCCGGTGAGGTCCTGCATCATACGGTAGGTTGGGAGGCTTTGACGACTATCCAACCACTCCTCAATGAGGTGTCTTACCTTCTGCGATTGCGGCGTGCCCGGGCTATTCTGTCACTGGCCAGTATTATTTAAAGGTTTGGAAAACAGAAATAAAAAAGAAAATCAACAGGCGGTTACAAAAGTTGAAAATAGAAGCCGTAAGCGGGATCTACAGGCTGTTCCAAATAAATTGAAGAGTTTTCGGTACGCTACGTTTCGAGTCGGCTGCTGTAATGCGATTTCAGTTGCGATTTTACGCTGAAACTAACTTTGATGACGTATGTGCACTATTGATTTACTTTTGCGTTATTGAATTTTGAGGAAAATCGAATGATGGAAATAGGAAAAAAAACATTGTCGTTTTTTATTTGATGTTCTATGGTTTCAACTTTGTGTCTTTTCTAGTTTTATATGAAGTTATACTTTAAGGGCGACTTTTACCAACGGTTAAACACGTTTAAAATTTTACTTAAGCACAAAATTCAATAGAATTTAAAAAAAAATATATATACATTTGTATCACGTTAAACTGTGAAATAATTATCTTGCAGAATATTATGAAATACAGGCGTTTGGTAACAATATCCATTCATCCAAAATTTTGTTTAACTAATAATAATATTTTAGTTAAAAAAATCTAAGGAGGCTCTCGTTACTCGTAGATCTATGAGTTCTTCTTGACACGGTTTGCATTGTTAGGAGGTTCCTTTCTCTGGAGATTTGACTCCGGTGCGCTTAGACCTTTTATTACCGATACCGATTGGCTAGTATATTCAAATGTTTAAAAAAAGTAAAATATATAAACAAAAGAATATTATAGAAAGGATATCATTCCAAGAACATTATTCCTATTTTCAAAGAAATGGAGTATTTTATCAACGTAAACACTTACATTCCTATAATCTACCTCGCTCTCAAAATGTTCTGAACTAGCGCGAACAAACGCGCATGTTTCCCAGCAATCTGGCCATGTTAGACCTCCCCTACATGGCTCGGTATCACAGATAACTTTCTCTAGATTCCGCAAATCCATAACAAGGCAAAATTTAAGCGCGCCACACTTTAGATTTTCAAGTTTATCTTTGTTGATCTCTCAATGTCAATTACACACTAAAACTATGGCGACGCTAAGTGTGAAATTACAGTGGCGGCAGGGCGGACAGCGGAATCCGCTAGCGGATAACGCAAACACAAAATTTTTGACTAAGGTGCACAAAGTGCAGGCGAGGCGGTTTGAGCGGAAATCTAGTATGTTTCGTGAGCCGCTACCCACTCCCGCTGCCCGCCCCGCTGCCACTGTAGTTGCACACTAAGAGTTTCTAGAAAACTACTTTAGACTTTAACTTGAGTTGAGTATAAATTCTGATTTAATAGAAGACGTTCTCTGTAGGTAAACAGCACAATAAATACGAGTAACATAAGTTATGGCTAATGAACAGACGTGGGTCGCTCATTGAATGCCTTGTATTGCGGAATCTAGAAGCGGTTATCTGTGCTTGGTATTTTCTCTATAAAACATGATGCAATCACGTGATTTCTACTCACATTCCTCCTTAGATTACAATCTCTCGCTGATCTGATTCGACCTTTCCCGATTGGCTATTTCTTTTAGACTTATCTTGAGACACTAGGTAATTTACATCAGGTCGTTTTTTAACGACTCGTTTGATTATTTTAGAATAATAATAAAATAGGTTTCTTTTTTATTTCTTTTTTTGTGTATCGTGTTACCTATAGTTAGCTATTAAACAACCAATTTAGCATGCGTCATTTTTTTGTGCTTTGCATTCGTCCCCCCAGAAGACCCCATAGGGTGGCACTAGGGTCGTTTTTTCGAGCCTTTGGGGCTATAAAAGCACTTATAGAAGCTTCTGTAAAAAGACTGCTGTACTATATTTTCCTATCTTATTCCATTTATTTGGGCAGTATATTCTAGCAAATAAAAGCCGTGTCCACTGATCTATATAGTCAGATTTGAATGAATAGATTGATCAGAATCCATACAAAGCAAATGTTTTCGCGTTCCGCGTACGTTAGGACAAACCTACATCGATAGAAAAGTCAATAAAATGAAACGGTACACATAATAACGGTTGCTGTAAAAGCAGATTGTTTTCAAATAAATGGCCTAAAAAACGTATACATTATGACTAGTAAACTATCTTGTACTGTAGCAAGTGTAACTGCTGATTGCTGAGTGTGAGTTCCTGGGTTAAATAGCCAGAACTGGTAAAGTGTTCTAAGGTTCTTCCATCAGGTGGATGACATGTATTACCAATTATTACCTTATCCATTTTTCGCCAAAGAAGGTTACCCAATCAGAAATTGCGTATCAGCGGCCACAGGGTATGAATTTGTACCAGAACCATGGCAATAAGCTCGCCCTGGAATGGCCAGGAATGATATACCACGCGAGCCCAATGCGGATCGGTAGACGTCACATGTTTCAAAATTTTTGGTTGATGGCCACCTTTTCTCACGATGTATTCCTTCGCCGGTTTGAGAGCAGTATTGATGAAATAAGTTACACAAAGTAATGCGGCTGGCTAGGTTCGAATCCACGACCTTAAACTCGTAAGTCGCGGCCGATACCGCTGTGCCACCACTGCTCTTTATGGATAAAAGTAGTTACTGTGAAATGGGTTTACACCGCATTAAACCAATTAACTTTTACTACGTGAAATGTAGGCTTTTGACTTTTTTGACTTTTATGTTTTAATACACATGGCATGGGTCCTACTAGCGTAGCATTCAAACAGTTTTTCGAATCAGCGTGCTCGCGACAATCTCATTCGATATAGCGCTTTTTGAAATAGCGTGTGTCATAATGACGACATTCGAATTTTCGTATCTCTCCCGCTCTAACTGGTAAGGTAAAGGGACATTATTTGGTGAGACAGGCAACTCAGTGATAGAGTCTTACAAGTCTCTCAAAACGTTACCTATGCATGCTGTAATCCGAAATGATGTGTCACTCTCACTACATCTTGTCCGCTTTAGTGGTAAAGTTGCATAATTTCGCATGAGGGTGCTTGTAAACGGCGCATTTAACCCGCGCAAGTCAAGGTGCAGGTTACCCGCGCGAGTAACATGCGCAAGCTACTTGATCAAGTTACCCGCGGGGTGCTTGTACACGGCGCATGCAACTCGCGCAAGCAAAGGTGGCGGGTTTGCGGTTTACCCGCGCGAGTAACATACGCAAGCTACTTGATCAAGCTACCCCCGGGGTGCTTGTACACGGCGCATGTAGCTTGAGCATGTTGAGGCACTTGCGCGGGTTACATGCGCCGTGTACAAGCACCCTTATTGCATGCATAGGTAATGTTTTCAGAGACTTTTAAGACTCTATCACTGAGTTGCCTGTCTCACCAAATTATCTCCCTTTACCCTGGCTGGCCTGAAGTTATGTTGTGTTGTATAAACTATCCCGGGCGACGAACTGGGCGCTTGGCCAAATGATTCAGGTCGTAAGCAAACTGGACTAAACCTAACTTATGAGCTCTTCATTATATTTGCTGATGTATGTCGGCGATTATGGGTATGTTTAGGGATGTAAATCATGGTATTGTTGAACGATACTAAATAATGATACACAGAATGTAGTAGGTACTATTGAATAAAATTTTATATTTAGTTCTAGGCTGTATGCCCTAAGTTGTTTGCCTGATTACTTTCATATTATAGTGCTAGGTGGCGCTACTTTGTATGCGGGTCTTTTGTTTCTTGTGTAGTCGAAATACTTTTCTGTGCAACGTGTGAAGTGGCTAAATAAAGCTAATACTAGAGAAATCTTGTTTATTTGACCAAACCTGAAGTGGTTATGGGCCCAGGCCCACGTTAATCAATAATTGGTCATAAACAAAGAGCAGAGAAAACAGAAAAAATCTTAGTGATTTTCGACAATTTTCGACAAAAGAACGGCGTGCTTCCAAAATGGAGTTTGGAAAGACAAACTTAGAAAAATTCGACGGAACGAATTTTAAACAATGGAAATTTCAAATTAAATGTGCCCTGCGTGCCAAGGGGCTAGATATCAACACGCCAAAACCAGAAGAAAATGCGATTCAATGGAATAAAGATGATGGCATGGCGATGTTTGTGTTAACGTCTGCAATGGATTTAAATCAAATAGCACTCATCGAAAATTGTGAATCAGCGCTAGAGGTGATGACCAAGCTTGAGTCCATTTATCAACAAAAATCCGAGATGACCAAAATGATGATACATGAACGTTTCTATCAATATAAAATGTCGCCAGCGGACAGCATAGCTCAGCATATAGCTAAAGTAGAAAGTTTGGCAAAACAACTTAAAGAAAGTGGAGAAGTTATTAGTGAAACTGCAATCATAACTAAAATCTTGAGTTCACTCCCTCCCAAGTACAGATCTGTTCGCCAGGCTTGGATGTCGCTTGATCCGAAGAATCAAACTGTAATTAATCTGACAGCACGTTTGCTAGATGAGGAGGCCAGTTTGAATGTGGAAGAAGATAATGAAACTGCTCTAATAGTGGCAAAACAAAATATGAAGAAGAAAACTGTTCCATCAAAGAAAACAAAGGTAGAATTAAATAATGAAGACTCAAATGAAAAGTCACATCGCTTTATATGTTACAACTGTGGGAAACGTGGCCATTATGCAAGAGATTGTCGTTCCCCAAAACAAAAACAGAAACAACAAGGAGAAAAGAATATGTTAGCATTCAATGTAGCAAATACAGATTGGCAAAACAATGATGATTTGAAATGGATATTAGACAGCGGTGCCTCTGCTCACATGTCTTATAAACGTGAAAATTTTGCTGAATTATATGAGTATACGGGATCTCCACTGAAACTTGGAAACCAAGAAGCTTTAGAAGTAGTTGGCCAAGGAAATGTATTGATTGATAAGTGTGTCAATGGACAGTGGGAGACATGTATCCTGAAAAATGTTCTTTATGTACCAAAGTTGAGAAGAAACCTATTTTCTTAAGGAGTAGTGACCAGACAAGGTTTTAATATTATAAAGAAACATACAGATGCATTAATATACAAGGACAATAAAATAGTGCTCTGTGCAGTTCTGCAAAGCAACAATCTGTATGAGTTAAAGGTGAAAACATTGCAAAGTCCAGTGTGTAATGTAGTGCAAAAATTGGACCTTAAAACATGGCATGAACGTCTAGGACATTTGAATGTTAAAGAAATACAGAATATGTGTAAAAACAATGTTATTGCTGGTGTGGACTTATCAGACTGTGACAAGTTTGTGTGTGAAGGTTGTGCTTATGGTAAGCATGCTCGTCAATCATTCAAGAAATCAAACAGAGGGCCACAGCAACCAGGTGATGTTGTATACAGTGATGTCTGTGGACCATTCAGTATTCCTTCAGTACAAGGTATGAAATATTTTGTTATTTTTAAAGACGCTTCAACAAGTTTTAGGTATGTGTACTTTTTGAAGAACAAATGTGATGTGTTGAACTGTTTTAAGAAATATAATTCCATGATTAAAAACAAGTTTTCACATAGTGTACGCATATTGCACACTGAAAATGGTGGAGAGTACACAAGTAAAGACTTTAAAGAGTATCTTGACTGTGAGGGTGTTTCTCATGAGCTCACTGCCCCTTACACGCCTGAACAAAATGGCCGGGCAGAGCGAGAAATTAGGACAATTGTTGAAAGTGCACGATCTATGCTCTGTGCACGTAAAGTACCACTCAACCTTTGGGCAGAAGCAGTAAACTGTGCTGTTTATCTGTTGAACCGGATGTCTTCAAGTCAAACACCAAATATTACCCCTATAGAGTTGTGGAGTGGTGTTAAACCTAGTCTAGATCATGTCAGAGTGTTTGGATGTGAAGGATATGTTCATGTGCCAGATCAGTTAAGGAAGAAGCTTGATAGTAAAAGTTGCAAGATGATGTTAGTTGGATATGATAATACAAACTACAAAATGTATAATCCAATCACAAAAAGAATTACAATTTCAAGGAATGTTATTTTCAATGAACAAAAGAGTCCTGAAATAAAAGGAAATGATGCTCAAATTTTTATATGGGATGAGAATGAACAAAATGCTGAAGAAGAGATAGATAACACTGAGTCGAGTGAAAGTGATGACAGCACCCATACTGCCATTGATGAAAATGATGAGACCTATGAACCTTCACAAGAAATTGACTTAACAGATATGGATCGTTCAAATATTACTTTACGACCACGTAGAAATAATGTTATTGAGGCAAATTTAATAGAATTGGATGTACCTGTGAGTTACAATGAAGCCATTAAAAGTAAAGAAAGTGAATTATGGCTAGATGCAATAAATGAAGAATTAGAAGCTCATCGTACCAATAACACCTGGAGTTTAGTGGAAAATGAAAACCAGAGAACTGTAAGTTCCAAATGGGTTTTTACTATTATAAGAAACAAAGATGGTCAAGTAAAAAGATATAAAGCTCGACTTTGTAATCAATGACTTTGTCATTGCCGAGAATGCGCGCGCGCGGCTCGCGCGCAGCTCAGAAACGGCGTGCGAGCTGCGCATTTGCGGCGCATTCGCCAGATGTGGACGCACCCTAAGAGATGAAATATTGTCAGTTATGTAAGTTAAGTTTTTTTTATTAAAAGCAGGCAAATATGAGAGATTTTTGTTTATAAAATATAGTGGGAGTATTGAATAAAATTTTATATTTAGTTCTAGGCTGTATGCCCTAAGTTGTTTGCCTGATTACTTTCATATTATAGTGCTAGGTGGCGCTACTTTGTATGCGGGTCTTTTGTTTCTTGTGTAGTCGAAATACTTTTCTGTGCAACGTGTGAAGTGGCTAAATAAAGCTAATACTAGAGAAATCTTGTTTATTTGACTAAACCTGAAGTTTATAGAATCATCGATAATAGAAGAAAAAGCGCTCAAGCGTTTTTGCCATACCGATTATTGGAATCAAATATAGCAGCTCAAAATTTAGGACCCATTAATGTAAATAGTCATTTTTACCCGTGGTCCTAGGCAACTGGGCCTCTCCCAGTTGTAATGTCCCTTTGTGCCTATTGGCCTTGTTTTGTTCTGTCTCCTGCTTGCATGAGAGAAGTGGAAACATTTTTTTTCCTACTCCTCCACTAGTCTTTTCTGATTAATTTCGTTGCAGGATCCAAGACAGGTAAATTCATTCTCCGGGACACGTCGATCTTCATTATCTTGGCGCTTTTCTGGTGGTTGTCACTGTTGATTCAGGCTTTCAGTTGCAGTGGTTTGGGAATAATGTGGTGGGTTTGTCCCACGGTAGCGACAAATTATTATGCCTAATTGCAATAATAGTAATAATAATATCGTCATATTCCATCAAGCATAACTATGCAAATTAACACCTTTTTTTGTAGCTTGGTAAAATTTCCCAACCAGGGCAGAGCAGGAGGAGCTCGTTAGACTCCTACTGACTGAAATCCACGATGTCCTTCAATAGCCCTTTACGTTCTGGGGTAACGGTTATTTGTAAGTCCCGCGACCCCAGCAGGGGCCAAATTACATTAACATAAAAATAAACAATGTAACGCAAGAATACTTTGGTATATGACGCACATACCTCTCCTAAAGCAGGATTCTATTCAGAATACGAGGCTTGATGAGCTTACCACCCTTTGTAAGGGAACAGTGTATAAAACGGGGACTTGGTGTATGATAGGAAATCACACATTTAAGGCAAAACTGAACATAATACTAACGTAGCGCAAGCGAAAACAGGACTCCGTTTGTTAATTGCCGCTTGCAAATGACATCCTGTTGGCGCTTGCTTGCTTGTTACGTTAGTCTTGTGTTTAAGTATGCGTATTGATACATATGCCCATTATACCTCGCGTCGGTCTTATAGGTACACTGTTCCCCTATCAGTGCCTAATAAAATAAAAGTATCAACCCTGAAGTGCCGACATTGAACCGAACCCTTCATGAATACCCATTATTCTTATTTTATGACTTATACATCAGTTGTTTATGCGTGCTCTTTGTTTTCAGGTCACACTCTGAAACAATGGATGGAGGGAAAAACAGCTTTGAGATGGACGACTTCGGAGTTCTATCTTTATTTTTACGATTTTATCTTCCTTTTATTTTTGCTACTATATATTTTTTGAGGTAGGCTCCAGTTAAACCGTTTCATTTCTAAGTTTCACTATTTCAAGCCTGCCGGGGTCGCGGGACTGCTCACAATTTACCGTGTCCCCGGAACGTAAAGGGCTATTGAAGGACACCGTGGATTTTAGTCAGTACGAGTCTGACATTACCTCCCGCTCTGACCTGGGTGGCAGGACTCATTTGATGATTTTACCTCAATTAAAAACATCACATTTTTTTTATTTTTACCCCAATATCTTCAAAAAATTAAAAATAATGATGTTGACATATCTCATATTTTCTTTGTGCCAATTAAAAACCAACAAAGATACATGCGAGACATAATGATGTTAATGTAAACAAACTTTTGTGTCTTCTTCTTAATTAAGGTCAATACACACCGAGTCGCGACCGACGATGCGCGGCTCATTTTTAGAGCGACTTAAAATCTCACTTTATTTAATACACGAGGGGACCTTTTCTTTTTAAAAAAAGGTTACTCAATTCATCAATGACGCGACGCTGCTCGGCGCCGTGGCACGTGCATTTTTCAGCTATTGCATATATAACGTTTATCGCGGGCTCTGAACGCGGCAACCGAATCAAGAAATTCTGCAACGAAATTAATAAACCTAACGAAAATAAACCTAACACCCCGCGTCGTCTAACGTCGTTTCAGTTCGGTAAACTTCGGCACGGTGTTTTTCTTGAAGTTTCACTTGATTGACGTGCTGACGATAGTCTAAAAAGAAAGGGAAAAATATTGCATAAGTTCATAAAAATGCTATGCTTATACCGCGGCAGTCCCCAAATGCCCCACTGGATTTTTTTTCTTACACGAAAGAATACCTTCACATTTCTAGTATCGTTGCGTCGCGTCTCAGTGTGAACTGACCCTAAGGAGGTCGATTACCATGTAGTAACTTATTCATAGCCACGGATGAGGAAGACAGCCGCTATACAATGGCCTTTTAAAAAAAAAAAAGCAATTCCTGAACGTTTTCTTCCGTATTTATTTTTAGCATAATAAAATACATCGTGAGATGAATTATTATGTACTTCTCAGAACTTGGAGAGTAAAGAGAGTTTTCTTTATTATCTACATTTACAAAGTTTATAAAGAGGAAATATTTGTATTTTTATGTGTGTATATGTTTGTAATGAATAAACTCAAAAACTACTGGACCGATTTCAAAAATACTTTCACCAGTCGAAAACTGCTTTGGTCCTGATCCATAGGCAATAAATGAAAGTGGTGACCGGTGAAGCCCCTCTCAAAAGTTAGTTATTTTATAAATGGTGTTTATTCTTGACCTCAATCTACCCCAAAAGGTGTTACCTAAAGCTGGGTACTCATTTAGCAGTGTTGCATGTAACGTATCAGATACTGTATCAACCTCAAATGGGTACGGCTCGTCCGAGCACACAGCGAGCCGCTTTTGGTACGATTCCCACCAACCGGCCGGACCCGGTAAAGAACATTGAAATCTATCAACAGTGAATACAGGTCATATTTGCTCGCAAAATTATCTCCGTCGGCATTCCGGGACACGTAGCGACGTACCCGTAAGTTGCATGCAAATATGAACTGTATTTACTGTTGATAGATTTCAATGTTCTTTACCGCATTGTAAAATGCCGCCGAGTCCGGCCGGTTGGTGTGAATCTTCTTACTTGATACCGTATCTGATACGTTACATGTTACACTGCTAAGTGAATACCCAGCTTTAGATGGAGTAAATTCACCCAGAAGGGACTGCTACCCGGATTTGTGTTAAAATATGAATGGTTTAAGAGTTTGTTATTAACGTTAAATTTTTAAGCTTCTTTAAGGTGCGGCTGAGAAGAAAAAAGGAAAAGGATTGAGGTAAAAATATATTGTATAAAAAATTGAGGAAAAAAAACGGCTGTACTGCCGACAGCCGTTTTTTTAAATATTTTAAAAACTAGACTAAAACTTCTCAATAGCAGTCACGGAGTCTGTAATCGGAGTCTGAATTAAAGTATAAAGAATTTGGTTTTATGTAGATATTGTGACTGGGACTGTAGCACCGTAACTATTTTCTTAAACTATTTTACTTTTGTCTTTTGACAATTCAAAAGTACCCGTAACTGGCCTACTTGAAATAAAAGATTTGATTTTAATTTTTGTTTTCTTACCATTAAAACACACACAAATGCCATAAATGTTTTCAAAAAATGGAATCCGGGTGGAGCGGAAGTGACTGTAAGTCTGGACTGACTAAAAACCACCCTTTACCTTTGGTTGATCCTTACGTTTCGATACACAAACAGTCGTTACCATATACCACCTGAAGCTGATTTTTGACCATATTACACGAGGCTTTGATATAACTAGCGGAATAAAATGGTGTACATGTAGATACTCCACTGCTTGAATAGTAATGGATCACAAGCGTGAAGTCATGACGTTATAGACTAGATCACCATTAATCTTGTTAACGTTGAAAAGTTATTCACAATAGAAAGATCTACCATTTGCTTGTAAATCATACAACAATGGCAAAAATCATACTCTGTTTCAGTAAAAACAATATTTATTGGCCGTGATACCACAATATGAAATATTCAAGGCTTTGCCCTTTAGCGAAGTTCAGATAAAATACAATATTCACACGGCATCGAAAATAGCAATGACACACACATTTCTCTATATATCGTAAAAATAAGGGCTGATACATACTCGTTCGGCAAATTCGATTCAATTGATTGAACCGAAGCAAAGTCTAGACGTATTCATTTATTTCATTCGGCTCAGGCCAATTAGAGTTTGGTTTGAGCAGACTTTGGTCGACAGTTAATTCCTTTCCCAAACCGATCGGCTTTTTGCAAACACTTCTGCGTCTATCCTTAGTTAGAGATTAGATCATTAGATCGATGGATGGATGTTTGTTACTCAAGCGCGTCAAAACGGCTATCCTAGATATAGTCTACAATATTACATAGGAAACCATTTATATCATAAATAAAACTGATTCACATCCGTAAAACATTAGTAATTAGTCCAGTTGAAAATTAACGTCAAGGCATTTGTAACTGGGTCTATTTGGAGCTGACGTGAGGCAAACAAATCATAATACAATATTATTTTTCTGTATATTTTATGAAGAAAGAAAGAGGAATCCTTTTTTTAATTGTCTCTCACTACGAATATTCCCTGTTTCGTGTATCGTGAGTGCGTTTGCAAACATAGAAACTCACAAACACAAACATCCAGATCCGGAACAACTACTTTACAGATTATATAAATACTAGCTGTTGCCAGCGGCTTCACCCGCTACAACTCGAAAACTATCCCACGGGAACATAAAATCGGGATAAAAACTATCCTATGTGTTAATCCAGGTTATAAACTATCTGTGTACCAAATTTTAGCCGAATCGGTTTAGTGGTTTATGCGTGAAAGAGTAACAAACATCCATACATCCATACTTACAAACTTTCACCTTTATAATAGTAGTAGGATTATTGTTCCGCGACATGCTGCGCAGCATTCAATCGTTCAGACACTGTGACAACCAGTTGGTTGTCACAGTGTCTGAACGATTGAATGCTATTAAATGCTAATGAAAAACATTAAATTTAATGTTTTTCAGTGTTATATTTAGCCGAACATCTATCGAAATGAAGCAAACATACAGTATAGAAGCGAGCTAATAAGCAAACAAAAATATTGTATTTCGATACAAATACTGAAAGAAGTAAGGAAAAAAGAAGAAGTCTGAGTAAGTAAGGAAAATGCCGGTTAAGATAGTCTCCCACGCAACTTTTGCCGGAAGATATCATGCGTCGAGTCGGTAACATTTGAAATGTTACCGACTCGACCACGTGTGAGAACCACCCTTACAGTAGAATCAGAAATATATCAGCGTCAAGTGCTGTAATGGCAGAGAAGCGTAACACATCGAGGATAGTTAGCATTCAAGTGTTCTTCGTTCCAACGTACTCGTGGCATGATATCTTCCTGCAAAAGTTGCGTGGGCGACTATCTTAACTGGAATTTTCCTTACTTACTCAAACTTCTTTTTTCCTTACTTCTTTCAGTATTTGTATCGAAATACAATATTTTTGTCTGCTTAATATCGAGCTTTCTTTATTGTTTGTTTGCTTCGTTTTGATGATTACAAAAACGTGTTCATGATGTCTGATGAAAATATCTGAGATGCGTAACACATCTAGGATAGTTGGCATTCAAGTGTACGTGCTGATGGGACGATATCTCCCGACATAAGTTGCGTAGGCATTGCTTATTTCTTCACTAATTTTCGCTTCCTTTTCTTTGTAGTCGTGGCGATGTCTACAAACATATTAGCGTCAACTGGTATTATAGCAGTGATGCGAACAAGACTAGTCTTACTACGACGTAAGTACGTTAAGCCCTGCTCTCATATTTTGTAGATGTTACTCACTGATAATGATGAGCGGTGGTGGCCCAGTGGTATCGGTCCCGATTTACGAGTTGTAGGTCATGGGTTCGAACCCCGCTAGCCGCATTACTATGTGTAATTTATTTCATCACCACTGCTAACACACACGCAGGAAACGTATGCATGTCCTAGAACCAAAAAAAGACATGTGACATCTACCAACCCGCACTGGGCCTGCGTGGTGTATTATGGCCCACTCCCTCTCACAGAGAGGAGGCCTGTGTCCTAGCAGTGGGAACATTATAGGCCGATGATGATGACACACTGATATAGTGATAACTGGGTTGTTTAGAAAGCTGAATTGTTTCTTTGGTAGAACGCGTTAATCTCAGGAACTTCAGGTCCGAATCGAAAAAAACATTTTTGTGTTAAATATAGCCCATTTATCGAAGAAGGCTATATAATATCACGCTATGTCCAATAGGAGCCGTACTGCGGGTAACACAGGCCAGCCGCAGTGGTAGTCGCCCACGGCGACAGACGTCTGCAAACGATTTCCGGCCACCCGTAGGCGTGGGCCACCGTGAATTTGAGTCAGTACGAGTCTGACAGTCCCCTCCTGATGCCCTGCCCTGGGCGGTTTGATGATTTTACCACAATAAAAAACAAGTACCACAGGCCAAAGCTATGTAGTTAATAACAAAAACAGTCTGTTTCAATATTAAAGCACACATTCAATGGTTTATTAATTAATGTAGGTAATTAAAATAACCGAGAAATTCTGTTGTATAAGCAACTGGAAAATGAAAGTATATTAATATATAATATTGCAGCATAAAGTGTCATTGTCCTTTGAAGTTATTTATCTTCCGCCACGAGTTGCGTAGGCGAATGCCTGTATCAAAGCTCATTACCGTCTATTTTCTATTTAATATTGAAAATAGACGGATAAAAACAATTGAAATGCAAAAGTTGAGTTGGTTTACCAACTCGGATTGTGGTTTTTAGACATGCTCAAAAAAAATTTACTTTGATATCTGTGTCTGTCTGTCCACACACAGCTATCAAATAATTGTTTTCTATTCTATTCTTAATAAAATAATAATTTTCTTAGTAATCAACTGCCAACGTTTTTCTACCAATGTAATGATCGCCTCCCAGTCGAACAGAATTCAGTAGATTTTCAGTATTTTACATGGAGAGACAGTCTATCTGACCTTTCCAATAATTGGGTAATACAATACCTCTAGTAAGACTGGTTGTTAGACTTTCAGGAGAAAAAATTGTAGCGTTAGTGGTGGTTAGTGGCCATGTGTATTTCTTCCATGAGACAACTTACTTTGCGTAGGTTTCATTCAAGCAGCATTATTTTCTTATCGATAAACTTAGTTCTGAGAAATCAAGTTATTTCAAAGTGAGAGAATAAACAAATCCGGCACGAGTAGCGTAGGTGTCTTTATAACAAAATGTTACAAGTATAATAATAAATCTAATAGGAATATGAAGACGATGCTTATTTTTTCTTATTTGTCGTCGATAACTATGTTCGCTTAAAGGTACGAGTAGTTAAGTTTCTTAAACTGCTTTTTCTGTCTTTAAACGGCTTTTTTTGTCTGTAGTAATGTAGTAGTAACATGGCATTTTCAACAACGATTTTCTTTGTTGTGCGACTTAAATGTCGATAGGCTTTTGGTTCAAGCAAATGTTCCAAAAGAGTTTTTTTAGGAAAGTCGATTGTCGGCGTTTTCCTGTATGTAACGATTAAAATTGTTCTGCACAGCATTATTACTACTATATTAGTGTTAATAGTTTCTGGGGGCTGTAATTGAAGAAAAACCATACCAACCAGACTAGTGACGAAAATCCACCATGTTTCTTCATATGCCCTTTGCGTTCCAGGACCGCAGTGGCCTTTTAAGACACTTCTGAAATCGGGCTGCGTTTGCGCGTGGAAAATGACGCGCTATGTCGGCTCGGACTTGGTTCTTTGGTGGACGACGAGTTACAACCCGGGCGCAATAACTTGACACCTGACTCGAAACTCGATCTCGCTCCCGCTACAGACATTTCGGGGTAGCGGGAGGGGGATCGAGTTACGAGCCAGGTGTCAAGTTTTTGCGCCTGGGTTGTAACTATTATTCGCCGTCCGCAAGCCCGCGCCTACGGTGGCCGGAAATCGCTTCGCTATCCCAGTGTAACGCGCCCTCAGATTTAAAAGTACATAAATACCTTAATATTTCCAACTTGTGACTTCAATTGTTGTCACTTTAAACTTAGCTTTTCGTGAGGTTTAACAGATAATCTTTTTATATTTATCATCTGTGACACACAAAAGTAAATGCATTGCCAGAAAATAGCCATCTGCGCAACTTTCATGAACTTTATCGAAGTAAACTTTGGCAATTTATTTCAAAGAATTGGATTTAAAGTTCAACTGCTCCAAGATTGTATGAACTAATACATTTTTCATGACAGTTGCATGAACATAGTGTTGTTTTAGCGGAACTTATTTTGTTAGAAATAATATAACAATTACGCTTGTTATCCCCGCATTTTCAGTCAGTTTACATATTGTAAACGTAACTTGACACAGCTTTATGTCAAGAATTGCACTATCTTTTAGTAAAATCCGTTTAAAATTCGTTCAGAAGTTTTTGAGAAAATAAATTACACACAAATAGACAGATTTTGGAGACGTTGTTTTGATAATTTATGTATGTAATAGTAGTTTTTATAAAATATGTTTAGGTAAGTAAAATTACACAGTATTCATTTGCTTTATGCAAACTGTTTTATTAAGTAAGTTTACAAACTTTTCCACGAATAAAAAATCATTTGGACCATTTGTGGTATTACTGCAGGTGCAGGTGATTCCATTTAAATATCAAATAAAGATATTGAAATGTATTCTCTCTTGGTGTGTAGTCTTCTTCTCTGTCTCGGTAAACTAAGAAAAAAACTGAACTAGAATTTACTCTTTGCATTTTAAAGTCGTTTTTAGGGTTCCGTAGTCAACAAGGAACCCTTATAGTTTCGCCATGTCCGTCCGTCCGTCCGTCCGTCCGTCTGTCCGCAGCTTAGCTCAGAGACGCCCCGCACTAGAAAGCTGTAATTTGGTGTAAATATACGGATTTGTTGTGCCAAAAAAGTGGTAAAATAAAATCTCGTAAAATAATTTTTTTAGGGTACCTCCTGTACACGTAACGTAGGGATGTTTTTTTTTTCTCGCGTACCCCTTAGTGTGGGGTATCAATAAATAGGTCTTTAAAAAATATTGATAGTTTCCTTTAACAACTTTTTGATAAAAAGATTCGTTTGTGAAAGATTAAGCCTTAAAGTGCTAATTTTTGCTCGACTCGAGTGCCCCCCCCCCCCTCTACCAGCTAAACCGTTATGTTTGAGAGTGTGAAAAAATTCACAATAGTGGTATATATAACGAAGTTTAAAAAAAATTAACATGACTAAGTAGGCTCTACTAGTTTACGAGTAATTGTCGACCAACTTATAACACGTACTTGGATAACATATTTTCCTAAACAAAATGTATCGGAGAACATGCTCTTCAACTGCAAATGTAAGTTTGTCAACTTTATTTTTACAGATAGGTTGGCCATGTTTTGGGGATAGGTAGGTTTTTATTGTCAACTATTTTTAACTAAATAAAAAAAAGGAAGAGGTTCTTAATTCGTCGTAATATTTTTTATTAAATGTATTTTCCCTTATTTCTCAGACACCTGGACCGATTTCGAAAATTTTTCTTTTTAAAAATTAAATTCAGCGAATCAGTTTAGTTAGTTCGCATAAGTATTTTGATGGGCAACTACGGAACCCTACACTGTGCGTGGCCCGACACGCACTTGGCCGGTTTTTTTATTCTTCTGTGTCAATGTAACCCACGATACATGAGAAATTCCTAGTGTGAGGCAACATTAAAAAAAAAGAAAATGTGAATGTAATTAAAAAAAAAGTCATGGAATATTACTCGTACGTTTACTCTCGCTCTTGAATGTTTTTGTTGTTTTATTTAACGATAGGTTCTCGTTTGGCAACGAAAATATGATATTGTCAGGAGAAAACTGTTGATATATCATTGCCTGACAAAATATAATACTGCATTCACCTGAAAATACGAGTATGTCCTTTATCTCGTTTCTGCAAAGTTCTAGAGTAGTAAAAACATATACAGGAATAGTGAATACAACATCCTTAATGATAATTTTTTGTTTTATTTTGTACTAGCGACCCGCCCCGGCTTCGCACGGGTGCAATGCTGATACTAAATACACTACAGAAAAACTGTGAACGTTGTATATAAAAACATAGCGGCCCGCTCCGGCTTCGCACGGGTATAAAATATATAGCCTATGTGATTAAAATCGATCCAGTAGTTTTGATTTATTTATTACTGCCCGTAGCCCGCACGCGTTAAATTTGGAGTAAAACAATCCCCCTTTCCCTATACCATGAAGATTTCCTGCTATCTTTGGAATATCTAAATTCGTACACTACATTTTTACTTTTTACATTTTTAACTATTTATTTTATTTTTACAATATATTACAGAATCACTACATAGTATAAAACAAAGTCGCTCTTGACGCACCGGGCGGCCGGCCGGTACCGCCGCAAACGCTACGTCCCGCAATTTTTAAATCTATAACATCTTCGAAAATATTCACTTAAATCACACGGTTTAAACGGCCATATAGATCTATATTAAACTAGCTGTGCCCGCAACTTCGTTCGCGTGGATGTCGAAATTTAACAATGTTTTCTTAGTGCGAAGTGCTTAATTTTCGCCTTGTTTTTTATAAATCATAATCGTTTTCATATAAACCCCATTATTATTAGAATTTATTTAGATTTTTCAAGAATATTTGTCCTGTTTCTGATAAACGCTCTCTGTCGTTCAAAGCCCACCTAGCAGCGTTCAAAGCACCCATTGCATCCCGCTCCATTCCACTACATCCCACTCAATCCCACTCCATCCCACTTCATCCCACTCCATCCCGCTTTATCCCACTACATCCCACTCCATACCACTCCATCCCACTTCATCCCACTCCATCCCACTCCATCCCACTTTATCCCACTACATCCCACTCTATACCACTCCATCCCACTTTATCCCACTATATCCCACTCCATACCAATCCATACCACTCCATCCCACTCCATCCCACTCCACCCCACTCCATCCCGCTCCATCCCGCTCTATCCCGCCCCATCCCGCTACATCCCATTACATAACACTCCATCCCAATCCATCCCGCTCCATCCCGCTCCATCCCACTACATCCCCCTCCATCCCACTCCATCCCACTCCATCTCACTCCATCTCACTCCATCCCACTTCATCCCACTCCATCCCACTTTATCCCACTACATCCCACTCCATACCACTCCATCCCACTCAGTCCCACTCCATCCCGCTCCATCCCACTTTATCCCACTCCATCCCAATTTATCCCACAACATCCCACTCCAAACCACTCCACTCCAGTCCACACCATATTTGAATATGTAGTTTTTCTATTCCAAGCTAGATCGCGCTACTGAACTGCGCGTTCGGTGTGTAAACTGACCGTAATTTTACTTCTGGTACACTTTGAATTCAAATATCTTTTGATAGACTGATCCGATTTCAATGAAACAAAAACTAAATGTTACTTCAATTTACGGTCAGTCGTTGTGTATTAAAGTTTTCTACATAACTTTCGTACATTTTACGTGATGCCCGAACAAATAAACATACAAACAGACAAACAGACATACAGACAAACAGACAAACAGACAAAAATTCTTAAAATGGTAGAAATGGGTTCTATTGGTTGTCCTTTATAAACCTGGCTATATTTTATAAGTTTTTTTTTAATGTACAAAAATTACTTTTCTACAGTTTTATTATATGTATAGATAGATAGAAGATAGATGAACAATGTATTCAAGGTATTTAATTGGTTAAGGATTAATGCTGTATTGGTTAAAATCGCTTCGAAAATTAGCCATTATTTGTCGTAAAAAGTAAATGACAAAAAAGTTATTGTGGGTTATCCATAAGAGATAGACATATATCATTACGGACTTTTCTGTAGACCTTTTCAATGTGTACAATACTTAGTACATTATTTTGATAAAACTCGTAGGGTTCAGCCTGCGTTTGCAATGTAAGCGGAAAAAATGTAATTATTTACGACATCACATTAGAAACCTCAAAAATAACAGTACTTCTCCACTATTTAATGGATGTTATTATACATATAAACCTTCTTCTTGAATCACTCTATCTATTAAAAAAAACCGCATCAAAATCCGTTGTGTAGTTTCAAAGATTTAAGCATACAAAGGGACATAGGGACAGAGAAAGCGACTTTGTTTTATACTATGTAGTGATGATAGTGATATGCTGGGTAAAACTTGTATGGCTCTATTATCCGTCGCCTTTGTAAAATTTAAAAACAAGTAAATTTAAGAAATTGAAAATGGCCACGTGCCAAAAAAACTTGTTACATTATTCGTAAGTTCGATTTATAAATCTTAAAAGTTTTCTGTAGGTACCGATTTTCCTAATCCATTTGAGAATAAAGGCTTGTTCAGTAAAAAAAAGAAAAATGGCATCCAGATAAAAGGTGAACTTTGTTCTATTTTCGAATTCTGTCTCATACCAAGAAACGCCCACTGTTTAAATTCACCTTAAAGCCGTTCAGAGTTCGTTTGGTGAACCACATAATTTTATTAGTTGGAACCGACTGGCTCTGTGGGGGCGATTCTAAAGCGTGGGAGTAAAGGTCTCCATAGTTTGGTCAGGGAAAATAAATTATGATAACAACAACAATTCTGTGTATAGGTGAAGACTCTTAATAGGAAAGAATGACGCTTATTTCAGGAGAGCTATTTAAAGTATATTTTTTAATGAATTACAAACAACTCGTGCATCGGGCCGTGCGATGGCGCGGTTCGTAGCGGCATGCTACGTCGTAGCAGACGTCGTAGCAAGCCGCATCATTCTCCCACCTCCTCGCTGCGGGGCGGAGCTAGTGTACGCTACGGTGTAGCGCGCTACCACTTCCAAATCTCGGGTATAAAGCAGGCCGCACGGCGGCGTTAATAGGGCATTCTGACTTCAGGCGTGGCCCGGTGCACAGGTTGTATTGCTAATTATTGTTACCTTGACTTTCTATTGTTGCTATTAAATATTGTAACTTTGCCTCTCTGTACATTGTTGCTCTTGTGTGTTAACTATTACTGTGTTACTGGGTGTCATACAACCTGTGCACCGGGCCACGCCTGAAGTCAGAATACCCTAACTCTAGTAGTAGCCGCTACACCCCCGCAGAGGGGTGTGACAAGCGGTCCCGGGGCTTTGCCCCCTTCCCGCGGACGCTTGCCGCGGCCCATAACGATGGGCCGGTCTTTAGGTTGGTAAGACCGTGGCCTATAATGGAAAAGGTAGGTATTTGTGTACCGGTGAGAAGTTGCTATACGTTTTGTGTAGGCGCGCTGCGGTACTAACAACAAGGAACTTTTCCCGCTTCTTCACGACCCCCAGGCGGTCCACCCCCACCGAGTGAGACCCCCAGTTACCTGGGGGAGGCTCAGCAGAGAGCGACCTGCGACATGGGGGCCGGCTGGGGCGCTCCTACACTAGTGTGTGGCCCCCGCCCGACCCGTGTTCCAGAGCTAGCCAGTAGCGACCCGGGCAGGGGGCAGAGGTGAGTGTTTGGACGGTATTGTATTGTGTAACACCGCCCAGTGGTTGCTTGACTCACAGCCCACGCTGTGCATTCAGGCGTAAGTGTGTAGCGCCTGAGGAGAAAGTGATTGTGTGACACTGCACGACGAACCTATATTAACTTAGAATCCGTCGCACAGCAGGCGTGCGTGTAAAGTAAAGTCTATTGTTTGGGTAAGTGACGTGTTGGTCAGCGACTTACCCAGGAGTCAATCCAGGAGGGGCGGGGGCGCAGTCCGCCAGGAGGTCACGGGGAAGGCGCCTTGCGTCTGGGGGGCGCGCGTGCAGGGGTGCCAAGTGCTTGACGTGGGGCCAAGCAGAGGCGTGTGTGGCATGCGCGAACATCCCCGTCGCCAGGCGCCTTATAAAATCGTCCAGGCTCTCAATCCCGAGGTCGCGCTGAATCACGTCGTTCCTCACGACGAAGGGTGCACCAAGGATGGTCCGCAGCACAAGATGTTGTTGTGCGCGGAGCCGCCTCCGGTTCCCCTCGCACGTGAGGGCGAACCAGGCGGGTGTGGCGTACGTCAAAATTGAGCGTATATATAGCTTATACACGCTCAACTTGACCCGCACCGGGAGTCGGGACGAGAGCACTGGACGTACCTGGGCGCGGGCGGCTCTGACCCGCCCGATGACCTGGAGGACGTGCGCGCCCATGCTGAGGCGACGGTCGATGGTGACCCCAAGGTACTTGACCCGGGGGGACCACGCGACGTCAGCCCCATGCAGCTGCAGGGGTGGTGGTAGGGGCGAGTTCCCGGTGACGATGGCCTGCGTCTTACCCACGTTAACCGACAGCCGCCACTTCGACAGCCAGTCGGGAAGGAGGTCGAGCGCGCGCTGCATTTTGACGGCCGCGTACCTGGCGTTCATAGAGGTACAGGTATAGGTAGGTAGTGTACGCGGCGTCGTCCGCATACAGCGCGAGCATGGCGTCGGCGGTGGTGGGGATGTCGTCGGTGTAACGTGAGTAGCAGGACGGAGAGATGCAGCTCCCCTGCGGCACCCCTGCAGTCACCGGGCGGGCGCTGGATAGCGCGCCCTCTACCACCACGCGTATAGTCCTGATTGACAGAAAGGATTGGACCACCTTGACCACGCGACGGGGCGCGTCAGAGGTGGCTAGTTTGTAAATTAGCCCTTCGTGCCACACGCGGTCGAAGGCCTTCTCTATGTCGAGGAATACTGCGACCGCGTACTCCTTTCTGATGGTGGTGGTTGTCAAGTGGTGCAGTACCCTCGACAACTGAAGCGTCGTGCTGTGTTCCGACCTAAATCCGAATTGTTCGGGTCGTGGCGTGATGTGCGGCTGGAGATGTCGCAGCAGGAGGCACTCGAACACCTTGGAGATGGTGGGCAGCAGAGTGATGGGCCGGTAGCTCTCTGGCTTCAGAATATTTTTCCCCGCCTTGGGCAGCATGATAACGCGCCCCTCCTATACCCTAACGCCGCCGTGCGGCCTGCTTTATACCCGAGATTTGGAAGTGGGGCAGCAACGTAGCGCACACTAACTCCGCCCCGCAGCGAGGAGGTGGGAGAATGACACGGCTTGCTACGACGTCTGCTACGACGTAGCATGCCGCTACGAACCGCGCCATCGCACGGCCCGATGCACGAGTTGTTTACAATGTGTCGCCGACATATTTTATAAATCAATGTTTACAATCTGTTCACACATTTTGCTATATAGTGTATGTGAGTATCAGGTACAATTAGTAAAAAAATAATAGCTTAAAAACCTACACTGGTTTACAGGAAATATGAGTACCTCCTCAATATTATTTTTGAGACTACAATTACATCTCAACAAAAACCGTAGAACATGGTACTTCCTTCAAATTGTTTGGTTTGTATTATATAATTGGATGTCTATCTGTCTATAATGTTGTCCACTACTTGAAACATTATATTATTCCAAAACAAATGTACTTTTCAAATTAAAAAAATTCAACGCCTTTTTGATTTTCTTCAGTAATTAAATTAGCGTTGCGACACATCGCTGAGATTAGATTAACGTGTGCAAATATAGAAATGGTTACCTGTAACCTCATGCGTAGGGGGTCCTTTAAAAATAGAACGGGGTCCTTGATGAAGTTAGAAAGGATGCGGTAAATGTGGCCACTGTGGTCACACTTGTGTGTTTACTGTAATTTTAACTGTGCTATTTCCGTCTGCACATTCAAAAGTATTTTTATCTTACTGACGAGTTTAGAAACATTTATTTAAAATTGTTATACTTACTCGTTTCCCGTATTTAGAATTTTATTTAGATTTACTCAATGTTTTGGATTTATTCAGAGGATTTATTAATATCTTTTAGGAATATTTAAATTTGAAATAAATGGTATAGGATTAGGAGGATTACAATTATTTAATTAATCAAATCAAATAAATTTATTTCAGACAGAGTCCATAGTTTTAGTACGAATAATACTTAATATACAGTGTTAGTATGTACATACACAAAATGAAACATATATAATTACAATTCGGTGTGGAGCCGCATCCATCTCTGCAACATAGGAGAATCCCACCGTTCAGCAAATACGTTGAAAATAGTGTTGGTACTGCCGCGGACTCGTGTCATTAGGGAGGCACATCTTCTCCGCATGATAGCAGCAAAACCATTTATATTTGCGTCCGCAAACATGCCGGACGCACTACAGCGCCACGGCAGCCCCATCAGTACCCTCAACGCATTGTTATATTGGACCCGTAGGTCGCTGAAAGCACGCTGAGTATAGTTGACCCATAGGCTACACGTGTAGAAGGACTGACAGTAAGCTTCAAACAGTGTTAATTAAGAAAGCACCTCAAGATTTATGAAACGCGTAAGACCTCATTAGATGATTTTGTAAACTCAAAAAAACTCCCACACAAAACTGATAATAATTATCAGAAGTTCTCTCGAAATATTCTTGTTACGTAGGTATGTGAATGGAATTCTAGTGCAGAATGCCAATCAGCCGACTGAAGCGTTTTACAGTCGTCTTTCGTTATTTGTTCGACGTCTAGTGTAGGGCACAGTAGATACTTAAAAAAGCCCTACTCTTATAATAATATCATACCATCACTTCCTACCATCATCTCCTATAATATAATATCATACCATTTATTTTGTCGCACTGTAGCCCGATCCACCTCTCCAATACCGCGAATGCTGACGATGCTCAACGCGCTCGTGGAGACCAACCCTGAATTGGACTTGTTTGCTGATGAATGGAAGATGATAATGTTAGAATGTCTGCGATTCTGTGAGGAGAGAGAATGAAAGGATCATTTAATTTCATTTAGTATTAATGGCATTTTGTAGCTGTACTAAATGTATTAAATAAATAAATAAATAAAATATTAAAATAGAAGACTCAAAGATTGTAGCTCAAAAAAAATACTACCACACTTTAGCCAAAAGATTCCAGTGTTACATAAGTGGCTCAGACCCTAGCTATATTTATCCTAAGAGAAACGATCTTACCATCAGATTAAGCACTATTTATGTCGGTTCCTATTCCATTATAGGACCTTTTGGAAGGCCATTTAACTCTTGCAAAATGTTTTAACAACAACTCAAGAATCCAAGGGATCTAAAAACGTAACACCATGTTTACGTATTCGGGTAAAAAAATACGGCGATGTTTTGCTTGTGTCCCCAAGTTTGCTAATTCTTAAGTTAGTGAAGCCGTTTATTTATTATCATGTTGTGGGGCAAGTGATATTAATTTGTTGTTTTGGTTTGTATTAAATTCTTGCTCAATTATGTTGAACTGTGGAATTCAGTTTAATAGACTCATCTGTCTTATTTAACTAAGTTTGTTTTTACTTTGAGAATTGAGTCCTCCCACCCAGGGTAGGACGGGAGGGACTGTCAGACTTGTACAGACTAAAATGCACGGTGTCCATCATAAGCCCTTCACGTTCCGTCGCCACGGTTACCTGATAAGACAGTCCCGCGACCACCTTGGGAGCTTATAGCCCCATTTAAGCAATGTAAGAACTTGCCTATAAAGACTCCATTGCGGATTATTAATGAAAATTCAACAAATATCGCATTTTATTGAAACTTGCATGTAAGTTCTTGCATTGTCTAAATGGGGCTTTCTATAAAAAGTTTTCTTCTACTCTTATTTTCAAATAATTTCTCATAATAGAGGATAAACTAAATACGAATGCGCATTCTAGTCCCAATCCTCGCTCGGTCGCATTCTTTTGGTGTAAACAGACACAAAGCATTTATTTGTTCCAGGCGCGGTCCGAAGGGGGGGGTCACAGGGGACATGACCCCCCCCAAAACCTAAGGTCACATTGAAAAATCTCAAAACTTTGCCAAATAATAAAAGGAAATTTCTAACTATCCCCTAACGGTGATAAATAGTTTGCTGACATCTTGTGCAACATGTCTTGTGCAATCATGTTAATTTTATTCCAGATACCTATTTTTTTTGTGTAGTGAGTGACCCCCCCCAAAATTTCAGGCTGCGACCGCGCCTGATTTGTTCATTGTTCTTTATTGTTCGCGTGGATTCGATGGAATGTTCTAGCTGTTCTGGAATTATTTTACTACGAGAGATATGTGAAATTCTTTGTTTTTTTTTTAGTAGGCGTAAAATTAAGTCTTTAAAACTTTAGCTCTGATTTAGCAGTCACCTCCTTCTGCGAGGCAGTAATGCTAACGAAGGAGGTGCTGGGATGCCTTAGGGATAGAAAATCCGATGTTCCACACACGACCCAAAGAATAGCAGGTGGCCTACCATGCACTCTTAACGCAACGCAGTTTAGGCTGTGGGAAAGAGATGGCGCTAGACGACTGGTATAGCTCTATCTCTTTCCCACAGCCTAAACCGGATCGCGTTAAAAGCTCGTGGTAAGGCCTCAGGCCTGTCTAAGCAGGTTGGTTACCGTGACTCTGGAACGTAAAAAGTTCGTTGAAGGAAAGGAAAGTTAGTTAGTATTTTAGTCAGTACGATACGAGTCCGAAAGTCTCTTGCGCTCCACCCAGGGTGGAAAAAAGCATTTCATGATTTTACCACCTAAAGAAGAATCTATCCTTATGGGTTTCATTACTCAATGCTCTTAAAAAGATATACCTAAGCAGTTTTCGCTTCACGTATTAAGGGCTTCACACACAACAGCTATAATGTATATAGCACGATACATCTCATTACATCTTTCCATAGAAATCGTGAGGAGACCACACACGACAGCTAAAATGTATATTTTTCCATCTTCCAATATCTATGGAAAGATGTAATGAGATGTATCGTGCAATAATGTACATCTTTACATTATAGCTGCTGTATATGTGAAGCCCATTAGATGTAAAGATTATATTGGCATAAATAGTACTCCAATTTAGTAATTGATAGACGTGAGAAGACCTCTAAAGCCAATCGAGCGTGACTAATTACCATCACACAGCCTTGTGCAAGGCATATTATCAGGGAAGGGCGTGCATCGAGTGCACACGGGGCGTGTCCCGTGTTCTGTGTCAAGGTTCCCGCCATTGAAACGCACTATTAATACGCAAAGGCTTCTAATAACCCCGGGATAGAAGGATTAAATTGCCACAGTGTCTTTAATAACAGTATTACAACTTGTTTGCTTGCTCTTGCTCAGTAAATCGTATGTGAACCAAACTGTTGTATAAGGATATACGGATATTTTTTAGATAATAATTAATTATTATTTAGTTGTCTTAGGGTGCACATCTATCGACGCGGAATCGGATTTTTCGAGCACACTTGTTTGATGCTCGAAAGTTTGTTACACAAAGTGCTCGGCGCGTACTCAGCTCGTGCTCGGCTCCTAAGCGTAGACCCACTTTTATTTCTTATCTTACTGTTAATGAATGAAATGCCGTTTTTGTTTTCTTCTCATTCATTTAAAGGAAGCAAAATGACGTCAATCTGTTTACAGCCTAAGGTTGCACACAGTAGGTGGTATGCTGAAACCGCAAGTGGCAAGTCTCAAGCCATGTTCTCCATTATCAAACAGTGTGTGCAAGCGTGTGCCAAGTGTTCGCGCCTGACGACAACGTATGAATAATGCAGTGTGGAGTGGTCCTCTTGTGGTTAAGGTACAAGAGTACAGACTTCGTCGCCTTTTGACAGAGGATGGCAAAAATTTGTAGAACACGCTCGTGTGAAATGACAGGCTAGCACTTACATTATGCCGACAAACTCTATGACCTTACATACACACGATATGAAAGACTGAGACAAAATGTGTCGTGTTTTGGCGAAGTGTCGCTATTCTTACTTTTTGTTGAGAAAATCTATGTCGTACTTATATCTTTCAGGAACACAAACATACGGCGATATTTAGTGTATTCAAGAAAAAGTGATTTTGCAAATTATGGCTGCGTATTCTGCGGGCGACGCAGTAGAAACTGCTGCGGGCTACGCAATGCGCTATGACCATTAGTTACTATTTGTTTGTCTTCTCGTATCAAATGCGGTGGGCAGTGATGCGGGTTGCTTCTCCATAAACCACGTATTATGGTATTACTAGCTATTGCCAGCGGGTTTACCTGCTTTAACTCGAAAATTATCCCTTGGGAACATAAAATTGGGATAAAAACAGGTTATAAACTATCTGTGTAGCATCCAAATCCGTTCAGTAGTTTGGGTGGGAACCATCCATCGACGAACAAACATCCATCCGAACAAACTTTCACATTGATAATATTAGTAGGAAAGAAGTATGATAGGATAGGATTCAATACTATCGTTGACTTTTCAAAGTTGTATTACTGATCCTTTTAAATCATTATAAACTGTGGCCTGAGAAACACCCTTTACAGGGTCAAATCCATAAAATCAGTAAACTGTTTGAAGTTGTGATACTGAGCCCTCTCATTATAAGCTGTGGCATTATGAGGTCAACTGCTCCCCCTATCCTTGGGATCAACGGGATGTAACATGACTTGTCAATAAAATGTTACATAAAACGCTAAATCTCCCCGTAAACAATCCCGGATTTGATCCTAAAGGGTTAGTCGAAGTGACGTGAGTAAATATGTCTATTTATACATTATATCCGTGCTATTTGCTCCTGTTTGCTAAACCGATATTGTTTACTTTCTCGGAGGTTGTTAGTTTAGTTTATCGTTTAAGTTATACTTAACTTAAACGATAAACTATTAATACTTTAATACAGTTGGTAGGGCTTTTGAGGTTACATATAGCCTTCTTAAAACTTCAAAAGGTTCTTAATTTTGTGTGTTGATTTATTATTTTTCCAGCCAGCTAACATTTTTTAAATCTGATAAACAGTTTTTCCATATAAAAAAATGACATTCAGCTGCATCTGAATAGACTGTTCGGGACCAAGAGGGGAAGATAGCTTTTTGAAGAAAAAAGTATTATGGCCGCGATGAGCATAAATTACAAGCATAAACTTTCAGAATATAAGACAAAGATGCAACTCCTGATATTATTGACTGTAAAAATGACTTCATTTAACAGCACAGCAGTCCCACAGCTAGGCATACGTCTCAATTTATTTACTTTTATTTCTAAGAGTTTTTGTCCTGCAAATACCCTACAAAATAATGAAACGCATTCGTTACGCAATAAATGATCGGTATATATCAGTGAAGTAAAGTACTACGGGTCCCGTCACTTATCTCGGACGAATTAATCTAAGCCGAGGAGGTTGGTTCCGGACAATTAATGGTTTGTGGGCGCACGAGAAACTCCATACTAAGCCACACAACGACTGATGCCATACCTGTATCTTAGGTCTATTTTTTTTAAACCTAACGTTGTCCAGAAAAAAGCGACGAGAAAACGCATACCACGTGATCTGGGGGTCTAATCTCTATGCACGAAACCCGTGGTTTCGGCTTCAGTGACAGACAAACTAATGAATCATATTAAGAATTGACGGATAGCTCCTTAGAGTCCGCGCTACCACTCATAACCGGCAGATATTTGTAATATGTAATAGCTAAAAACTGACAATTAAAGAGCTTACTCAGACTTAGCTCAAGGTAAGCTCAGTCGCGTTTCACTCGAAATTAAACCTTATACATTTAATATATGTCATTTTAATATGTTTATTCCAACAATAGACTGCGATCAAACATATCACACAAATAAGAACATTAAAATAAATTAAAAAAAAGTTCTTCAGGAGTTTGAGTTTGAGCTAAGTCTAAGTTCACTACATAGATTTCAAAAAACAGAGCTCAAATGCACATAAATTCTAATAAAAGTAAACGATGACCGGGTTTAGCACGTTTTGGGAAAAGGGATTTCATGTTCGATAGTCTGGTGGCCACTCCCATCCTCCACCATCCTTCCCAGGGGCCACTTTCATTACTGCCAACCACCCTGGTGCATCTTACGTTAACTTTTATATATCTCTTTAGCAGTTTCCAAGAGAACAAAGGAGATAGTTTATTGTTTTGCTCGAATGTCGTTTGTTTTTGCAGGAAACATTTATTTTAATGTAGTCGTCTAGGAATCTCTGGTATTAATGTGCTGGATTAAAAACTGAAAATAGTTAAAATTAAAAGTGTTTTTTTAATCATTGTTAGCATCGGCTTCACATTTGATCCTTCAAATTATGGAACCGGATTTTGGGGTCTCCTATTTGTTGTTCCAGAAAGGTACATAGTATTCGCAATCGGGGTGCTTGTATGGTCAGATTTATAAATGCGGATGAGCCGAAAGAAGTACGTAAAGACCGGGTACAAAAGTAACAGCGGGTCGTAAGTAACAAGCACTCTGTAGGTTTATCAAATGGTCGAAACGTCGCCCTACTAAATGCAAGCGGGGTGAGCTACGCCGGCTGTCTCCTGACGGTAGTAGGGCGTCGTTTCGACTATTTGATAAACCTACAGAGTGTTTGTTACTTACGACTCGCTGTTACTTTTGTACCTATTGTAGCAGGTGGCGCTCTTCTGTTTCTGCCCATCTACCTATATGTTTATAGGGCGCTCCCTCAATGTGAGCATTCACTGGTAATGTAACGTTACAGATTCGAACCTACGAAGACAATAAAGCATCAAATTGTGCACTTTATGTTACTTTACAGGTGGGTCGCGGTGAGGGAGCGCCATAAGGATTGTAGCAGGTGGCGCTCTGTTGTTTCTGCCTATCCCCATGGGAAAACGATGTAAGTTAATGTATGTATAACAGACTATAATCTATCTCTGAGGCGATCAGAGATGTTCGGACGTGATTAAGAAATAAACACCCATCATCTCGCAAGTGACTATGAAACAATATTGAACTTGATGTCCAACTTTTCAATAACCTTCCATATGAAGATAGTTTTGAAGAGCCAACTAAAGAAAAATAATCAAGTTTTCTACTGGCATTCAGGACTTACTTTCCAAGTAAATCTCACCGCCATTTTTATTAACTTAAACAACTTACCGAGTACAATAACATGAACACAAGCCCCATTGTCATCCGAACACAATAAACAGCAAAGTGATACAAGACAACATTTTATTAGTTCCACACTCACACAATATTCCAGCAACATACTTCGTAAGTCTTACAAGGATCCCGCATGATTTCCAACTATGCAGAGCTGTGAGCACAGTTCATATCCCAGCTTAGCCTGGATTTAAGCACTGAGAGCAAACAGACCTACGTGTCACCACTTCAAGTAGCGACGAAGATGCGAGTGCCTGTCTCAGGCAATCGTGCGCTTATCCTAAAACTAAACATCAAGGTATAGTATACATTATCTCTGCTGAATACGGAGTATTATTGCTTGGATTTAAAAATCTTTGAAATTGTTATCGTCTATTAGCAGGTAGATTAGTCTACAGACAGTCTAATGTAAATCAATCATTGTAGTAATATGCAAATGGTGGTTATTTTCTGAAATAAATTAGAAAAGCTTTTGAAACAAGTTCGTTAGCAAAAATTAATTATTTTTTGTTATTTTGGTACCTAATTAATATAACTATTAGCTTATGACATTCCCATTGCTGGGATATACGACCCCTCTCCGACAAGGCTATACTCCACAACGTGGCTCTTCGAATTTTTGGCATAGAGCTCGTTTCCACTATGTCGTCTGTCGGATTCCGATTTTAATCGGGTGTCGGCGCCTCCGTTCACACAAATCGGCTGTCGGCCACGACCGCATCTGGTGCCATTAAACGACAGTCAAAAGGAGGCTTCTGTTATTTGTGGAGGACACGAAAGACAGCAAAGAAAGACAACACTGACGCGCGGGCGTCCGAGGGGTCGCGGCGGCGCGGGCGTGGTCAGCCCGACATCCGACAAAAAATGTGAACAGCAGCGCCATTTGCGATATAATATGCGAGCGTTGATCCGACACGTGTATTTTTCGAACGGGTCGGCTGACAAAACATACGATAAATTTTGTCGGATCCTACACAAAGTCGTTGTCGGACAAGTTTGAACAGCTTCATATAAAATGTTCTGCCGCTACGACACAGGATAAAAATTCGTCCCGACAGACGACATAATTAGTGGGAATGAGCTCTAAGTAATGCGTCCGACTGGGATCGAACACACAATAAATCGTTACCACTGGTCCACTTTTGCTTTGACTGATGTTTGTATAACAAACGGAATAATTATAGACAGTTTTAGTGAATTTTTGTTTCCAAGAAACTGTTCATTTATTTCAAAAGACTATTAATGCCAACAAGCGTAACTTGAAAGAGTCTTTTAACTTTATTTAAGAAAAACATTGACGGTCTTACTACAAAAAGTTAAACATGTGTTGAACACTTTTGCCTATTACGGCATTTTAAGTTGAAATGAAATAAGGGTCGTTACGCAGTTACACTTTTTTAGACAAGACAGTGTTCAACAGATGTAATTTTTTGTGGTACGACGGTGAAAATCTAGCCAAGTCTATTTCCCAGAAGTTCCAACGATTATAGGGTTTAACATTTCAGCATTTAAAAGTATTAGTAGCGTTCGAGATATCTTTCGCTCGTTCGCTCTGTAAAACCTTACAATACGAAAGAAACTTGAAACAGAAGAAATCCGAAGAAGCTCGGATTCCAAAATCTGAGATTGCTTTGCTCTGCAATGTTGGATGTCTGACTTTACGTGTAACACTAATTATATTTAAACTTATTAGAATTTATAATTTAGTTTTTAATTAGGTATGGTTAAAGTCACAAGTTTGTTTCATAACAGAACCTTGATTAACTTATAAAAACGTCTAGACTTTTGAATGTCTGGAAAATAAGTACAACTTGACTTTTTGACGTTACTTAGTTAAATGTCAAACTCGAAACCCGTTTCATCCTTTATGTCTGTCTGATAATCTATTATCTCTATGTTTATTTGTGTGTGAATCAAAATATTTGCCCTTTTTTCCTAAAAAATCTGCCTATTCCTCCATCTACGTAGGCCAGCCAAAATTTATATAGAGAAGAAAAGCAGCTAATACATTGTTTTTTTCATTCTTAAGATTTCAATATATTATTATGTATAATAGAGATGACCACTAATTTTATTGCGTACGGATCTCTAAAAAAAAAGATCGATCACTGAATTATTAGAAATATTAATATCTTCTCCATCTCGATTAAAACAAAATGCTTGTAAGCATTTTTACACTTTTTCGATAAAAGGGTCCACTGTTTCTTCCAAACTTTCTTTGGAGTTCCTTATTTTTGTTTAGCTTCGTTTATAAAATAACTGAGTGGCCGAAGAGACTTCGTTGAACTTCGGATTCTGTCGGGTCCCAGTTTACCGGTGTCTTGGCACCTTAATGACTTTCAGCCACTAATTTAATTTAAATTTTCTTGATTACTTTCTCGTCTTTGTTAATACGACAGAGTTTTTCTAAGAATAATCCAATTTATGTAAATTTTGTGTTATGTTTGAACCGTGATGTTAATTTTCTTACTTGCATTCAGACAGGTGCTAATCCTAATGCATATTTAATATTTAGGGATCGAATTCATTATTCAATATTTTGTTTGTTGCTTTGGGTTTGTTTTTAATTTGATATTTTGCTTAATCTTGTCATTATTTCCGAGCCATGTGTATATTTAGAAGGTAACTAGGATAGTATTGAAAACAAATCGATTTCATATTTTTTACTATGCAAAAGCCAACAAAACAAATAATTATTGAAAAAAACACTTTTTTTTGAACTAAGTAACCCGAAACCCCGAAACCCAACGTTCTAAATTCAAATCAAAGCTGTCAAATTTTACATACTCAAATATAAAAATAGACAGACCATAGAGGTTGTCTATGTCTAGTAAAAAACTGATATCGATTCGAGCGTGCACGGTACAGAGGCCGGACAAAAAGGATTACAGTGTCCACAAAAGGAGGTTTTTATGAATATCCATTTTCAGGATAAAGGCTCCTGAACCAATAGAGTGTGAAGATAAGACTATGTTTTAGTAATAAAACTTAGGATTTCTTTGATGAAAAAGTTTCTTTTATGGCCACTCAGAGAACTTATTCTAATTCGGTGAACGTGGCTTATCTATTGATATTATTTTAGAGCTTATGTATCTTTTCAATGTAGATGAGTAGTTTTCGTTCTATTTCGATTTTTTTTGGGATCTTAAGAGTGGTTTAGATAGGTACAGACGCAGGACATCAACCTAGCCTAATCTGTTTATAATAAAAAGATTTTCAGCCTCATTCTTTTGTGATAAACTTGAAAATGTATAAAAGTTGACAAATTGGAGAAGTTTGATGTGCATTATACATACATTGTTATCAGTACATTAAATAAACATTATTGTTGGTGTGCAATCAGAGCGTCCTGGTTCAAATTCGGCTCACAGTCGAATTTTTCTTTTTAGAAAAACTTTAAAAGACAGACCGTAGACTGAAGGTTGTCAAATAAGATTTTTGAAGTTTAAAAAAAAAATACAAATATTTTTTATTGATTTTGTATAATAATTAGATACTTATACAGAACAAACTACGGATTACAGTACCGCGTTATTCATTAAAATTCAGCTGAAACAAGATAATTTATTGTTTTTGTTATCGAGATAAGTCTCAAATTAATACGAAATACTTTCGGGACAAAACTTCGTCTACCAAAATGATAATAAATTAAAGTTTAGGATTAAACTATCCAAGCACCGTCGGATGAACTTTTTTGTTATAGATAATTAAATAAGTACTCATAATAATAGGTATCAGATTATATTTGAGAAATTCAGTTTACGTAGGCTTTTATATATTAAAACTTTACTCTACGCGAGGGGGGACATAAGGGATTTTTTCCCATTTGTCCCCAAAAGCCAGTGGGGACAAATGGGAATAGACCGAATTCCACCAGGAAGTTGGCTTTGTGCCAAGGTCTGTACTTAAACAAGGCAGCAAATACCTTCAGTTTGTACCTCCTAGAGAAGTGGTGGTGAAATGGTATTGGCGCCAATTTACGTGGCCTGCCGATACAGGAGTTCGTTACAGGAGCTGATAGATATTTCGGAGAGCGCTAAGCTCGTGGCCCAATTCTGGGCCGAGTCAATATACAACGTGTAACGTTAATAGCGCAAAACCACTCGTGGGGTAACTCACCCCATGTTACCGAACAATAATTGATCAAAAACTTTTGGGAAAAAACAAAAAAAAAATTATATAAAATGAGAAATTGATCGAGCCCATCAGTATGAAAAATCTTTTTTTCTAAATTTTTTTTCAAAAGATTTTATCGAACATTGTTCAGTAACATGGGCTGAGTTACCCCACGAGAGGTTTTGCGCTATTAACGTTTCACGTTGTATGTAGATTGTCATATACACGATAAGAAGTTTAGCTGAGTTGAGCAACCGCTTTTGGCACACAACTATTAACGTCATAATAAAAGTCTGTTAAAACAAACGTACTATTTCCTTCAGTTCCCAGTACCTACATGTGAACTCATTACTTCGTTATTTCTCGACTTATTGAAACAATAACGTAATTGTGGCAATCAGGCGTATTGCGGTATTACCCGCCCATTTCTGAGCACGGTTATTAACGATAATATGATTTATGTCGAGCAGTAAATATTGTAGGATAGCGTACGGTAGTCAGTAAAATTAATTAATACTTAGAAACTTCATTAACCTCTTAAATTACCCAAAAAGGGCACCTTGACCCCAGAATGCGAACCGTCAAGGAATATGATGGTTTTTAGACAGTAAAAGTCTTTCAGTCATTCCTGCTTCACCTAGAAAGGAGAACTCAATTCGATGACTTTTATACGCCAATAATTAAAGAAATTATTATAATTAATAATATTATAATTAATAAAAATATCCGTATGACTAACAGATTGATTCGAAATTGACAGATGACAGAGCTGTAATGTTCTTTGAGGCAGAGTCACATTATTTCTATTTTCGCTACCATGAGCGATGTAATCGATTCTGATACCGCCACGTAGTACTTCTCACCCAGCGAATAACACTCAACCATGTACACATGATTCGATTTTCATTTGTTTCTATTGTTTTTCCAATAGCATTCCTGTGCAGCTCGCTGTATTCAAATGCAGCTTTGTTGCAATGACCGCCTTGCATCAGATTGGCTCCCAACCGACACCATTCCAACGGGTATTGTTATTATTGTAGATAGAATCTCAATATTGCTCAATTCAATCAGTTTCAATGACTATTACTAGTTCTTCCCTTGTATCAGTGAAAACTTACTTAAACTTTTTGATAACTTTGGCTTCAATTTAGTCCAAAAGATGACCTAAAATGAAGCGAGTGAAGGAACTGGGAGTCCTGCGCACCGATGCAAGACAGTAAGAAATGCTTTGCGCTAGACTCCAATATGATATTAGTGGTCACTAACCAGGTGTTCCTGGTGAGGCCTTTTTCACCGCCTGTAAGCCTGTGACGCCGTTACTAGAAATGCATCCGCCGAGAAGGTGGTTGGCGCAGTGATTGAGCGTTCAACTGCTGTTCAGCTTGTCGCGGGTTTGAATAAAGGAGAAATGTCCTGTGTGGGAGAAAGTTAAAGAAATTATTACGAGCGGTGTATGTTAGCTGAAGTAAGTAGCGAATTCTCGTACTTACTTCCAAGTCATTTATGTCTTATGGGCCTACCACACGCACAAGCTTCACCACAGTTTTGCCTGCGCAAGCCAGTTTGTACACGTTACACCGTGAGCGTGGTTGGTAATACTCTCGCTCCGCCCGTCGCACCGCTCACTGCTAAGACCAAAGTGGTGAATTGGCTGTCATTAGAATGTTAAATTACTACCTATAGTCTTCTTAGAACGCGGATTCAAATCCCATTCGCACCTAAACTTTTACTTCAACAATCATCTTTGCGCATTGCATGCGTTAATGCATTTAAAAATAATTAATACTGTAGTCTTCTGCAGGTGTGATTGATCAGATCTCACAGCTACCTGTCCCTTATTATCCATTCAATGTTGTATTAGGCCTTCTATCCTATAGTGTCCTGTTAAAACCCTTTAATCCTAAGTCCTAAGTCCCAAATAAACTATTATCTATGAACCTTGTGAATGTTTTTCTTTTACGTTTATCTTCAGCCTTCAGTGCTGTAAAACGGTCCGGTCGTGTACTCCGGCTTGTTTTGTTTGAGTTGGTTGATATACGAGGTCATCAGTATAGATGTGACCTTTAAATTTTAGGTTTTAAGTTAGTGCTCTCATACTTTATATACGTAAATGAGGTTTTGGCCGCGGCTTCACTGACATTAATATTTAGAATTTGACAATTAATTCGAAGACACCTGCCGCCATCTGTTGTCATTAGAACGCCAAAAAAATAAACTATTCCTGAGAAATGGGCCTATCACACGCACAAGCTTCACCACAGTTCTGCCTGCGCAAGCTTCTCGGATGAAAAAACAATAGGTACACGGTCGGCAACACTGAACGCCCAACCACACACAGGCATGTACGCGCAGGCCGGGTTTGCAAAGGCAAAACTTTGGTCAATTGTGCGTTTGGTAGGCCCATTTCTCAAGAACAGTATATTTTTCAGGATAAAATGTATGTCTGCATGCAGTGCCAAAAATATAGGTTGACAACGGTGCCCAGGCACAAGGCGCAGGCCCTCGAGAGGCCAGAAATTACTAAACCAGGACTACAGCTGGCCAGAGCAAGACCACAGTTAGCCAGACCAGGACAACAGTTGGCCAGACCAAGACCACAATTTGGCCAGACAAATAAATAAAAGGCTAATCAAAGGTGGCGAATGCGAAGCGAGGCGTTTTTGTTTGAAGCCCACATAGACTATCGGATAGCTTTCGCTTTTCTATGTGACTGGATTCGTATAAGATATTATGATCGCATTCGCTTCGCCTGTCTGTTTGACAATAGCTTAAATTCTTTTATGGAAAAAGACAACCTTTTTTTACAGCCTAACTTCCTGTGAACAGTATATATTAATATTCCAAATGCGAAAAGAAGGTTTTTTACTTTACACGCCTAATGTTTGGCGATGATACCCTCGATAGATAGTAGAATCTTCGAAAGTATGAGTTGGATTGATAAAATCTTTTCTTTTATTTTTGATAGCCAATACTTGAGGAAAGTTATAGTTTATTTAACCTAGCGATTGAACTCTAAGAAGCTAGATACAAAGAGAAACTTTTGAAACTGCGAGGTAGTCTCCCAATACTGTGAGAGAGCTGTAATTTGTAAAAGACAAAAATAAAAAAGAGAATTTGTGAACTATTGTCTATTTCACACAATATTGCCTGATTTATTCAAGAAAATACATAATTTCAAAGAAGATAATCAAAATACAATATTCAATAAAAATCAGTGGAAACTTTAAATTGCTTTCAGCCCTGAAGGCGTTGTTATAATAATGTGTGTCATCAAATATTCAGAAAAGCTCTTTGTGTTCGTGATAATGACATCTAGTCATTAAAAGTTTGTTCGAAAGAATTTTTGGATTTATTTTACACAATATCTCCTTGCAAAAGGCACGAAAAGGGATAATTATGTTGTTGGGCGTAGCAGTATTTTTGTTACGTTAGTTTCAGCCTTCGAGGAATACGAATTATTCTTTTTTCACAATGTATTACCTTTTTTTCAGTATGGATCCTTTTTGTTGGTATATTTTAACCGCCCTTCTGATGTATTTAACAGTATAATTATGTATGTATGTTTATTTCTTATTTTTGTAAAGATTTTTGTGACAACGATTGTAACACGAATGTATCAGCAACTAATACTTCTCAACATATTTATTAAATTCAACATTTATTAGTTTTAGAAAAGCACCCATAGGTAACAGATTTGTACAGTGTGTAAGAATGGATACAGTTAAACAACATATTTTTTACACGTCATGGTTATTTAATAACCACGTTTGACGCAATAGCTGAGTGATTGCCAACTGCGCCACGAGTCGCAAGTTCGATTCCTCGGAACAAATATCTGTGTAGCTTGTCTTGGGTTTGGCTGTTTGTGTTTGAGAAATTGTTTGAAGATGATTGTTTATAATAATATGCGGAATTCCTAGTGTGAGGCAACGCTATTTATTCTATAAGACAATCGTCTACCGAGCGCTCGTCTCCCTGCCCCTAAATGTTAACCTATCTCAATGATTTTTAGAATGTTTCTGACACAGTAAAAAACTAGGTTTAAAGGTTTTCTTTTTTTCAAAATTTATAATAGTTTGAAAGTTACAGGCGCCTAAGAGTTACTTTTGAAAAGTGGCACCTAAAAGTGTTTCAGAAGCATTCTAAAAAATCATTGAGAAAGGTTGAAGCTTGTCAGGTTGCCCTTATTTTCTTAAAAATTGTGAAATTGTTTTATATTGTTTTTATATTCCATAGTATGTTAATGTTAATTCAGAGAAGGCACAACAAATAAAACAACAACGTAGAAAAAATACTTTATATAAATTTATACGACAACCCATTTTAAATTAGTTTTACATATACATATAATTTATTCACAATATTGAAATTTTATGATCTAGCTGTAGCGAGAAGTATACATTTATAAATATAAGTTATTAAAATGTTTTAAACCTGAGTAGTTATTTACAGTATTAGGTACTACAGCGTATGTGTAAGACAGGCACACTGGTATGACGAAATAAGGGTTGAAATAATTGAGACTTGTAAGGCCGTGTAGGCTATTTACCATCGAAATAAACAGTTTATGCTATTAACACACCATTGAGAAACTTTATTTATCATTTTAGCTATAAATATGTCGCTAAATACACTATTATAGATAAGTTGCTATTATTACGATTTACGCACGTAAGACAAAACATTTTTTTTTGCGGTTAGCGCAGTGGTTGAGTGATTGGACTGCTGGCTGCGTGTCGCGGGTTTGATGACCGCACGGAGCAAATATGTATTTGTATGATCTACAAGAAGTACGGGCGTTTGTGTATGTGAGTTTATGTTTCTAAACGCACCCAGAACACGGAAGAAATACCTAGCGAGGGGCAACGTTTAAAAAAAAAAAGCGATAGTACATTTTATCAACATTTTGAGTTACTCTACATCTCGGAGCACGCGTTGAAATAACAATTGAATCTCTTTTCTACAAAGAACTGACAAAGTTGTTTCTATACAATTCGGTTTTTTGCCCCAGTATCCGTAGACAACATCTACATTTTAAACATTGACATCTTTAGGACGATAGAAAACTTTCTACGTTCTGTTATTTTGTCTATTCTTCCATCGAACAAACAAAAAAATCCGTTTATCCGAAATAATTCGTTTTTAGAGTCACGTGTATCTTAATAATGGCAATGTCCTAAATGAAACAGTAGAATTTTACATTTTATAAAACTATTAAATGTAAAATTGTTTAGCATTTTAGTTGGACTGTTGTAATGTTGCGAGGAATTTAATGTATTGAAGTGTGCATTAATCAGCTAAATTTTTACTCGGATTTTTTTACTAGATTTATATTTTGAAATCCATTATATGTCTTGATAATTCCGCTATTACACAAGAATTATATTTCAAATAAAAAATTCTGACCTTGTTTGGAACTACTTATGGAGATTTTTCTCGAATAGATGAATTATGTAGGTACTAAATTATTATTTTTTGCGGCTTTTGTTAATGCCTGTGTTAAACTATTGAGAAAGACTCTTGATAGTACACGTTTAAACTTCAGTGGTTATTTGTTGCTATTAAAAATTAATAATCTTGTGTATTTTGTTGTCTTATGATAAAAACAGATAATTATTTCGGTTAATTTTAATCGTGGAGCTTAGCCGTGTTTCGAAAATCGAACATTTAAACGGTCGATTTTCGTTGAATATTTGGTTGAAGGAACAACTAGTAGCGTCTATCGTCTGTTACGAAGTTATTATCGAAGGAGGATAGTGTGATAACCCCTTATCTCATTATCCTCCTTCGATAATGACAGTCACCAGCCACTGCCACTCCCCAGTGACACTGGCTGGTGACTATAATTCTACCGAAGCGCCACCAGCGATAGTTATTCAAGGCTGTCATATAGCTGACGAGTGACGATAGACGACCTAGGCAAATACTCCATAGATTTTTATAGATTTTCAACTTTCATTCTTAGTGCATACAGTTGAAAATCTATTAAAAACTATTGGGCGTTTTCGTCTCAGCAATCAGATAGAACTGCTATATTCCAGGCTTATACTTTTGAGAAAGATGTAGTAGAGCCACTATAAGAAGAGCACCTCTGGAAAAAGCTATCCTGGCCTTGCATGTTATGTTTTATACTTCTAAAATTGCTATTTTTTATATATTTCTTAATATAATGACAGGTGTGTTAACATCATAAACACGAATAAGATGATCAAATTTTTATAATTTTGTTTTAACATTTATTTTTACTTTCCATTTAAGATGTAACTTTGTAATTTACTGGCTTAGATTTAGGTGACAGTTTTGAAAACTTTGATAATAAGTTACAAATTAAGCCATTTTAAAACACGTTTAACGTCGACTAAAAGTTTAAAACTTATTTCAAGTATTTAATGTTATCGGTATAAAAACTGGTAAATTGTAGTGACATTAGTAATTCATTAGGTATACATATTTTTGAAAACAAAATCGTTTTGATATAATTTTAAAAGATCTCAAAAGTGTTCAATGAAATGCAAAACAATTACAGCTGCTACAGGAGCGCAATTTAAATAAGTTAAAAAAAATGACTAGATGATTAGGTACAACGTTTGGAGGTAAATACACTAAGAATTCTACATTAAGATGCTAAATGAGAATAATTAAACAATATACTTAATTATGACTGTTATACTTTAAGACCTGTTATCAATATAGATACAAAAATAAATCAACGGGAGCGCTCTTATCAGTCTTTAAAGCTCACCTCAACTTGGGAGAGGTTCCAAGGTCATATCTAAGGGAGGAATGACCTTGGCAAAGATTTCAGAACAAGTTAAAAAATAATTAATTACGCAAAGAATGATAACGATATAACGATGTTATTTTGCTCAAAGTTATTTGGAAGTTATGATAAAATGTTTGGAATAAACGAATTTTACGACGTGCTTAGAGTCATAATCAACAAATCATAATTTTGGAGAATTAACGTCTTTTCTTGAACGAAAAGCTTTATAAGCCGTGTATTTTTTAGGAAAGTTACCTATATAAATCATGGAAAGGTTATAACTTATTGAATTATTCTTATATATTTTAACAAACTTGAATTTATAACGTTGTTGTCTATGACTTTGGAAGGAACCAAATTCCAAATACTTATTACTGAAGGATTTTGTTAAATTCTCGTGAATAAAATAATCTCCTGACGGTTACTAAGCTAACATAAATACAGAGTTTGGAAGTTAACGTAGCAACAAGAAGTATCTAATTTACACAAAACAACTAACAATATACATTGCTAAAATATTCCGATTAAATGAACAACAATAAATATGATTATATATTTTATGGCGGAAGGAATGTTTAGACCACTATGATAAAATCTTATAACAACAATACTTTTTAACATTTATATTTACAGTCCGACGTTTTAGTCTAAAGAGGTTGTTAAACAAAAGTGCTAGCTGGTTTTAAAAATAAAAGAACACCATGGATAAAAAAAATACCAGAACTTAAAAAAAAAAACAAAAATTAATAGGTGCCTTTTTGAGGAAAAATATATTTGTTAACTGCCAGTATTTCCAAAAGAAAAATTAATTTTTTTGAAACCATCCCAGTCTGTTCATTTTCATTTAAGGACAAAAATTAAATAGCTTTAATTTTCCTAGGCTGATTCTGTTCGCTAATTAATCACACTTACAAATAATTAACTAAAGCTTATTATTTCAAACATATTTCATCACAAACATCTGGCTCCAAGCAGTTCCATTTGCAAAATTATTTTCACCAATATCTTATTTCATTGTTATTAAATTTTAACAATCGAAATGTTAAAAGCAGACTGAATAAATTGGCACATTTATTTTATGCTAAAGAGCTTTAAATAAAATTATCTGTTTGTGTATTACATTATTTATTAAATTAATTGACATTGATGTGCTGAAACTAGGAGGCGGTTGTTTCAAATACTTAGAAGGCTTACAGGCTTAGATTAAAAAATGTCCAGCTTGATAGTAGACCACTGAAAGTTGAGGCCAAAGACACGGGATAAAAGCCCGTCAATTCTTACGTAAAACAAGTGAACATCTCCAAGAAAAACATTTATTAAGTGCGTGGCGCTAACTCACACATTTATAAAAAAGTGGCTTCACTTAAAACGTTTTGTTTTGGGTAGAACACGGAATCTGGTGATTTTTTAATCTAACCTTCCAGGTTTCTTCTCCGCAAGCTCACTGACTGCACTGTAGACTTTGTCTATGTCAATTCTGACCGGGACTAGAGTCAAGGACGATTCCATCTCATATAAAAATATAAATAAGGATTAAATGATAAAAAATTGTGGAAGATTGCTCAGTTTCGTCTACTGAGCAAGCCCTGAAAGTTTGTGGAGGGCTGTCCCTTACACCCTGTATTATTTGAAAAATTAAGTCTTTAAAAGTTAAAGATCTATTGAAAACTTGTCGAATGAAAAGTCTTGTGGCAAGACGACAAAGGTTTAAAAAAAGAATGAATATCCTAGCTAGCTCTTTCGTTTAAAACCATTGAACATATTTGGTATTTCTATGAGTATTGGAATGTTTTTAATGAACAATGTTCTCTTATGTACAATGTAATGAAGCGCATTAATTCCCACTTGTCGTAATTACAATATGGCACTATATACTAAGCGTTACATGGGTGATAACATTACATATATACAGTACATAAACTATATACACAGCTAATCAGTAAATCACAGCTCCTGATTGAAATTTTTTCCCGTGGAAAGTGACTAGAATTAATTTACAGGGTCATTTGAGATTTTCTTGACTAGTATAATGTTAATTTTTCTTAATCTCTTTTTATAAGTTAACCTTTAAATTAAAAGTACACACTTATTTAGGAAGCATAATGTTTTAGATTCACCAAATCAAACAGAAAATATAGCCTTAACAACAGATGCTATTTTAACACTGTTTAAGTAGCCTTTACGTGATAGCTCACGCGACGGTTTGTTTCACAATTTGAAATGTTACTTACGGGATATAATCACGGAAGATATCCCGTAAGTAACATTTTAAAAAGATGCTATTTGGTTATAAGCCGAAGCCAAAGCCTGCTGGGACCGCGGGACTATCTTACCGTTACCGTGATTCTAGGAACGTAAAGATTTATTGAAGGAACACCGTGGATTTTAGTCACTACGAGTCTGGCAGTTCCCCTATTATTAACGTCTGGAGAACATAATCTAAGCACATAGTGGTGCTTACTCTTCTTAGTGGCAACCAATATAAAAATAATTATGCTTAGTCAAGCAAATCTCAATCACCCAGCCACTTGACACATACAACAATCTACACTTATATACAATGAACGCTATTACTACCTAACTTGAGATCACGTCCGCTTTGGTTTGGTACGACACTTTCTTCTTGCTGGCTTTACGTTTAATTGAGGGGTTCCTACTCTCACTTTCGAGACTCACTTCACTTACAGATTCCGAGTCGTGGCAGTAAGGTACGACTTCATTGCACAGGTGGCGTTCAACACACGGTATGGGTTCGTCGAAGGAGGTGTGGTCTATGATAGCCCTCATGCGGTAAGGGTCCGTGCACGGTGGCCGGTCGCCGCTGCGGCGGTTGGACCGCGACGAGCGGCGATCCCTGCATCAGGAGCACCGTCCTCGAGGCGCGCCGAACGTGCCGGCGCGCGCCTGATGTCACAAGCGACACATCTCGTGCTGGGACACGGATGAGTACATCATCGTCGACACCGGGTACTGTAATGTAAATCTTGTATTATTTATCAGCTTTTGTAACTGGTAAAGGTTCGGTCAATGTGTGGACAAATTGTCAGCTGCAGATGACTTAGATTGGTCAGTCGTGTTTCATCCGAAAGTAAACCTTATAATTATGTAAAAAGATAATGTTATTATTCGTGTGACATGTCATATGACTTCGTGTGACTTTATCATAGTTGTGTTAGAATATGAACCTTAAACTTTTACAATAAAGATTTATTTTCGAATGAAATGCGCCTGAGCTAAGTCTAAGTTCGCTCTATTGAAATCAGTCTGACAGATACTTCAGTAAAGATCCGGTTCGGACAAATCGGCAGCTGCAGCTCCGGAAATAGGACTCTCACAGCTGAAGTTTTACAATAGCATCTGTCAGTCCAAAGTAATTCTGTATTTATAATAAAACATAGGTCGGAATTAGGTAGAGTTATCCATGTAATACACTGATTTCATACTGCGAAAGAATAAAGAGGATATGCCCCAAATCTCGTGATTACTTTTAAATAACAGAAAAACCCGTGAATGATTAAATAAAAAAGTTATTTACTTTTACACAATTTATTTGTTTAATTTATCTCAGATGTTTTTATAATTAATTATTTATTTGTTATGCTGTTTCCACATGAGATTGTCTATTAGAAATCACGGGAAGATCCATATTAATATCAATATTGCGATGAAAGTACTGAAATAATTCTATCTAATTTCGACCTCTGGTTATAAAACATCTTAACTGATTCAAAATATTCAGTACCTACGAAGTTGTCCGATACATTTTAAGGCTCTCTTGAGTCTGCAATTTATCTGTACTGATTTGACCAAACCTTTACAAAATAACAGTAATAAAGTATGTTGGAAACCATAAATTGTAAGGAGTTTTATTGCTTTCGCAACAAAGAGTTCTTATTGGAATCGATTGAAGTGGAAATAGAGCCTTTGATGAGAATCATGCAATTGACAACATGTAGGAATAAACAAAGTTTTCTTAAATATAAAATATGAAAGATAAACATAGTTTGGAGACTTTTCTTTTGGAAATCATGATAAAACATGTCATAAAGTATTGCCAAGTTTTGAACTCAGTTGAACTTTTGACGCCACGACGCGCGTGTATTGGCGTGACAGACTGAAATAATTATGTCATTTATTATAAAAACATCAACATAATGAAATAACGTTGTATAATCAAAACGACATAGTATGATATCCATAGAATCCTAAGCATGCAAACCAACAATTATAAAACTAAACATAAATCAAAAAGAAAGAAAAGCATGCAAAATTCAAGCGCTGTTGTTAGTTTATAACGACACACAGGAATGAGAAGCGTTGAAGAGTAGTTAGAGAGTCGAGTTGTTATGTATTATGTATCTCAGTTGACAATGACACAAGTGCAGACAAATTGTTGTAGGAGCGTGGACAGTAACAGGGCGAGGGCAAATGGGGCACACGAGGGCACACGGGGCACACCGAGACAGAGTGCAACATGTGAACGATAGCAAGACTCCACGTACCTCTACACGTATGTATCCTATCCCTTACTATAACTCATCTACATAACACGAGATTTCTCTCCTTCACGGCTCTGAATGGCACCTAATTCGCATAAAGTATTCTAGAAACTTTTGGAAGATACGAATTGAATTTTTTCATCAAGGCACTTGGAAATATGGAGGAGAATCGAAGCGATGTATAAAATGGAGCTGATTCGCTATATGTATGTTTGTTCGCAGGAATTCTGTCTGAGCTGTTGAATGCCCATCAGTTCGCTCGATGAGTAATATCGTCGAGTCGTGCGCAACTGAAAGTAAAAGAACAAATTCATAACAATCTAAGAAAAAGCAATTTAATTTGCAACTCAATTGGAAATTCCTTTTATTGAAGGGCTTTTTTATTTAAGGGGATAGGTCAGTAAAAATACGCTTTTTATTTTTTACTTTTCTTCGTACGTATATGGACTACAGATCTTAAAACTTGGAATATAGTAATTGACTATATGATATAAATTCTCACAAAGTTGAAAACACGATTCATTGAAATTTTCTCGATACAAAAAAAATGCAAAGTTAGGTCTATATTTTTTCTTTTTTGGACTTTATGGCATAACTACTATGAGTTATGGAAAAGATGTTACTTTAAATTGTAGAGAATACCACTATCTAAATTCTGTAAAGACAGTTTTTCAATTAATAACAATTTTAATTCATAAAAAGACGTCAATATGTTTGGGCACATACGCCGTTTTATTCTGAGCACACATTCACTATCGTCCTCTCATCTTTTGCCTTTTACAAGTAGTGTCATCACTTTCGTTCCTTGACGAATCAGTCAGCCAGCGTGGCTCTTACAGGCTAGACCTGTGACACTTTTTTTCAGATCGCGGCTGTCAGATTTTCGTAATAATAAAATTGGTAATGGATAAAAAGATCGAGAAAATACAAACGAATGATACGTAGGCTTTATATTATTCAAAACTATGTTTCGATGTGTTCAATGGGACGTGATTGTAAACGGACATGACTGTAAATAAGTCACGTAAACTTTCTTTTTTCAATAACAAATTATTTTCATTAATAAATCTTTACATATAATAAAATCGTAGAGATGTCATTCCTGTACATTGAATATTTTTTTCTTTTTGTATTTTTTTCGAGATAAGGGATCGATTCTGATGCCAGATCAACTTTTATTTTTTTTCGAAATTTTTTATGTTTTTTTGATTTGATCTATCTCCGAAACTACTGTAAAGTTGTCGATCAAATTTTCCTCAAATATTCCTAATAATATGCTTCTGTTTATATGCTATGTATTATTACGCTATTTTTTCTGGGAGATAAGCAATTTTGAATTTTGTTGTTTTTAGATGTTTGTTTTTAGTTGGAAGCTAAACCACTGGATATTATTTAGTCAATTTTTCCTCAAATATTCCTTAAACTGCTGTTCTATTAATGGGATATGTATAATTACGCTATTCCCCTTGGGGGATTAGCAATTTTATAATATGTTGATTTTCAGTCATTGTTGACATTTGTACAAGAACCGCTATTTGAAAACTACTGTCAACGTACTAGCCAGTCCGGTCGGTAACCTGCTTGACTTTCGTGCAAGGGGTCTCTGGATCAAATCTCGCAGTTTTTTTTTTCTCTTTTTGAGTTTTTTTTATTTGTCCTGAGAGTTTTAAATAATTAAAAAAAATGTGCATACTTTTATTTCAATATTATTCGCGATTTAAAATAATTACTATTTTTTTTCAATACTTCTCTAGGATATAAATCTACACCGATTTAAATTGTAGGTAGTAAGTTGGATATTTTTTTTAATTGTAATTGTTTCGAGGTGTGAAATTTTAAAGATTAGAAAAAAATCAGGGTTTCTATAATTTGTGTTTATTTATGTTTTGAATTGGTGCTCAAACCAGTGCATAGATTCTGTTTTAAACGACGACAAGTTGTATTCATCGAGTCAGATAATTAGTTATTTTTTAGGTATCACGCGGTATGCTAAAGGGAGAAGAGCAATGCTATCGTATGTACGTTCAATTTGCAGCGATACTGTAAATCGACCCAAAAATGATGGTCTAATGTTTAAATAAACACGGTTCTTTGAAATTAATGTCGCTCCCTATGCAAACTATGCACCTAGATATAACATTATTGATCTACACTAATAATGAAAATGCAATTATGTTTGTTTTTTACCTTTTCACGCATTACTACCTACTGAATCGATCGTCCCAAAATTTTGCATATACGTTATCAGGAGTATAGACACGGATATAAGGTATCTTACATCCCGAATAACAGAAGCTGTTTCCGAGAAAACAATTACGTTCATATTCCAGATGGCGCCACATGATCCGTATTGTTTCTCAAATTCTAAAATAACGCAAGCGAAGCCGCGGGCAAACACTAGTCAAGAATAAAATAAACCAAACTTACTGAAAATCATCGCAGGAAATTCCTGACGACCCTTACAGAGCAAACAAGGGAAATGTTTGAATACGTATGATTCTATACATTACGAATTGTTCCTATCAATATAATAAATTTCTCACAGTGATATTATATCAATGCTATCGTGATATCGTACTATTGTTGTCGGGTGGTTCCTCTGTGTCCATCCTCCTCCCATCTAATATTTATGCATCTAAATACAATTTCACATGAACTAATGATAAATGCACTATCTTGCAGTCAACAATTTGACATTGTATGTAACTGAAAATAACTTCTAATCGTATCAAACTGCGATATAGGATAAGAAGCACTTCACTTTTATTATTATTTATTTAGTTTCGTCACAGATTTTAACAATTTCGAAGAAACAGGAATAAAATAAATTAAATGAAAACTGCTATTGTCATTTTGAATACTTCAAAATTACTTGTCAACTACAAATAAGGCATAGCACCCACCACCCTGAGGCGCAATGTTGAACCGACCATTTGGGCGTTTAAAACCGGTTTTTTGAACCAATTCCAAATGGTCCACATTACATGATTTAAATATCGCCTATATAGTATAATGCTGCGACTATGATGAAAAATCGGTGGTCATTGCTGTCTCACCGTGTGTTCGGTACAAGTTGCTTCTCGCTCTATTGATTGCTTTGGAGTATAAAAGATCAGTACTGGGCTCATGCTTTTGGAGTCGATAGATAATATCTATCGACTCCAAAAGATCATTTATCAGAAAAGTGATATTAAAACCTTGTCCCAAAAAAATACTGTGGATAAGATATTATAGAATGAAGATTTATTTATAAAGAGGTTCTGACATTAAACTGTTCTACTATACCTGTACCTCATATGAGTAAAAAACTACTAAATCCACGCCGCTGCTCGACTAATGTCCATTTTACGCGGCGCTTGTGTCTGTCATTTCATCGAAATGCATCAAAAATTAATACAAACACCAGATGGTGGAGGACAGGGCGTCAAGCATCCTTAGCTTTCCACTCTCGAACATATAAAGATATCACGCAACCAGCTTTGTGAACGCACGATAATAAAAGGAGCGTGTGTTTGGGGCTTTATTTAGTGTGTTAAAATAATCGAATGAGTCCTCCTACCCAGAGCAGGGCGGGAGGGACTGTCAGACTTGGAATACTTACTAAAATCTACGATTTATTTCAATAGCCCTTTACGTTCTGGGGTCACGGTATTGTATTCGTTTGTCCGCGACCCAGGTAGGCCCTCTAAGGGGGAGCCCCGTTATTGTGCTGTCACATTTTCCGGCGCGCGTGGAACACAACGCTCACGCCCATACCCGTGCGCGCGTGTGTTTGGGGCTTAACGATAATTGGGTATTGTCACTTTCGTAAGGTATGCCAATTATCATTAATTTTCTACCAAAATAGTAGTTTTGTTCGTAATCTCGGGACATCAAAATGTTATAAAATAAATTTAAGACTGTGAATGATAAAAATATTCACAAAATATTAATCCACATCAATAAAGATTTCTATCATTTTGTTTTGGTAAATGTTTCGACATCCTTATATTAAAATATTTCTACTAGAGTAATACATGTATTTTGCGTAAAGGGAACACTTTATGAAATGTCGAAGTTGACGAAATGAAATACATAAAACTTTGGATTGCGTTAATTTTGCGATACCGGCGCCTGCTGGTGGCGATGCGTGGCAACTTTTCCGACTCATCAAACGATGCTTTCGCTTTGCCGTACGCCGTTAAAGAAAAAACTTGCTTTTCTATTAGCGTTGGTAGGTAAAGTGGTAACTCACTTGGGACTGCTTGAAACGGAGCTGCGGCTTATATTTTCGACGCAACTTTCTGGGGCAGCACACGCACAGAATTCTAAGGAAGGCCCTGTAACAAGAAAGTTTATTTTGAAGTTAAATGTTCTAAAAGTAAGTTTATTAAGGTCAATTACGAGTTTCTCAGTAATTTTTCTTTTATCGTTAGGTTAGGTAGGTATATTAAAACTCTGGTTTTAATTTCCTATATACAGAAACACATTATTTTTTTCGACATGTTAATTATATTGTTTTCAAATAAGAGTTGATACATTAATTTATCAATTATTTAAACTATTCCTTAAGAAATTAGAGCTGCTTATAATTTTGCGTAATACAAGAAAGAATATTGATTTTGATTTTAAATTGGTGATAGGAAAACAAATAATTACGACGAAATACCTGGTGGTAAATAAAATAAAACTCCACCTCCAATTTAAGAAACTTAATTTAATTCAACTGGGAATAGCAGTCGGAGGCTATAGGAAAGACTTCGACTGGGGAACGATTTGCTCGCCGTTCCTGTTTTCAATTCTCACCAATTGAAACCAAAGATTGGTTGACGGAATTTATTAAAGAAAAACCTCCATACTTTATATAGGAAGTCTGTTTTTGGGATTCAACAAAAAAAACCTTATTCTCTTGTTATTTTCTGATGCAACGAGAATACATAATTATGTTTTGTGGGATCCAACGGTAAAAAAACATCAAAATATTGTCATTAAAAACCATAAATTAAAGGAACGTCTTTCACACCCAAAGTTGCCAACTAACAAAAACCTAAATTGCACAAACCAAATTACCTATTCTAATTTATTTCAGTTCACTCGATTGAATATGATTTATCTTGTCTCCGAAATTGACCTCCCATTGTCGGGGGTGCAATATTTCATCACAGAAGGCCGAATAAAAAGTGTCTGGTGGACCTTGAAAAGCAGTTTTCGAAGAAGTCCAATAAACGCAAGGTTTGCGAAGAAATTGAACGAAGAGCGATAGGAACAGTTCATTAACATTGTAATTCGGCGTTCCGTTCTGATGGGCCCGATTCGATTAAAACTCGCGGTTCGAGATTTGAAATGAACGAGATAGGGGTGGAACATTATTACAATTGTGCGAGAGAAAGAAGAGAATATTGTTCTTGTGTGTTTAAGATTGTGACACAAATTAAGGGGTGTCATCATCATCTTTAAGTAGTGTATAAGTTTTGATTGCGTATTTAAGGGAACATTGTATAAGATGGGGACGCGGGGTATGATGGGAAAACAAACACCTAAGTCGATCTTAACACAATACTAACGTAGCGCAAGCGCCAAAAGGACGCCATTTATTAATGGCCGCTTGCAAATGACGTCCTGCTGGCGCTTTCGCTACGTTAGTGCTGTATTAAGTTTGCCATAAGTGTGTATGTCCCCATTTTACCACGCGTCCCCGTCTTATACACTGTTCTCCTATTTGTTTGTTTTTCCATTTAAGTATGTCATTGGAGTTCTATCTGAACTTTAAAAGTATAATGTAATTAAAAAGCTAATTGAAAATAATTAATAATAATACCAGAATATGACTACTACTGCTGGGCAAGGATCTATAATAATAATATTCCACAACTATCACACAACGCCTAATAACCAACGCCAACTCCCAAGCTAAGCAGAGCTTGTGTTATGGGTACTAGACAACTGATAAACATACTTATAATAATTATTTCTAAATACATACATATTATAGATAAATTACACTCAGACACAGAACAAATGATCGTGCTCATCACAGAAACAGTTGTCCTTTGTGGGAATCGAACCCACGACCTCCGGCATAGCAGTCAGGTATCAACTAAAACAACAGGCCAGTCAAACATAGTTTAAACATAATACCTTAATCCAAACGCAACTATCGAAACGCGTGCAAAAATCGCGTTAAAGTAGCGTATCGAACAAAAAGAGAAAGAAAGTAATTATTTGAAACTCAACAAAAGTTGTGGAAAGTTAGGTACCAACCAAGATCAAGATAAGCCTTCAACTATTTAAAGGTTCAGAGAAAGGTCAAATCGGCGAAATTCAGGTTTTCCTTTTATTTTTTGCGAGACTATCTGATTTTTGAAACTTCTGCTGAATAAAAACTTTTGGTCTAAGTAAAGGCTGATGCCATGTTTAATAATTATTTAAAAAGTGATAAAAGCGAGATAATTAGCCATAACGAGTCACCAAATTCATTTATTTGATCATTAATTTTATGTGACCCGTTGAGGATACGTCAGATGTCGTGTTTCGAGCACGTTTTTCTAAAAATAGATTGATTCAACAGTTATTTTGACGAAAACTCATTAATTATTTTTGGCTGTGCTTCGGAGCTTTTTAGATTTCATAACATTTACAATCTTTGTTTAGTTAAAAATCTGTTAAGATATTTTATTTTCCTTAAATGATGTACCTAATTCTAGTCACTAAACTTATAATTTGATCCCCGTCTTTATATAGGCGCCAATTAAGTGCCTGTATGTAAACAGATTTACAAATTAACTACACCTAAACTAAAACTTTCCTTCTCACGTTACGTGTAAATGTTATCAAAGTTTGTCTAACACAATTAACACATTCTAGGCTTAATGATAAACCTAATAACGTTCATTAACAGGCTGTTTCACCAACCAATTTCGTGGAACATTTTAATCTGGAGATTCCATGTTGGGACAATATTCATGTTGGTTAGGGAAGGTCGTATATTGAGTTTGCTAGTATCGTGTTGTGGCTGGGTGCCGGGAACAACATAGAGGCTGCAACCCTCTCTCTTTAATCAAACCCTGTTCTCATGTAAATACCTAAACTTTAGTCTCAGTGACTGGCTTATCCACTATGTCCAACTTTGTAAAATGCTGAAATATATTTGCGAATATATTTTGCATATTTTCACTTGTAGTTTGAGCGGTATCACGGATGAAAACCTTTTTAATTTACGTTTCTGAATACGAAAATCAGTGCAGATGTCCGAGTTGTGTTTTCTTTTTTTGTGGATGGAAGTTGTTTTGTGTTTTTGCAGAATTAAAATTGGACTGTGCGAAAATGTTGAGTTACTGAAATCTGTATATTTTTCGAGACAATTAAGAATATTTGATAGACAACAAGCTATATAAATATTTAATATTTTTATACACATTTTGCATCCAAAAGTGGACGAATGCATGACGAATGATGATATCAACGATGAAGAGAAATGAATTGAAGAATTCGACACATGTAGGTAGAACCACGGTAATTCTGTTGATAAGAGAGTCGGATGTAGGTGCTGAATCCAAAAGGCGTATGTTAAACTCCTGACCACGGTTCAAATTTTCTTTCCATAGAAAATTTTGGAAGAGCGACGTAGAAAATTAATTGACGTACTTTCGCTTCATTTATTTATTTATTAATATAAAACCACACATGATACTGACGTATCTAATTAGATATTCTTATTTAAAAGAGGCGAGTACGATATAGGTAAATATTATATTCAGAAACGTGGCTCATGCTCTAATTTAAGGTTACAAAGGGAAGCCCTGCAAACAAGTAATGAAATTTCAATTGTGCAGGGTTTCCTCTTTGTCGGCACCGTTGTTATAATAAAGGCAAATTTTAGAAGATCCTGTATTAAACCACTCATATAATATTTCGTTTATAAATAAACGAAAGCCTTACAAAACATGAATGGAATGCTTTTTTTATTCTTTTACGGTTTATCTTTCATGCATTTGGTTTTTTTTTAGGTTTTAGGTTTGCTTAAACGATTGGGTACTGTTTGAATTTCCAAGAATATAAAAAAAAAACACAAAAATCTTCTTAAATCGAAAAAATAATGCTTGAAATAAAATAAAATGGAGTAAAGTAGATATTATGTACACGTTCACGATTAAAATGAGAATAACCCATTTTTAATTTTGATAAAAGCTAAATTCCATGTACAGAAAAATAAATGAAATGAAAAATAAAATGCTTCTACGAAATTTTAAAATATATGCAGCTCTGTGGGCACACAGGGTTTTCAGTGAAAATCCCTACAATGTAGCTTTTTATACAAGAACGCTAAAAATGTTGGTTTTAGATTTTTTGCTATTTGGATTAATTTTTGATTGCATTATTTTTGAAGATACACCATTTTGTAACTTATGTTGGGTGGTATTACCAACGTCAGAAAGAAGAATAGAGGCGCCCTCTATACACATACATCACAGTTTATCTACCGTGCTATAACATAATAAGTCTCAGTAGAGTCCACAACACGACCACGACAAGTTCTTTTGATGCAGCGCGCGCGTTAGTGTCAATGCCATACCACGAATTTTCCACAGTATTTAAGCTATGGCGCGGACTCTGCATCAAATTCAAAGTATATTCATGAATTTATCAATAACTAAATAAAACGCCCAGCTTTGAAAACGAGACTGTAAATCCTAATTTTTTTTTTTTTTTTTTTTTTTTTAGACCCAAATTTATAGTTTTCTTTGGCAGTGTTATAGGCACCCATCTAAATTACTGTATCGAGACAACCTTTTAGAATCTGCTGTTGGCTGTCAACAAGGTGACCCCCTCGGGCCAGTGATTTTCAGCTTGGCTATTCACCCCATTGTTCGACAGCTAAATTCTAAATTCAACGTTTGGTACCTCGATGATGGGACCTTGGGTGGCGATGTTGACACCGTTCTGAATGACCTAATTTTTTTGAAGAATGAACTTCATTCCATTGGCTTAGACCTCAACCTTTCGAAATGTGAACTTTTTTTAACGGACAGCACCGACAGACAATTAACAATTCCTAAATTCAACTCAATAGCCCCAGACATCAAAATTATTGACAAATTGTCTCTTCGCCTCCTGGGGTCCCCAATTTTTGAAAATTCTTTTTCTGACTTCATTGATGAAAAAATTCAAAATTTTCTTGATATTTCAGGTAGATTGCTCGAAATTAACATGCATTCGGCCATTACTCTAATTCGCTATTGTTGTTTCGGCCCTAAATTGATATATTTCCTTCGTGCTTCCCATTTATGGAAGTTCAATCATCTTTTGGACAAAATTGACGTCATTATCAGACAAACACTTTCATCCATTTTAAATGTGGCTTTGGACGACCGTGCTTGGATTCAAGCTACTCTTCCCATTCGCATGGGTGGTCTCGGCGTTCGCAAAATTACCAGTATCAGCTTACCGGCGTTTATTTCTTCTGTGCACGGCACTGAAAAATTAGTTAGGAATATCCTGGCTTCCACACTAACTGATTTTGATGTGCCGTGCTTCTTGGAGGCTTTGGACGCTTGGAAAATCGCTTGCCCGAATTCCGATGTACCCGGCAATCCATCTTCCCAGAGACAGTGGGATGAGCCGCTCTGCAGTGTAGTTCAGAGTAATTTACTGAACACATCTGCTACTACTGCTGAGCGTGCGCGCCTACTGGCTGTGGGTAGGTGGGAGTCGGGTCTTTGGCTTCACGCACTGCCGTCGTCGAGCATCGGTACCTCACTCGACGACACCACCTTCCGGCTCGCTGTTGCTCTCCGTTTAGGATCCCCACTCTGCTCTCCTCATCGCTGTCACTGTGGGGAAGCCGTCAACAGCCTCGGACACCATGGCCTTTCTTGCGGCCGCAGCGCGGGCCGTTTTGCGCGCCACGCGAACATAAACGACATTATTCGACGAGCTCTTGTTACCGTCGGCGTTCCAGCTGTTTTAGAACCCAACGGCTTGGCACGCGACGATGGCAAGAGACCGGACGGTATGTCTCTGTTTCCTTGGAAGTTGGGTAGGCCTTTAGTATGGGACGCTACCTGTGTCGATACTCTTGCGCCATCCCATCTTCCAAGTTCATCGTGCTCTGCTGGCTCTGCTGCTGCGGTTGCTGAAAACCTCAAGCGGCGTAAATATAGCAACCTTAGTGGTAACTATATATTTGAGCCGTTTGGGGTTGAAACTATAGGCCCATGGGGTCCGAGTGCTCACAGTCTCTACAAAGATATCGCTAAAAGACTTGTTGACGCTTCCCGTGACCCAAGAGCTGGCTTTTACCTTGGCCAGAGGCTAAGTATTGCCATTCAAAGAGGCAACGCCGCCAGTCTCTTGGGCACATTACCAGCTGACAGCGTTGAGGATGAATTTTTCGATGCTCTTTAATAGTTTAGTTTTAATTTAATTTAGTATTATTATATTTATATAGTTTAATTAATATTAAATAAAATCCTAATTGTCTATTTAATGTCCAAACATTTTTCTTTTAAATAGAGGTGTCCTGACTCGAGAAATATCCGAAAATATATGCACGTGAGTAACTGAGTTAATCCAAGCGCTACTCTATAATAGCTCTCACCTGCTCTCTATTAGCCTTTTACTTTTTATACCTTAAACTCTTTATTGCCACTGCGTTGGACATTCAACGACCTCTGAATATTTAAAGAAAACGTTTAAAATTGGAACAGATTTTAAGAAATGTTTAAAAGAGAACCACAGACAATTTTCCATTTGAATTTTATTCTAAAAATTGTAGAGGAAGCGTCTGCGGCAAAAGTCAGAAATGAACACAACACGAATATTTTGAAAATAGAATAGAGTGGCCAGTTAGGTTGTGTGTGTTTCTTTTTTATTTCTGGTGGTAACCATTCGTTTATTCAATTTGGAAATGAATTGTGCACTGAATCGGTGGACCGAATAAAAATGTTTAGCAAAGAGTTTTGAAAGCAATTCTGTCAAATAAAGTTGGGAAAAAAAGGCTTCTCGAACTTGCTAGGGCTTAGTTTTTTGTTGACAAATATGTTATGTCTCTTCATCATAATCAGCATCACTTGGCTAGCCTTTTCCCAGATGCAGCTGAATATCAGTTTTTTTTTCTGGGAACGGCTGTCTATCTGATCTCCGATCAGAACCTAACAGCCTATAGCAATCCATAGCTGACATAGGATTCTAAAATCGCACGTCATGTATCTCGACCACCGGCTCTGTCATCCAACTGCTATCGGTTACCATGTGGAGATCGTTGAACAGAAGCACATCTATTTGACTACAGACACACTACAAAGTTATAAAATACCTACCTACTCATTTTTTATCATAGGAAAAGATCAAGTTAGTCATCCCACCCAGGGCAGAGCGGGAGGGACTGTCAGATTTGTACAGTCACGAGCAATAACATGCACACACTTAACAAAATTCAAACGCAATTTACTCGTGGAATACTGGTTTCTACTTTGAAATAAGACCTAGTTTGTAATGGTATGACTTCCAAAATAGAAGTCAAATGAAAAGGCAAAAGTTTAGTCACTAAGATAGCAGAACATCGCTTTTGAATACTGCTTTTTTTTTTTAGCGTGGTAAAATCATCAAATGAGTCCTCCAACCCCGGGCAGGGCTGGAGGGACTGTCAGACTTCTACTGACTAAAATCCACGGTGTCCTTCATAGCCTGTTATGTTCCGGGGTTACGGTAAGGGAATAATCCCGCGACCCCGGCAGGCTTTGGCCCTCTGAGAGGGGGGCCCCGTCACTATGCTGACGCTCTTTGAGGCGCGCGTGGGTCACAACGCGCCGTAGACCCGGGCATGGTCCTTGGTCGGGCAGCGAGTTGCCCTTTACTCGCTGCCCGCATGCCCGCGCCTACGGTGGCCGGAGATCATCAAGCGACGTCCGTCGCCGTGGGTGCCTACCACTGCGGTTTGAATACTGCTTAGTATATAGTACATCTACTTTTACTTTCCGGGGTCACGATAATTCGTTAGTCCCGCGATCCTGACAGAAATAAAAAAGATCATACTAAAAACACAACATTATAAAACAAACAATAAGAAAGCTGAGCATGTCCACACCAAAAAGTTACCAACTCAGTATTTGCTGGGCGATACACAACGCTGGTTTTCAGTTGATACCGAACACTGATACGACGTAAGTTTTGTAATACGATAAACCCTCTGTAACATAACATAACTTCATTTCAAACAAAACTTCCAATATTAGGGGTTAATTTACATCACATTAAGTGCGAATCGAGTTCGGCGAACAAAAGCAATTTTTCACCCGACCGCTTAGCACAGGGGGAAATTGCGCAACACTCCAAAGAAAAAGGTACAAATATACCTCTTTTGAACGCTAATTTATCGCTTACAGGTGGGATAATAGCATTATGCGAGACTATAGGAAACAGAAGTGTTTAGAAATTGATGGTCTGCGGCGATATTAATGTGGATAAGGTTCATTAAATAAATCAGTTAAGATGAAGATTCTTTATTTGTTTGAACGAAATGTGCATCATAATTATATTATTTGGTATTTTGTAGTTTCTGCCTTTTAGACGTGTTACGAGCAGTGGTATCGGTCCCAACTTACGAATTATGGGTTCGAACCCCGCCAGGCGCGTTACTTTGTGTAATTTATTTCATCACCACTGCTCTCTAAACAGTGAAGGAAAACATCGTGACATGTGACATCTACCAACCCGAACTGGGCCCGCGTGGTGGATTATGGCCCACTCCCTCTCATAGGAGGAGGCCTGTGTCGCAGTAGTGGGAACATTATAGGTTGATGATGATGATGACACGTGTAAAATTCATTAAATGAGTCCTCCTTCCCAGGACGGAGCGGAAGAGACTATCAGACTCATACCTACTGACTAAATCCAAGTTTTTCTTCAATAGCCTCTTACTTTCAGGGCCAAAGTTACCTGTTTGTGTATGTACTAGCAAATGAACTAGCTTTTGCTAGCGGTTTCACCCGCTACAACTCGAAAAATATCCCACAGGAACGTAAAATCGGGATAAAAACTATCCTATGTGTTAATATTAATCCAGGTTATAAACTATCTTGTGTACCAAATTTTACCCAAATCCTTTCAGAAGTTTTTGCGTGAAACAGTAACAAACATACCTACTTACACACATACATCCTTACAAACTTTCGCATTACAATATTAGTAGGATTTTTCTTTAATTGAACGGATGAGACAGCACTTCATACCAACTTATTTATTTTTGTAAATGACATTACTCTTCATCACGATTCATTAGTCTAAAAAGTTAGTAGAAAACATTTTAAAAATGGTAATTAAAAAAAATAAAGTATTCTTAACTTGTTCGTTCTATAGGTGTTCGTTTGCAAGTAAAGTTTCTTCATTTGATCATAATGGTATGAGGCTATAAAATTTACTGGCAAACAGGTGTTTTCAACCGGGAAGCTATCTCCATTTTAAATAATATTTTCACACGAATAAAACCTAGCACGAGTATTATTTATTTGCACAATTAGCTGACCACAACGAATGGGTGGATTTTAATAATTGTGGTTAATCCGTATTCGAGTTTAAATTAAAAATAACATTTTGACGCATGCTTTTGTGGTTTATTACTGACCTACCACAATTGGTTTAATCTCTAACACTGGGATTTATGCGAAGATCGTACTGTGAAATGTTTGGACATATTATTCGTCTTTAACTTTTACTGTGTAAAATTGGGTCTTTTATTTTGTTTTGCCATTTATTGTCGGGACAAGGTTTATTTTTTTACAAAATTGTTGGATGACCCGAAAGCTCGAAAATTTGAAGCTGAGCGAAGCTGGAGCAGGTCTACTTGTAGGAAATTAAACTCCGTTTTATTTCTTTAATTTCTTGTTCTAACGAAATTACAAGAAAACACATTTTCTCACCTCGACAACCTTTTTATACATTTACTCTGTATAGGTCAATGCATTTGCTGAAATGTTATACATACATACATAATACAAACATAAGCTTAATTTAAATAAAGGCCATGTGGAGTTAAAAACTACTAAAATTTTCTTTTGTGTATAAATACTAAAGTTCATTGACTTGCCATTGTTCTAAAAATAATAATTAGCCAAAAGAAAAATTAAATCATAAAAGTAATATCTGGTGTTGCCAGCGCATGCAAGGAATCAATTTGTAAGACCATTAATTAAATGGCTCCGTTAAATTGAAGCTGGCACGAATGGCTGCCAACACACTGTGATAAATTGCGACTTTCAGACATGTTTGTTTTTATTATTTTTGCAGGATCTCTGTCATTTGATGTCTACCTGTCTAAAAGCTTTTAACTCACTTTTAAATTAATGTACTCAATTGAATTTGTGTAAATAATTTGTAATAAATAATGGAAAAACAAAGTAGTGAGTAAACAAAACGTTAAGTTTTATGTTGGAGAATGTAAACGGTTGTCGCTGTATTACGATTATAAATGAATGTCCACTGATCGGTTTTGTGTAAATAATTTAGGATCTTCTTTCATTTTCATGCAGAAATATGTAGGTCATGGTATGGTCAAGGATATATCTCTGTACCATAATATATCAGCGTATTTTTTTTTTCTGTTACATAAACCAAAATTGACGAAGATAATAACGCTTCTAAAAATCACAAAACGTCACTCGGTCAGTATAATTTAACAGGCGTTATGACGACACAAGCCCCCACTGCCGAATTTAGAAGCGAATTTCATATTTGGTAATATTGTTGATAAAAAATGGGGTGCGGGGCAGTGGTCCAACTGCTCTATCCAACTAGTTGGACCATGACCCTTCACTAGGGGCAGTTGTCCAACTATAAAAATAGTTGGACCACCGCACCTGTTAAGAGTTCCGTGGTCCAATTCATTTAAAAATAATTTGCCCACCCTAAAAGCCTCAACTGTATAATTATGTATAAGTATAGAATTTTGTCCGACAATTAAAATTGTAGGTTGTTATTATCATTGGTCACAATGTATTTAGAGAAAAGCAAAAAAAAATGGTATATCAAAAACTAAATTAATAAAAAGAGTCAAAAGAATTATTTCAATGTGCTCAGTTTTTCTACTATTGCAGTGTGATATGAATATAACCGCAAACCAGTAGGTACCATACAATATATAATTCTAAAGTTGAGGCTTTTAGGGTGTGCAACTTTATTTTTAAATGAATTGGACCACGGAACTCTTAACAGGTGCTGTGGTCCAACTATTTTTAAAGTTGGACAACTGCACCTAGTGAAGGGTCATGGTCCAACTAGTTGGACAGAGCAGTTGGACCACTGCCCCGCACCCAAAAAATGATGATAATGATGCTGATGTATTAAACAGATTTTCAATTTATATGCAGTGCAGCAAACTATTCTATTGAAGCATTTTATAATGGCCAAAAGCTATTCAACTACAATAAAAAATATCTCAAACAATAGTCACACGCTACCCATTGTTAGATTTAAACCCGTGTTACTGAAAATATACGGTCAGGAAACATTTGAACATTTTTCAGTTTAAGGGGCAAAATAAAGTGTGATTGATGATAACTTTGTCACGTTGTAAAAGGCTGTGGAGACCTTTTGAAGCATTCCATTACGCAACGCATTTTTTACGTGGTCGGTAGGTTGAATCCGGTTTTGCGTTTAATGGTTTAATTTTTGGATGTAAATGTTTTGGTGTATTTTTTGAATATGCAAATAAAATAAAATAAAAACGAGCAAGACTCAGCGATTACTGTAAGTCGCATAAATGATGTTTAGCATCTGGACGCCTTAACTTGGTTAATTTCAATTTTCTAAGCCTTAGTTGTTAATCTGAACGTGAAAAGTTTTCATAGATCCAGAAAAAAAGATAGAAGTGGCAAAAAATTGATTTTTTTTTTAGCGTGTCAAGGTCATCAAATTTGTTCTCCCACCCAGCAGTGGCATACTTAGAGGTAAAAGTTTAAGCTATTGTCAAACACACAGGCGAAGCTCTTGCGCTTTTATTCGACTTCGTTCATAGTTCCAGGGACACACGCCGGGGTCGCGGGACTGTCTAAACAACATGTAACCAATTGAAGGAAATTGAAGAAAAACTGTGGATTTAAGTCAGTATGAGTCTGAGTCTATTCCTGTTCTGGCTGTTCTCTCCACCAAGGAGGATTCACTTGTAGTACCCTTAGCACGAGTTTTCACTCTTTTACTTTACAGCGTTTTTCCAGTATTTACAGCGTTTCTTGTATGAAAAAATGGAACAGCGCCTCTGGAGTGCGAAGAAGGAACAAATTTTTTCCTTGAAAATTGTCAAAATTCCAGTTTCAAATAATGAAAACTCGTGCTTAGGGTACAGGATGTTACCACCTAAAAAAAGTAAATGATAAATTTGAAACAGTTGAAAAATAAGCAGTAACTACTCGTCTCCATTGTCAAAAAGTATTAGCTTTTTCTGTTACACTTTAACTAAATTCCTTTGCCAAGTGCAAATAAGAGACTAAAGTGAGAGCACTACATATTACTGTGTTTGTAAGTAGTCAGCTCGCGTGCCTGTACTTCAGATGCCGTATTTGTGTCAATTATATATTCCTTGCCTCGCAAAGTCGCGGCACATTTCTTACACAGCTTGCAAAATATTTACACAACGTTCTGCTTATAAATTGTGTTAGTGAGACTTTAAACTTAGTGTTTTGTATCGTGGATTTAGATTTATGTAACAAAATTCATTTATGATAATTAAGTTGAAAATAAGTACTTTTTAAACGTCAATCATAAATGAAAGTCTTTAAAAATGTCCAACCGTCATTGGAAAGTATACAGTGTTTGAAAGAATTTTGAAACAAATTCAGCAGCACGACGGGTTTCGTATTTGGTTTCTAAAGTTGATGATTTGGTCGAAATATTACAATAATTACTTAATCGAAGTAGCTTGAAACGGTATCTTGTCAAGTCTAAAATTTTGGTTGATAGTGGGTTCAAATTAGAGACGCATTTTATTGGCTCCGTCGCAGAATGTGCACTTCTCAAAATGTCCACTGGTCGCAAAATGTATTACATAATCAATATTTATTTATTTATTTGGCTCACCAACAACAATTCTGTGTTACATAGAATGAAATCGGGTCTAGTGTATCAATCTGTAATATAATTTGTAGCAATCTAATAAACAACACACTAACATCAATATTGTATTTTTATCAGTACGTACACATGTAGAAAAACTTGATTCCACTATATGGATTTAATAACGATTAAAATCTCGTTACGTATAATAATTATTGTAATGTTTACTCAAAACCGTTGTTTTAATTGCCTTAAAATTTATCCTTTCACAATATACTGCTAATGACTACCAAGCACTAGTTATGCCTTACATTTCACTCTCATTGTGACTGTGTTTATACCATTAATTACAATAATTAGCAGTCGTTTCTTTAGACTTAAGTAACAAAGCTGTGAGCTCATTTAAAACATGTATGAAATAAACCCTGCTTTAAGAGGAAACATTAATGCTTACAGCATTTTTTTCTGTTACACATAAATGCTTACAGCATTCATTATGCTCGCAGCATTTTTGTACTGTAAATACTTTGCATTAAGGCTCTGAAAAGTTGAGTAATGAACGTATTTAAGTTTTGTTCTGAGAAAAGTAATTTTCTATTAATGTAGTTAATAAGCCCATTGCGTGTAGACTGACGGTCTGTAAGGATTAGGGAGGGATTAACGTTGCCTGCATGCGTAGGATTTATGAATTAATTTTAGGTACATTAAAGTTTTAAAGAATAAAGTAAACGATGAATTGAAACAACCAGTCAATCAAATTAAATCACTAGAGCGTTTGCATTAAAACAAAAAGTCACGTCATAGGAAGTTTTGGTCAATTGAGAAATACGTCTCTAATAATTTTGATTGAGACATAACAAACTAAAATATCCGAACTACATAAATAAAATACAATGCCTTCAAAGAAATAACTGTTTTTATTTAATTTCTTAATTTGTTTAAGATGATCAACCAACCATTCCTGAAACAACCAAGACGACCGCAACACAACCTATTTACAGTTCAACAGCGTGAATATACTATAGTTATGAACTAATATCAACATAGAGTAGGAAACCATGTTCTACGTATGTGCTCCCAAAATTCTTGTATTGAAACAGAGCGACCACAAAACTTGTGTGTTCGGAGCTGGAGGCCTAAAAGTTTGCTGCTCCGTTATCTAGTTGGGATGTTTACCGGTAAAGCATTCCGAGTAAATACCTCTATAACTATGTATTAAGGTCACACGGGCTGAGAGAGAGAGCAGTAGATAGCAGTGGTGGCCACCACTGCTGTCGTAGTCGGGACCGATACCACTGGGCCCAGTGGTATCGGTCACGAAGTGTAGGTCGTGGGTTCGAACCCCGCCAGGCGCATTACTTTGTGTAATTTATTTGATCCACTGCTCTTAAAACGGTGAAGGAAAACATCGTGAGGAAACCGGCATGCTCTAGAACTAAATTCGAAGACATGTGACATCTACCAACACGCACTGGGCCCACGTGGTGGATTATGGCCCACTCCCTCTAACCGAGAGGAGGCCTGTGTCCCAGCAGTGGGAACATTATAGGCTGATGGTGATGTGACACGGGCAACGTTTTCGCTGCATTATGAGGCTACAATATTACAGGCCAGCTTAAAAATATTTTCATAAATACTGGCCAACATAAACATTTTATTTTAGTTTAACTCGGTAATATACAAAAGAAATTATATTTATTTTTGCAGGCAGGTTTTTATAATCATTTTTAGACGTCGTCTTTTTACAAACTAGATGAGACCAGTGTTTCGTATCTTACTACTCTGAGAAGAAACAACCGAAACAAACTCAGAGGTCAGTGTCTCTTCAGTTTGAAAAGATTCCTTTTAAATTCATTAATGTTCATACATGAAATAACTTGTCCTGGTTACTCATTATACAGATTTTGAACCATTGCATAAAAGCTTTTGCTATGGAATTTGGTTTTAGTTGCTAACACCTGCAAGTCCAGACATTTTATTGGTCATGTCATACGAGGACCATGTAGGTTATTGTTTGAAATATTCTTTTAAAGAAAGAACCACACAGATTTGAGTGGACCTGCCCGCCCAGTCAATGCAAGCATTTGTCAGTTATCGTGTATATCTACAAAACAACAATCAATATTATAAATAAACTGAAAAAAAAAGCGTAACCCACATAACAAACCTAAACCAATATAGCTCATACGTCGGAAAAACCAAAAATGTGGGGCTATTTGACCGGGCCACACTAATTTCTGGTAGCAATATTGCCGGAAATTGAATTCATCATCATCTTCAGCCTATAATGTTCCCACTGCTGGGACACAGGCCTCCTGTCTCTGAGTGAGCCATAATCCATCACGAGGGTCCAGTGCGGCTTCCTCCACCGTTTTGAGAGCAGTGGTGACGAAATAAATTATACAAAGTAAAAAGTAATGCGCTAGGTTGGGTTCGAACCCACGACCTACAACTAGTATACCACTGGGCCACCACAACTGTATTGCAGCCATATACTACAGTAATTTTTTTTTAAATATAACCCATTTGGACGCACCTTTACAATAAATATTCTAGATCTAGATTATAACGTTGCCATGTACATTAGAATTGTCTATTAAAGTTAATGAACTGGTCATTTAGCTTATCATTCGGAAATGTTGTTGTAATTTTAGGAATTTTCGCATATCTGGAAAAGGTAAGTCTATTTAAAGTAGTCTAATCTCTGTTATCTGTTTTGTTTTGAATTCGTTTATCTATTTATTAGACCTGCTTTTGTCGGCTACATTGCTAGAGTAGATGTTGAAAATTAGCCTTCGGGGACGTGATGAGTCCATGTTACAAACTTTTGTTGCCGGATTTTAGCTGCAGTGGAACCCAAAGAACAACAAAATTGAGAGTGGGTTTTAGTTATTCAAGTTTGATTTTCCTTCTGCTCTAACCTAGTAGGATGACTCATTTGATAATATTATTTAGAACACTAAAAAAAGGTTTAACAGGTTAAAAAGAACCTTTAACCATGGTCGAAAACTATCGGTGTTCGTCTTTTATCAGTTGAAGTTCAGCATGAAAGAATTATAAATAAACAAAACTATCCAATATTTCACTCCGAACTTTCAAAATAGGAATAGTAAGGTAGGTGATGATGTGCTTATTCCTTACAAATAATGAACTGATAGCATGAAAGAACATCGTTGGAATGATCAGTCTTTGAATAGTTGATGTGAACGAGTAGAAACTCCTGAACAAAGTCACAAGAAAATGCAATAAAGGAGCTGTATAAACAGCGGTCTTCGTAGCAAGTCAGCGTAGCTGGCGTAGACATCGGCTACGGCGTAGCACTGGCTACTACGGGACATACGAGTACATCGAGTATTTGTGATAGAAAGAAAGATATATATTCTATCATTACTGTACACCAAAATTGTTACAAAATTATTTTACAATAAATTATTGTTAATTCGATGGTTACAATAGCGGTTTTATCGTTGACTAGTGTTTGCCCGCGGCTTCGCTTGCGTTATTTTAGAATTTGAGAAACAATACGGATCGTGTGGCGCCATCTGGAATATGACCGTAATTGTTTTCTCGGCAACAGCTCTCTTCTGTTATTCGGGATGTAAGATACCTTATATCCTCCTGACAACGTATACGCTAAATTTTGGGACGATCGATTCAGTAGGTGGTAATGCGTGAAAAGGTAAAAAACAAACATACTTGCATTATTATTATTAGTTTAGATCAATAATGTTATATCTAGGTACATAGTTTGCATAGGAAACGTCCATATTTGAGCGACATTAATTTCAAAGAACCGTGTTTATTTTAAACATTAGACTATCATTTTTGGGTTGATTTACAGTATCGCTGCAAATTGAACGTACGATAGCATTGCTCTTCTCCCTTTAGCAGTCCGCGTGATACCTAAAAAATAACTAATTATCTGACTCGATGAGTACAACTTGTCGTCGTTTCAAACAGAATCTATGCACTGGTTTGAACAATTTAAAATCGCGAATAATATTGAAATAAAAGTATGCACATTTTTTTTTATTATTTGAAACTCTCAGGACAAATATAAGAAAACGCAAAAAGTGAAAAAAAGAAACTGCGAGATTTGATCCAGAGACCCCTTGCACGAAAGTCAAGCAGGATACCAACCAGACTGGCTAGTACGCTGACAGTGACTTCCAAATAGCGGTTCTTATACAAATGTCAACAATGACTGAAAATCAACATATTATAAAATTGCTAATCCCCCAAAGGGAATAGCGTAATTATACATATCCTATAAATAGAAGAGCAGTTTAAGGAATATTTGGGGAAAAATTGACTAAATAATATCCAGTGGTTTAGCTTCCAACTATCAACAAACAGATAAAAACAACAAAATTCAAAATTGCTTATCTCCCAGGAAAAATAGCGTAATAATACATAGCCTATTAACAGAAGCATATTATTAGGAATATTTGAGGAAAATTTGATCGACAACTTTGCAGTAGTTTAAGAGATAGATCAAATAAAAAAAACATAAAAAATTTCGAAAAAAAAAAAAAGTTGATTTGGCATCAGAATCGATCCCTTATCTCGAAAAAAATACAAAAAGAAAAAAATATTCAATGTACAGGAATGACAGCTCTACGATTTTATTATATGTAAAGAAGATAAAGATAAAGATAAAGATAAAGATAGTAACATTTTTCAGATAATATTATTGTTGGTGCTTTGGATACGCAATCTCATGAGCGAGTTCGATCCCCGAACGGAACAAATATTTATATAATCTACTAGTAGTTATTCCGGTATTTGTGTATGTAAATTCCTATGTAGAAACGCACCTACGATACAGAAGTAATTTCTAGTGGGAGTATTTTTTTTTACATTAAAAAAAATCAAAAAACAAAACAAAAACCTAGATAGATTGTACTCGTATCAATTGAAATGAGACTTCTATCGATAAATTGTCCTCGCAATTTATCCATATGTTTCAATGAAATTGATAGTTGTTGGCAACATATATGTACAGTCACGAGCAATAACATGTATACACTTAACAAAATTCAAACGCAAATTACTCGTCAATCACTGGTTTCCATTTCGAAATAAGATCTACATATTTCGTAATAGTATGGATTCTAAAATAAAAGTCTAATGAAAACAGAAAAATCAATATAGTAGCAGAAAAACGCTTTTGAATACTGCTCAGTGTATACATACTATTGCTCGTGACTGTACTATTATGATTTCAGTATCTAAAGGATTTAGTTTTTGGTCAAGAACTAATATAATTTTCTCTTTGGCCACTGATTCCAATTACTGTAGCTATTTTCGGTTCTCTTGACCCTATATACGAACTATTTGTTTCGGACCTTTCGTCCCGTTTCGTGAAGGTTTTATTTATAATTTAATGCCAGAGGTTTTGATACGAGTAATTTAATACATAGGGCCGAATCTCCCTTGGAAGTCGGAAGCTTAGCCGAATGGACCCGGAGAGGAAGTTTTACGATTTCATGGATTAGTGATCCAGATTAGTTGGGATAATGTATGGTATAAACTATAATGGGTAAAGATTTGGCATTAAGTGTGGGTAGGCTTAGATTTTGTTGATTTGGAGGACTAATTATAGGGATTTTTCCCTAGATACGAGTACAAGGACTTTTCGCAAACATAAGCCAGTGCTTATGTGATTATGTGCAACTGGGACAGTTCCCAGTTGATCAATATACGAGTAGTGGGGATTTTTTTTTGGGGCTTCACCAGACGGATCAGTCCATTTTCTTTTATAATAATTTCTATATTCCACCAATGACATGATACCAATGGCAGCATTAAATGATGATTATTATTTATGATTGGTAATTGTTTCAGTCGATGACTTGTTTATTTATTTATTTCATTTGATGGAAGATTTACAGCTTAGAATTTATGAAAGAGTGGTGAAAATTAATAGTTATAATATTCCACAACTATCACACAACCCCATCTAGTCCCAAACATTTTTCCTGGGTGGGAATCGAAGCCACGACCTCCAGCATAACAGTCAGGGTCACTAGCCACTAGTTCACAATTCACTTCACTTTAATGATGCTATTTTATTTGTTTATTTTATGAAACGGAATGTAGCTGGGAAATGAGAGGTGATTGACTGATATAGAATACCAACTACAAAAATACAGGGAATCCCATCTTACGTATGCAGGTTCAATGTTCTACATATTTTGGACTATAATTACCAATTTTATCAAACAGACAACTCATAAGATACGCAATCCAAATAATGTCAGAAACAAAAAGTTACTAACATGTAAAAAATACCGATAAATTATTCTGTTAGAAGGTAGTATAATTTATTCTCCTAACTTTACCTCATATACGGCAAAACATTCAACGCACAACTTTAATGACAATGGGCTAATGTTGGCAACACTGCGCTAAGCAAACTTGTCAGTTCCGCCAACACTCGGGAGTCCAACCGGAACCGGAAGCTGGTCTCCACACAAGTAACCATGTAGATTGTATACCTAACTGCACAACGGCCATCACAATTCTTGTACAAAAACCAACCTTACCGCTATCAGATCAAGATGCTTTTTGCAATGTAATGTAAAGGATTGAAGTGCGGTTGGTAATATAGGAAGCTTAGTAAATATTAGGTGGGAGTCTCGAGTTGAGAACAATGTCATAAAATAAATTATTTGAGTTGTGGGCATAAAGTGCTAATATAGTGACCGTCTGCGATGATGTATTACTTAGTAAACCAGTTTTGAACGAATACACACCCAGTTGCTTTATGTATTTTAGAGCTTCACGTACTCTGGATACATATTGTTTCATGGTTTTTGTTCAGAACTAATTTATTAAAACTACCTTTTATTTATGTGGTCATATCGTCAAACGAGCTCAAGAGGACTCCGGGCAAGACCGTGCCCTTCAATAGCCCTTTACGTTCCGGAACAACATCCTACTGCTGGGACACGGGCCTCCTCTGTGTGAGAAGGAGTGGGTCGTTATCCACCATGCGGGTCCAGTACACATTGATAGATGTCGTAGGTCTTCGAATTTTTCATTTTTCATTTTGCGAAGAAGTGATGCACGCCAAGGAGGCGGCTGAGCGGGAAAGAGAGCATGCTTCTCACTCTTCCCGTACCAGAAGATCAGCCGGGCGTCGAAGAGCGCAAAATGATCTCCGTCCACCGTAAAGAGGGGCCTGCGGGTGACAAACATCGGGCTTAATCGTCGCTCGATAAGCTAGGCTCTAACAGGAGGTGAGCTTCAAGGAGAACGTGCGATGAAGTAATTGCACTTGGAGATAGGCCTGCCGTTAATAGCGGGCCGATACCAGTTGGGGGTGCGAGCGAATGTTTCATATATATCCCGGGCCCCCGACCAATGGTATAAGAAGGAAAGTGGGTTTTTAGTCGGTTTGAGTCCGATATAACCCTCCGCCTGCTCTATTCGGAGGGTATCCGTGAGGATATTCCCACTCAAAAAAAAAAAAGAAAAGTCTTCGAATTTCTAATTATAAGACATGCCGATGTTTTCCTAAACCATTTTGAGAGCAGTGGTAATGAAATAAATGACACAAAGTAATGCGCCTGGCTGGATTCGAACCACTGCTCCTTACCGGGACATTAGAGTACCTAGTTTTATTTTGAATTAGTAAACAGTTTCAGTGAAAAAGGAGTGTTATACTTTTAATTAAACATCATCAAGCAATACTATAGTTTTGTGGCTAATGTTCATCTACTACACACCTTCACAAATCACTTTATCTTTTTCCTTTACTTATTATATTGTTGTTCTGTCATGTTTGTGACTAATAAAAACCTTTTCGTTCTTTCTTCTTCTTTCTTTTCAAATAATAAAACAGGCACCATAGCCACTCATAACATTCTAAAAAGAATTTGAAAGCATCAGTCTTCATATTACGAGTATCTTGCCTACTTTTCACACCATTAAAACCTATAGTTACAGGCTTTCATGCACACAATAGTTGCAACAATAGGCCACAGAAGTAGATAGCAATTGTGAACACTCATTATGAACTGGCTGAAAACAATAGCGTGTAGTTCAGTGGCTTAATGTTAGCGTTTAAACAGTTGCAACAAAGGCGTTGCAAGTGTCAAACGGGGAAGATTTTCAGCAGAGATGTCTAGCAGTGCAGACAATCTCGTTTGAGCACTATTTTGAAATAACAGGCAGTCAACGTTTACCGTTATCACAATAAGAGAATCATATGTTGGCCACTTGTCTAAAAAAATGTCAACGTTAAACGTTGATGTAAGGGTCGTTTTGCAGATACACTTTTTTAGAGAAGTGTGACACATGTTTAAATTTTTGTGGTACCTACTGAACAGCTGATTTCTTTTTCATGATTTCAGGTTTGTTCCCATCGTAAAAGTTGTTGGTTATCATGAGCACTATCACGTGTTTAAGTAGTATAATAATAACCAGTCATCTTATATTTTGCACTCCTGCAAAACATTTATCTAGAGTAAAATAATTGTGTCGGAAAAAAGTTAGCAGATTCGCAGTTAACTACGAGTATCTAAAAATGTTGGTACCTATACAATGGAAATTAATATACTGTCTATTACCTTACCTAACTACCTATATTATAACCATTATCATAATATTTACGTATAGGTACTACTCATATTTTTGTTAAAAATTATTTCACTATGTAAATTCATAAAAATGGTTTAAAATTAATATAGAAACATGAATACAAAAATATAAAAAAATCTTCATAGTAAATAATTAGGTCCCTAAGTCTCTTCTACTCTTAATTAAATCTTATCGCGCTGTCCTAAGACTGGTATTTACGAGTCTTTACTTGTCTAATAAATATTGCTTACAGCGAGGCCAGAGGCTAAAGTTTGTCAAATATTTGATGTACACTAAAATTCTATTTAAAATACATTATTAGAAGTTGAGTTTGAAGAAACTTCTTTCAGGATTTATATTTGGGGACAAAACCCTTTTCATTTTAATGATTTTACCACGATAAAAGTGAATAATTTATTTTAAACTAGCGATTCTTTCCAGCTTCACGGTTTATACTATTAAATAAAATAAAAAGTGAGTTTAGATAAAAATATAAATCATACAAACCTTGGAAATTGCCTACACAACAAAAAATTTCAAGTGACAAGCTATCAATATCAATTTCAATTTCGGAAAGGTTTACGGATGACAGTGATCAGGGGTACTTTATTTTTTATATCTACTTACATTTAACTGAAATCATAATAATTATGAGTAAACATTAAAACAGGTACAGCTGTTAAGAAGTAATGTGCTAAAATACTTTTTACGATAATTTCATTTATATAAACAGATCCAGCAATACTAGAAATGACATGCTACCAATAAACACACACAGAACTATCAGAAGTACGCTATTTTATTGTAGGCTTCCTTTTCTTTGAAACCCACCTCACTGATTTAATAACTTTATACCTGGCCTCAGTATAAAGGGTACTTTCTTAGAAAAATAATCAAAGCTCAACCTAGCTTTCCTTTCCAAAACATAAACCTTTGTAGAAAAGAAAACGATATGAAATTGAATGAACACTATTTTAAAAGCAATACTATGTTGTTACAAAGCCTTCTGCACTTAGGATTCCGTACCGAAAACTCAAAACGGTACCCTATTGGCCCCTTCATAATTACACAAGGCGACGCAAGACACCAATACTTACGAATTTGCCATCCATTGACACGTGTATTATATTGCATTAGTCACCGAGAAGTTGTAAGGTATCGGCATGCATCTCGTTGTGTGCGAACGGGCTTACTAAGACGCCATTGTCCGTCATAGACAGTTGAAGTTTTCACGGATAATGTATTTCTGTTGTAGTTGTAACAACAAATACTCGTACTAAAAAATTGAATGAAATTAATATTTAAGGGGACTCCGATACATCAGACATTTTTTTTGTATATCTTGGTACGGAACCCTACGTGACCGTGTCCGACTCGCACTTGATCGGTTTTTAACCATGTATTTTGGATGCACTTTGTTCAGACCACTTTTTGAACAGCAATCCTTCGAAAACCTCGTCCAGTCAACTTCATCCGCCTAGGACAAAAATACTTTTGCCTACACCGGTACTAAAAGTTTCAAGCCAATATTGGGTTAGGTGTTTTATCCAGCGCTTTTAACAAACAAAGTTTCTCTTTATAGCAGAATAACCATATTAAAGCTAAGCTAAAAACTCTGAAATGTCGAATAAAAAGCGCGAGCGAAACATAACGGCATTTTCAATACGTGCGGGCAGTGACAACAGTGGCATGCGCCATTCGAATTGGTTTTACTGGGTGACTTGTTAAACTGTGGACATATTGAAGAAGGGGAATTCAATTATTCTTTGTCGTCGTCGATATAAATATAGTGGTAAAGGCCCCGACTAACGAGTGTTCGAACCCAGCCAGACGCATTACTTTGCGTAATATATTTCAGGAACACTGCTCTCAAAACGGTGAAGGAAAACATCGTGAAGAAACGGCGGTAAGTTCTAGAACCAAAAATTCGAAGGCATGTGACATCTACCAACCAGCTCTGGACCCCCGTTGTGGATTATGACATCACACAGAGAGTTGAGGACTGTGTCCCAGCTGTGCGAAAATCAATAGGCTGATGACGATGATGAAGGCAATTACATTTAGAAAACATCATTGTGGATAATTAAACTACTAAAAGCCTTGCATTTACACTAGTATTACAAAACGGACTCAGTTGCCATAGCTACGGTTCATAACGCCTACCAAATCGTATTCTTGTCTAGAATGGGCGATCTTCAAAAACAGATGATTCCCCACGAAAGTTTACCAATCATGGACATTTCTGTAGTCTTGTCGCTGTGAATGTGTCTGATATTCACATATTTCACATAATATATTTTTGAAAATTCGGTTAAACCTGTAAGGACAAAATGCGGATGTAGCTCCGGACATTGAGCCGTAGCAGATAATGTACTGCGCACTGAAGTATCTTTGTGGTATCCGGTGTCCGGACTTCACAGCATCTTTTTGTTTTTATCTTTTTGTTAAATTGTTTATACATCATTATTTTTTAAATGTTGAGTTTCTTTTGGTTTCGTAGCCTACAATGAACCCATTGTGTCATAATGTCCATTTGTCTAATCCGCAGCGTAGCTCAGAGATGCTTAGTTTTAGTATTAGAAATCTGATAATTGGCATGAATATACAGATAAGAGACAGGTAAAACAGACAGTTTCGAACCAAATCTTAAACAAATTCTCTTCAATTCAATTTCTTCCAATCATTTTTGAGATATGAAAGCTCTTTTAGTATAATAGTAAAAAGTATATAATTATATAAGTATACCGCATAAGAGTAGCCGCCGTATAGTATAGACGCAACATAGGCATTGAATTGCGAATACAAATCTGTTTTTATTTATTGCATGGTTTCCTCTAAGGCAGTTCATACCTCGTGGTAACCCTAAAAAATGTATACTTATTTTTAAGTTATTTAAGGATGGGATATAAGGTCGCGGTAGCCCACAAAAGAGATGGCGAACGAATTGTGTTTTCCTTGAGATTCGTAAAGCATACAGCCGTGACCCAGTAGTGGGACAATAAAGGCTAGCTGTCATAAAGTAATATTCTTCATAACTCTATTATGTACGAGTATTATGAATTTCCTTGTCTAAGTCCCTCGTTTTCCCCGTCATACTTTTTATAGACACAAGCGCGCAGTGAGCTAGTTGTAATACGGGCAGCGCCCTAAACATTCACAATTCATATTTTGTCCCCAAATGATCTCAAATTAGATCATGTTTTAAGTTCAGGTCCTATGAATTATTTAGAGCATATTTTCACAGTGTTTTCCGCTCCAACAAAGGTTATAAATAACCTTGTTTTGAGCCGAGAACAATTACGTTATTACCGCCCGTGTAATTATTTAAATACGTACCTGAATTAAATATGTATTTACTACTTGGTTGGGTAAATATTAGGTTCGTGTTAATTAAATTCTGAACTGTTTTTGTGGTAAACAGAAGCCTTTACTGTACTCGTTTTCGAAGAAAAAGGTCGACAAGTTTTGTTTCGGAGAGATGGATTGAAGTCTGAACTAAGTTAATTGTAGGAATTCATTAAATATTTTATTTAAAAATGCAAGTCACGTTCATTGGAAACTACAATAGTATTGTATTCAGAACTACGACTTTTGAATATTTAATAATATTTGAGAAGAGAATTATAAACTTTTTAAGTAGTTGTAGTCTATAATTTCATAAATATCTTTCGTTTTATTCTTTCGCGAGCTTAGTTTACAAATTACCTAGACAAAATATGTACAACAAAAATTATGATAAATTAACACACTTCCCCTCACTAAAAAACTAGTAAACTGGCAGTGTGCGTACAAAAATGCGCAATTTGTGGTATTGTCAGATGACAAAAAGCCGTCGTTTGTCCTCGCAAGTCCTCCATTTGGCGGGTAGAGCCCCTCCGAGGTCGTAACACTTTTTTATTCGTAAGATTACGATGGCAGTAAAATGTAAAGTGATTCCGTTTTTCTGAACACGACAGCGGTGTTGTTAACATCGTTATGAAATGTATTAACTATTACAAAGGTCGTGCGGCGAGATTAAAGAGATGGTTCAAGTGGAAGCTCATTTATGTTAATGTTCTTAACAGATTGTGGTAAGAAAATTGTGGAGAATGTAAAAGTTTTGTTGTTAATTTTTGTAGGCACGTGCAATGGAAGCTGTCATAATATTTTATGCTGAAGTGAATTCAGTGTTTATTTCTTAAGTGCTAAGCTTTGTGATATCAAATGTTGGTCGAAATAATTAATTGGAATCGAAGAGTAAAGCGCGGGCCACATAAAAGACGGTTCACCCTTGTTTGGTAGAACAATTTTTGATATAATTTTACTTATTCGAACAACGTTTGATAGTTTGTATAATGTCGGTTAACGTAATTTTCATTTCATCGAATATTTATTTGCGATAACAACATTTGATCTATTGATCAAAATAACTCAAAGGTATAAGAGTTATGTAAGTAAATATAAGGATAAGATATTTGATATTTTATACGGGGTTGTTTACTTTTTAATTTACTACTTTTAAACACCTTAAATAAACACAACATTTATCAAGAACACATTTTACTCCCATTCATCTCAATCTTCCATAGGTTTAAAACATCAAAGTAAGAGCCGAGACTCCTTTCATAAGACAATGGTGGCTCTACGCTCGAGAATCCGTGGCCAACACTCGTCGAACAAAAGACAACTTTAGTGCGCCCAACATGGCGGATTGGCGGCAAAAACTACTAGTGCTCTAACTAAACTAATTTGGGTTCGTATCTGTAAGGCTGCATAAAGTTGACGAACATGAAAATAGACTAAGTAAAAAATATGGGTTCCAAAATTATGTTTGGCAAAGCGATCCATTACTGGGTTCGACTTCCGCAAGGATCTCATCATCATCATATCAGCCCGGGATCACCCACTGCAGGGTATAGGCCTCCTCCCCTATTTTATGCCATATCGCTCGGTTCTGTGCGTCTCTTATCCATCTATTCCCCGCTATCTTGACGATAATATCATCAACGCAACGGGCTTTTGGGTCTGATTTCTTCTGCCGAACCATGGCCACCATAACTCCATCTGCCATCTCTGCGTCTAGTGAGTTGAGGTGCACGGATCTAATACTTGTATTGCCTAAAATTAGTAGTTGTTCCGGATCTGGGTGCTTATATATTGAGTTTTCCATGTTTGTTAACGCACCCACGACACAGGAGAAGTTCCTGGAATTACGTTTTTAAAAAAAAAGGTTGCACTCCAGGAGTGCCGGTAGAAGTGAAAACTTTTTTGTTACTATGTTTTATTTTTAATTTGAATGACGTCTTACTCATTTTCGATCAGGGTCACGTGACCCTGACGCGAGTTTTAAATTTTTTACCCATTACAGAAAAAGTGTACAACGCCGCTAAAGAAGTTTTCACTTCAAAAAAGAAAAGAAAGATTTAAATGTGAAACCATAAATAAGTATAAAATTTTTTTTAATACCTTAAATCAGCGTTTCCTAACCTTTTTCGGCCACGGACCCCCTAGAAAATCAAGCACAGTTTTCACGGACCCCCTTAATAAAATAATAATTTAATTGTAATCTTAAATCCGATTCGACTTGTAATCTGATTATTATTTCACTCACTCACATCATTCGTTCAGTCTTGTTCACCGCCGAGCTAACCAAGCGTAGCGATTACGAGACATTAGCATTTATGTATGGGCCAGAGATAATGATACCGTGGACCCCCAAACATATACTCGCGGACCCCCAGGGGTTCGCGGACCACAGGTTGGGAAACACTGCCTTAAATCATAAAATGGAATTCAATGATTTGACGCGCAGGTAGACGATGATCTCCGGATGGGTGAGTAATAATGGGTAGGTCCGTCCGATCAAGGACTAGGCCGATGATGGCAGTGTTTGTCAGTGTTACGGGACTATCTGCTGTAAATCGCTATAGATTGGTGTCCACCTAAAGCAGGGAGGACTGATTTTTCCAGTTCAAAAAACAGTAGACCAAAAGAAATATTATCTGAGTACCTTTAAAATACTTTCAGAGTAAAATAATGGTCCTAAGTTGCTGCTAACACAGGCAGATTTTCAAATTACAAAATTGTATTCCCTATTTGTTTGACAGAACCAGCAAAAATATTATCCCGGCAAAATAACGAGACTCAACAAGAGCTAGTTAACTTAAGTACTGGCACAAAGAAGTAGAAATGAGTACCTAGGTACATACTAGATGAATATTATTCATCGTATCAGTCGTAGGATGTCCACTGCTGAACATAAAAGCCTCCCCCATAAATTTCCAATAGGATCGGTTGGAAACGGTTTGCATACAGTTCGATCCTGTGATTTTCATCAGATGAGACCTTGCCGGTGGATGTCACAAGCTGCGGCTGCTTGTTGAGTCTCTGCGGTGTGCGTGGTCTCCATTTGAGAAGCTAAGAGCGCTTGTACAGAGTAAACAGTGCATGTAGCTGGAGGAAGTAGGACCTGAAACTGCGTTAAGCGGGCACCCCCGCGGTTTCATACAAAAGAGGCGCGCTCCGCACCCTCGCAACGGGGCCCGCATCCGTGCGACGGTTGCCCGTCGCGGGCGCCCGCTTATCGTAGTTTCAGGCCGGGTGCGGGTTACACGCGCGAGAAATGCGCGCAAGCTACTTGATCAAGTTACTCGCTTGTGCACATGGTGTAAATGACTGGAGCAAATAAAGACACGGGCTACTTGCGCAAGCTGTATGTGGGTACAAGTTATTTGTTCACATGGCATGCGAGAGCGACCCCCGGGCGCCGCAGAACACGTGAATTAGTCGGGAGGTGGCTCGCTTTGTTACATGCTCGACTTGCTAGACCCGCCCATTTTTGAAACGATAAGTTTCCGGTGCATATAACCCGCGCACGTGCCTCAACATGCTCAAGCTACCTGCACCATGTACAAGCGCCCTTACGGCCCAATCGGCCTTCAGTTCTGCTTGTTATGTGGCCTGCCCACTGCCACTTCAACTTGCTAACTCGCTAAGCTAGGTAGTGTAACAAATATTATATATCCTAAATATCCTGTTTTATATTTAAAGACAGTGTTAGTGACCTCTTTAGTTTACAAACTTATTTCTTTGTTCGTAGTTCACAAATAAAACTGTCTCATCCAGTTAGTCGGGCGAAGCAACTTTTATTAAATTAAAACCCGGCAGATCCTGGAAACCAATAATTGGAATGAGACCTAATTTTTCTTCACTGGTCTTGTGGTCTGGTCTAATTTTATGTTAAAAAAAGTTTTTTACTTCTAAATTTAATATTAGGACAATAAGTTTTTGTTTGTAATTTTTAAGCTTAGTGGTTCTATCGATTGTTTGTATTCTTTTTTTTATTCTTCGTGCAGCGGACATGGAAATGGAAATTCTGTTTTTTGATAAAAAAAACTTTATCCTAATCGTGGTAACGAACTTCGGTGGAAATCGCTGATCTTACACTAAGATATCCGCACTCGCAAGCAGTCGCAAAATAATGCAGATCAAGTTTATTTCCAATAAAAAAAAAAACGTTGCCTTATACTAAGAATTTCTCGTGTATCTCGGCGGCGTTTACGAACATATAAATTCAAACACACATACGCTCAAAACGCCCAGACCCAGAACAACTACTTGTGGATAATACAATATTTGCTCCGTGCGGGAATCGAACCCGCGATTTGCAGTGCAGCAGTCAAATCGCGCTAACCTTGCCGTGGATTGAGACACAACATTCATTTAAGCAACGTATGTTTTGGGTAATCATTTTATGCAATATTTCGTAAATACGAGTAGTTGATACCAGAAATCCAGAATTCAACTAAGATTTGCAGTGGTATAGCACAGTGGTGGCCCAGTGGTATCGGACCCGATTTACGTGTTGTAGGTCGTGGGTTCGAACCCCGCCAGGCGCATTACTTTGTGTAATTTATTTCATCACCACTGCTCTCAAAACGGTGAAGGAAAACATCGTGAGGAAACCGGCATGTCCTAGAACCAAAACTTCGAAGACATGTGACATCTGCCGATCCGCACTGGGCCCGCGTGGTGGACTATGGTCCACTCCCTCTTACAGAGAGGAGGCTTGGGTCCCAGCAGTGGGAACAATATAGGCTGATGATGATGATGATGATTGCAGTGCTATTGTCAGTAATAATAAAAAGCATCAAGGTTCGAGAACCTTCGACTGGTCAAGTGTTTACCAAAACAAAGTGAAAATACGTAGTATCTTATTTATCATAAGCCGGGCTCAGGCAGTTATCTCAAGGTTATCAGTAAGTATTAATGAAACATGTGTACCTACGCGAGATGAGTTTGTAACTAACTGTAACTTTCATGACGTCTTCGTAAGTTTATGCCCCTGTGGCTTAAAATTCTGCTTAGCCGGATAGTGCTTTCCGGTACCGGAAAAGACTATTCTAAAAGACTATAGGCAGAACTTTGGTCCTTACTATTTTTTTTTTGTGTTGGTTCATACAAAAAACGGTGAAGCATAACATCGTGAGGAAACCGGCATGTCCTAGAACCAATCATTCGTAGACATATGACATCTACCAACCCGCACTGGGCCCGCGTGGTGGATTATGGTACACTGATCTCACAGAGAGGAGGCCTGTGTCCCAGGAGTGGGAAAATAATAGGCTTATAATGATGACTCAACATTTTCCAAGGTCTAAAGCGCTCAGTTCTTTTTTTACATAAATGAAACCTTTTTGTATTTTTCTGTCATAAACGTATTTTGTTGCTTGTTTAGTGATTGCGTTTCGTTATTTAAATAATTGAAAGCTAGTAAGTTTGCATGGCTCGGGGTCGCGAGACTTACGACTTACCGTGACCCCGGAACGTAAAGGGCTATTGAAGGACACCGTGGATTTTAGTCAGTACGAGTCTGACAGTCCCTCCCGGTCTGCCCTGGGTGGGAGCGCTCACTTGATGATTTTACCACGCTTAAAAAAAACTTACGAGCGAGGAACTAATTTATTCCATCAAATTAACGTCAAAGTTCCAGTTTACGTCACAAAAACGTAAATCTCGTGATAAGGCTTCTGAATTGCGTGACAAACATACCTAATACTTTTACTACTTTTCTACTGATTTACTGACTATGTCAGTTGACCACGAAGTGATGATAGTATTATTATTATTATATTTAAACATGCATATTTGTTTAAAATTATATGTATTTAAATCATGCAATATAGTAGTATTCATTTTCTCTCTTTTAAAATTAAAACGTTGCCCCACAATAGAAAATTCTCCTGTTTTGTGGGTGCGTTTACAAACATAATATAAACTCACATAAACTAACGGCCCCTGTTTACCATAATGTTCAGGTCAATCAATAACAACATAATCTTAAGTGTGGCTTCGTTTTTTTACGTAGCAACATCATCAAGTGAGTCCTCCCACCTCGGGCAGGGATCTTAAGTGTGGCTGGGATAACAAAGCAACTTAAATAAACCATTGAGCTCAGTTGGTTTGTTATAAACTTTACTTATTTCTTTCTTGAAGCAACTACCGTGGAACCAGTCAACGAAGAATAATTATTACAATGTTAGGTACATTCGTGTAACCTGCTTAATTTAATACAATGCGTGCAACTCTGATTGTTATGTAGCGACCATGTCAGTTTAAAAACGTACTTATGTTATGAAAATAAAGTCTGATATCCAATCAAATACCTAATCTTTCAATTTACATCTCATGTATCTTTCTCATTCATCTCTCTCGATGGCAGAGAACAATTCACCGCTGTCCTTTTTGAAGGACATGCAGAATAAGGTCAGAGAAGACTTACAAATGTCATTCTAGATCACCCTTACTCCACCCTTCTTACCACGCCTTTTGTGTTTCCATCCAATTGTAATTATAAGATTAAAAATAATCTAATAGTACATTAATGATTTTCAGTTAGCTGTACCCGCGATTTTGTTCGTGTGTTTAATTTTCATACAAACTTTCATCCCCTATTTATCCCCTTGGGGGTAGAATTGATCAAAATCGTTTCTTAGCGTATGCCTGCGTCATAATACATAAATCATCTACCTGCATGCCAAATTTCAGCCCGATCCGTCCAGTGGTTTGGGCTGTGCGTTGATAGATCACTATGTCAGTCACCTTTGAGTTATATATTAGACTAGCTGTGCCCGCGACTTCGTTCGCGTGGATACCGGAACTTAACAATGGATTTTTTATCAAATTGACAAAGTTTCATACAAAGTTTTATCCCCAATTTACCCCCTTGGTGGTAGAATTTATCAAAATCCTTTCTAAGCGGATGCCTGCGTCATAACATCTACCTGCATGGCAAATTTCAGCCCGATCCGTCCAGTGGTTTGGGCTGTACGTTGATAGATCACTATGTCAGTCAGTCACCTTTGAGTTATAATATATTTAGATTTAGATAATGTTGCCACGAACAAAATATCCTATGTTCTTTTATAAACCTGAGCTTTAATCTTGAATCAAGTATTATTAATCAATTAAAATCATACTTCGATTAAAGCCTTCTTTGATAATTCTAAACGACATTTACTTCAAAGCAATTTACTCTAAACGGAACTTCTAATAATGAATTAACTTTTCAATTTAAAAAGTAAAGGATTAAAAGATTCAGTAATATTTTTCGACTTCGGTATAATTTTTAATTTCCTAGCGGCCATCTTGGGCTTGGTATAATTATTTTCCGTGCGACTTGGCTGAGTAATTGCCAGTCGTCGTTTTTGTAAACGGTACATTAAACTAATGTGACAGAAACATTTGTCTCTTGGGCAGACCCAGCTAATTTAGGAAATGAAGCCTTTCGACATTCTTTCTTTCGGTCTTTCACTTTATTTAGATGTCACGAGTGATACTACGTGTTTATTACTTTTTTTTATTGTGGTAAAATCATCAAATTATATCTCTCACCCATATTGTCAGACTCGTATTGACTAAAATCCACGGTATCCTTCAATGGCCCTTTACGTACAGGGGTCACGGTAATTCACGAGTTTCTGCGCCTACGGTGGCTGAAGATCGTCTGCCGATCTACCACTGATCTACCACGGCTGGGGTGGAAGGAGGACGCTGTCCTCTCTATTACGCGGACGACCTCCTCCTTTGCGAGCATGATTGCTTCGCAGAAGGAGGCAGCCTCTTCCCATTCCATCTCACGTGTTTATTACTTAGAATATAATTGAAAATACATATTGGTTTAAAGGACACAGGAAAAAATCTTAGTTTAGATTCCTACAAAATCTGAGAAAAATTGGTCTTTCTTGTCAATAAAATCTTTTGAAATCAATGAAAATATCACTTTAATTTTGAAGCAGCTGACTACTGTTACACATCAGATATTGTGGTAGGAGTTACATTAATGTAGGAGAATTTAATTAGCGAAGGAGGTGGATAAAGTGACGAAGAGGCAATCCTCTACCTCACGTTACAAGCGCCTCGGTAGACGCCCAAAGAGCGTCGGGGATAGCGAAACGATTTTCAGCCACAGTAGACAGACCAAGCCCTCAAGAAGCTGTTAGCAAATTGACAACGGAGTCAAACGCCTGCCGAAGTCTCAGAACTGTTCAAAAAGGTACCAAAGCCCTGGAACACAAAATGAAACAGGCAAAGTTAAGAATTGCCCAGATAAGTCTGTCAGTCCTTTCCGTTCTACCCAAGGACTCATTTGATGAATTCCTTACCCAAAAAGGGGTCACATAATATTTGATGTGATAACTATTACCCCAAATATTATGAGAAATTCAATGATACCTCCTTCCTGACTAATATGGCTCCAAGGGTTCCTAAATTCCAATTAAATAACTCATAAACCCATCTGCAATTTAACCCGTAATAGCTCTTAATTTTAAACTTCGTAATAGTTAAACGGTTATTATGAAATGGTGCCACTCTGCGTTACACTGTCTGGGAATTCAAACTTGGTGAGGACTAGCAATGTGAAATTGCATCATAGCCTGACGCATTGTAGGGAAAGACAGCGTTCTTAACTCAATTCAGGATGTTTTATCTACTTGCGTGGAGCAGTGGTGGCCAAGTGTTATCGGCCCCGATTTACAGAGAAAAAACAAACAAATCCAGAGAGGCGCATTACTTTGTATAATTTATTTCATCACCACTGCTCTCAAAACGGTAAAGGAAAAAAAACATCGTGAGGAAACCGGAATGTCCTAGAACCAAAAATTCGAAGACATGTGTCATCTAAACGCACTGGGCCCGCATGGTGGATTATGGCCCACTCCGTCATACGGACATAGGCCTACTCTCTGAGGAGTAGGCCTATGTCCCAGCAGTGGGAACATTATGGGCTGATGATGATGCTATTATTATTGTAACATTGAAAGGTTAAATAATAAGAAAAATAGGTATAGTTTTTCGAGTTTATCAATCACAAACAAACAGACACAAATAAATCTTTCCATTTTTACTTTTATTTGATTAATTAATTAAACTAAAATTATACTTTCGCACGTCGTCCACTTGAGATATTTTTTAAACTGATTCAATTTGTAAGCGAAAAGCAACCAACGGACCGTGAATGTATTGTCCAGGGACAAGCTGATATCGTGTGCATCGCATATCAGATTGCATATCATCAATATGTTCATGAATTGAATTAAGATATGGACGTCTGCTTGCTACGAAACAAAGGAATAAAGTGATGAAACTGAATTAATTTTGCTTGTTGTGTATTGTCTTGCCTCGTAATGTTGCGAGTTTTACGAAGACAGCGACATAATATTTGTTGGTGCTTCTCCATGGAAACGGCCAAGCCGACCCAAACCGAGCGCCTGTTTTATTTGACATTTTATCAGTACCCTCATAGGCTTACTTATGTGAAATATTTATACTTTGCTCCGTGGCCACGCCATCGACTTCTGCGATGTGTGTCACGGATTACGCATAGAACAGGTAAATATTTTTATGCGATGTCCGAACTGTTGTTCCTGTTCCGGCTATTAGTGTATGTTAGTTCAAATGTTTGTAAACTTACCCACAATACAGGAGAAGGTAATCAAAATTGTAGGGCAAAGATTTCTACTTAAAAAATCCTTTCTGCAAAGTCGTATCATATGTAATTGCAGTTATTATAAGTTTGCTAGATTTTCGTTATTATTCCAAGTGTGGGACAAGACGGCGATGGACGTCGCATGGACGACGGCCAGCGTAGACGCGGGCGTGCGGGCGGCGAGTAATAGGCGACTCGTTGCCTGATCATGGACCAATGCCCGGGTCGACGGTGCGTTGTGTCATGCGCGACTCAAAGAGTGTCAGCAAAATGACCCTCCCATTAGAGGACCAAATCCTGCCGGGGTTGTGGGACCAACGTGACCTCGGTACGTTAAGGGCTATTAAAGGACAACGTGAATTTTAGTCAGTACTGACAGTCCCTCTTGCCCTGCCCTGAGTGGGAGCCTGGGAGGACTGATTTGATGATTTTACAACGATACAAAAAAGTGTGGGTCAACGTCACAATAAAAGTAAGAAAGAATAAAAATCAATTCCAACCCAGATCATGATCTAGGTATTTGTTTTTCGAATAACTAGATCCATCAGTCGTTATGTCGTGCAAGCGTAACGGCCAGTTAGATAAGATTAACCTTCACATTTACGATGTAGATTTTAGACCTTATGTTTTATATCCGACCTATGTCTTGTTTGTACTAAGTTATGGACTTGTTTGTCTATAACTTAATAACCTAGAACAACGTAATCAATCATCTTTAATTAAATCAATATTTTAATTAATTTTAACATCTACAGAATCATGTTGGGTAGGCGATAGTCAGATTAATTAGCGCTTAGATTAGAGAAACATTATAATTTGTAATGTAAGCTTTTTTGCCTGAACAAATATAACAGAAAATTTACTGTATGTATAACAAATTCAATAGCGTAACACAATTGCCAGCATGTAATGTTCTCAGTGCTTAGAACGTGGCCCTTTTTACCCGACTCTGCGACGCCAAGCAGGGTGATGTGTTTCTTCATTAGTAAAAATTGTAGATTTCTGATAGTTGTTACTGTTAGTCCACGCGGTCTTATTGCAGGTGAAGTTTGGTCTCTCTAGGTGAGTTTTGTTTCAAAAACATGCCAGTTTCCTCACAATGTTGCACCACTATTTTGAGAGAATGTTAATAAAGTATGTAAAGTAATACGCATACCACAGAACAGTTATTATGTCTTGTGACTGGAAATAGCAAGTGATGATCTAGCTAGACGAAGAACCATATTTTTATTTTATGTCTTTGATTCTAAATTCAACAGTGCCTGTTACTGGCCTACTTGAAATAAATGATGTTACTTTTGATTGCTCACTAATATATAATGCGCCATAGTATGCTGTAGAATTTGATTCAGCAATCGTTTAACGATTCGTAATATTTTGGTTGTGCAAAATTTTCGCGTAGTAATGCATATTTATGTAGCTCCCTTGTCTGTCACTGTCCGAAATCCGCTCCATTCATTGATGTGGTCACATGAAACAAATAAATCATATTATTTTGACCAAAAAGCCGACATTCACGCTTTATAACCACAAACACAACATGTCTATCAAACATACGGACGTTTTACCCGCAGCTAGAGATACTGACACATTTTGTGATGCAAATCAGAATGGAGTTGCATAAGCCGCGTCAGAACACGAGCTAATCCCGCCATCGATTTGATTCTCGAATACCGCATTCAGCTGGTTATATCATCAGCAGACATTTGATGATTGGCTGCCTTTTGTATTGTTTGACCACGGGGTAATCAGTTCGTGTTATGAGAACCAAACTTTGAACTTATAAATATTATGATACGTATTGGGGGATACTCTCTTAGTCCGTCAACGACAATACGCGTACGAAAGCAACTCGAAACTTTTGAGTGAACCCTACTCTGTTTTGACACATCTGGAGTCGGGAGAACTGTCCAATCATGCTGTCACCAATGTTTATAGTTCGTACCACTAACATTTCTTATGGCTGTAAATGATATAAAGTAAGAAACGCCCGAAACTTTGGTTGTTTCTACGGGTTTCGTGTTTGGATAGTGTACTCCTGATTCGCTGATAAAGAATGACCCTTCTTAATGCTCATAATTATTTGCTTATGACGAACACTGTCTCTTATAAATAGAGCTCTATTTTTACCAACCTTTGCAAATTAAGATTAATGTCAATCGCCAGACAAAACAATAAACCAAAATAAGGTCACAAAATCCACAACAAAATATACAGAGAAAAATAACAAATAGCCAGAACAACTTGCTATTTTAGGACAAAGTTGATGACCCGAAAACTGATTCAGACTGGCTTTAATATAGGAAAGAACAAACAAAGGATTAAAGTACAATGTCAACCACTGGAAAAATACTAAGTATCTAGGAGAACTTTTAGACCATTCTAGGACAAATGTCGACGGCCCCATAGGCCATAGCAGAATTAGGTACTATACCTACTTATTCTTCTTAGAGTACACAGCAATTTTTTTTTTAAGAAAACTAGCCCATCATTAGAATTTTCTGCCCGGGTCGCGGGACTTTTTAGTCAGAAGGATGCCGTGGCCCTGCAATCCAAAGGGCATATGAAGAGGAACATGATGGCTTATAGGTAGGTTTAACAGGTCCCTTTCGCCTTACCATGGGTGGGAATGAAAACTTATTTGATTATTTTAACTCCCAAAAAGAAAAAGATCGGAGTCTTTATCTGAGTAGATTTTTTTTTGCTTCATTACGTCGTCCGATTAACTAGATTATTCCAGAAGAAACTAGATTATTTGGGATAGTTCTGGAATGTTCTAGTATGGGATAGGGTGAGGGCCAAAGCCTTACATCATTACCGTAACCATGGAACGTAAAGGGCTAATGAAGGATACCGTGGATTTTAGTCAGTACAAGTCTGACAGTCTCTCCCACCCTGCCCTGTGTAGGAGGGATTCATTTGATGATTTTACGGCGCTAACAAAAAACAGTGAGACAGCGTACTAGCCCAAGGCTGTTTCTTGAATTTGCTAGATTATTTCGAACATGTTCTAGGACCTTTTAACGACATGTTCTAAAACCGATCGGGGTATAGCTATATCAGCATAGCACCAGCTCCGGCAGTCTTAAAGTTGACTACAATCGGAGTGACACGAAGTAAATTAAAAGTAATTTGAAAGTAAGATAAAATAATGAATGATGTTCAATCGTGATTAAATTTTGTTAATAAAATATTGCTAATTATTTGGCGGATACCCAGCTCGCACCATAATTATAAAGGAAATAAGTACAAACAAAAGCTGTGCTATATGATACTGAGAAGCGTTGCCTACATCTTATAATGTGTATCTTTTATCAGAGAACAAAAGGGGTTGCTCACGTACCGAGCACAAAGAAGTCTGAAACAGATACCCTATGTTACCTTTATAAACATCTTTACGTACATTCAACAAAAGTGAAATATATTAAATATATTTACAGATTTTTTTATCTACCTTATCATACCTCATTTATAGTCTTCAAAAACTCTTTAAAAAAGGGATGCCTACCAGATATATCTTTTGTTGGTTGTAAAATCGACAAAGTAAAATTAGGACCCACCATTAGCTTATTTTCCTACAGACATTCAAATACAATTAGGTCCAATTTCGCGTAAACATATATATCCATAGAAACGACTATGATCTTTGACAATTTGACAGATTCAAACTATTTACTGTCAAAATGGTCATGATTCCACTTTATTCGATTGTAATAACAGTACCTATGTACAAGTGGTTGTTCCCCGGTTTCGTTAGATTTTTTGTGGAAATTGCCGTATAAGGGTTTTGTTCAATAATGTAAATGATATTAAGATTGAGTGAGTTTGCCTTCTACGTTGTGTGTCTTGTTTTCTTTTCCCGCATGGTACTAAATATTTAAATGGCCTACAAGTGATTTTTACGGGTCTGATACACTATGTTAGTATGCTTAAATGTTCATAAATGACCCTATGAAATTTGAAAATTGGGACAACTTTTAAAAAAAGGATAGGCAATGAGATTTAGATCACCACCTTTTAAAACATAAATCCAACAAATTTCAAGGACTTAAATACTAAAGCTCTTTGATCAAACAAGCCTAACTTAAAGTAAAACTAAAACTTAGCCGTCACTACTTAATTCCTCAGTTGTTAAGTACACTAAAGACGCGCCGATTACTTATTTTACTTAAGTAGTTCTTTGAGACAAGAACCGAGCTTGTTCGACGATCCGGGGAAAGTTTAGAAAGCTCCAAATACTTCAGGCCTAAGTACAAACACGTAGAGATGTATATTTCACGTAAATGAGCAGTAACATCGTCATCTGTCTGCCAAGCTCTTTCTCAACTGTGTTAAGGGTTTTTTTTTAATGGGACAAACCCACCACACTATTTCAAAACCACTGCAACTCCTAAAAGCCAGAATCATCAGTGGCAATCACCAGAAAAGCGAGCCACTGAGACGACAGAATGAAGCTCGACGTGTCCCGGAGAATGAATTTACCAGTCTTGGATCCTGGAACGATATTAATCAGAAAATAATAGTGGAGGAGTAGAAAAAATATGTTTATTTTACAAGGAGTCTGTCTGACGCCCACAACGCAGTTAGAACTGGGAAATAAATACGATGGCAAGGTTGGCACATTGGCTGAGTGACCGACTACTGCACAGCGTGTTGTGGGTTCGATCCCCACCAAACAGGAGAAATTCCTAGTGTGGGTCAACGTTAAAAAATCTAAGATAACATCAAGCATTATAATTCCCATATAGTTAGGCAGAGCTGTACCTAATAGTAAGTACACTCATATTCTGCCATATATTTAAATCTCATTGAACCTATTGCCTATTGCCGGGAAGTCCAGCCTCAATGGCTGCTACTGAGAAATCCGTAATGGAATAACCCAATGATGATGCCATCTATCTAGCTGATTTCAGCCACAGCGACTGCAATCGATGGCTTTTAGAGTGATTGAAAGCTTTGATATGCCCTTTCATGTGCTCTCCGCTGACTCGCATATCCAACTTTTGCCGTAAAACTCCCGAGTACAAAATGGACATGTATGAACACCATTGATGACATTGTAACAATAACAAAAACTCAATAACTCTGTGCCCAACCTGGGAATTAAATCCAGGACCCTATAATCAGCAATAGCGCTTGTGTCAAAAGACCAACAGGCAGTCTAACATAATCTTAAGATAACCCTTTTTTAATGTTTGTACTTTATAAAATCATGAAATTAGTACGGGAGGGACTGTCAGACTTGTACTGTCTAAAATCCACGGTGATCCTTCAATAGCCCTTTACTTTCCAGGGTTACGGTTACCTAATGAGACAGTCCCACGTCCCCAGCAGGCTTTGACCTTCAACAGACTCTCGGGCTACCTGTAACGATTGTCAAAGAGCTAAAACTATCAGCTGGAACCAACTAAAACTGCTTTCCAAAAAACGAAAGAAATTCGCGAAGTAAGTAATGGTATGATGGTGGAATTGATGGACGGTCACACCTATTGGAGTGACCATATGCCGCCGCCTATACTTGAAGATCAACCAGCAGCCAAGTAATCAATATTATTTTATTTCGAACTTCTGCAAAATAATAATCTGTCGAAATAATACAAATAAATTCCAAACCGGTTGTGGCGTTAGACGCAGATATTTTACCGGATACTACTGTATGTCCCAGTTTACGGTATCCGGAGCCGCATCCGTTATTTGTCAGAACCGGTTTTACCGGACTTTTATTCGACTAAGATCGCACCATTACTTAAACTGCGACCGTCATTCCCGGTAACACATTTTCTTTTGCACGACTTTGGCCCACCTTAATATCCCCACACTTCAGGTACAAGCGATTTTAATCTTAATGTTGTTGGAGAATAGCTACTAAGTATACTTTTAATTAATGTAAAACATTCAATAACTAAACGAAGGAAACCTTCTGTTTGTTTACTTGGGCATCCAGTCGGCGTCTATAACTTTAAATAGATTATACAAGCGTTGAAAATCGCCGGAGGCTCGACCGCTTCCCAACCAGATTATGATTAATAGAATTTGCTTGTTAAATTAATCAGGAAAACAATGTCGTTTTCACCGCTTTTGGTGATTAGGATTTATCTTCTTTTGCGATATTATAAATAGTGGTGATTATTGTTTTATTGTTTTCTACTTTTGAGGGTAAAATGTTGTTAGCTAAAGTAGAGGCGTTTTTTTTTGATAAATCATCAAATGTGTCCCAGGAGGACACATTTGATCCTGAGGACTAATTCGTACTGACTAAAATTCACCGTGTTTCTTCAATAGCAGTTCCAGATCCAGAACTTTTTGCTAAATATTAACTAACATCCATCCACCTACGAAACTAGCATTTATAATAAAGAAGATTAAACTACGCAAAACTGTAAGAAAATAATACATTTTATTAGAGTCGCATTTATTCAATCGTCGAAATTACTTAAACGAAATTCGTAGCAAGCGTATGTGTAGCTACGCCGTAGGCCTTGCTACGCCGTAGGCCTTTGCTACGCCGTAGCTACTTTTATGATGTAAGTGGTTTATTATCTCGTAAAAACGATGAACAAATTTTTACACAGTTAACTTTATGAACCCAACAAACGGGTTGTGGTAAGTTCGCTACATAAATAATTCCCTACGAAAAAAAGTATACCTACAGTATAAATTAGCCAAAGGTTTTTTTATTTTATTTCGATTACTGTACATTCGACCCATTTTTCCGCATATAGCAGAACAATTAAATTATAAAATCCAGCACATAACAATCGAAAATGAGGACACAATGTGGAATATGAACAGAAAGTACTAGGAGGACAGAATCAAAACTTTTTTAGAGGGGAATAATTTTTGTGGCGAACTTACAACCCAAAAAAAAAATTTGAAAACTATGTAGATAAAACAACTGCAAAACGATACATTTGAAACTATAGACTTTATTCGTTGCTATACTGTCATGAGCTTTATGAGCTATCAAATCGCGATTCATCGACTTTGTATGGTAATACCAAATTGTGACGTCACTAGTGAACGTGAAATATTACTATTTATTGATATGTATGTTACCAGAGCTACTAAAAATCTAATTGGACAGTTTTTTAATAATTAATTTCATTTTCGATTTTTTTTTTGGTGGTGAAATCATCAAATATTGAGTCCCACACAGGGCACACAGGGCAGGGCAGGAGTGACTGTCAGACTTGTACTGACTAAAGTCCATGGTGTCTTTCTATAGCCCTTTACGTTCGGGGGTCACGGTAATTCGTTCCTTTTCGGGCTTAAAATAAAGTGTGTATAGAAAAAAAGTCAGCAGATTCATAAATTCTAATTGAACTTGTATCAAGTCATTGCTTGCTAAAGCTGTCTGTACATTCATTACGGATGACAGTGATGACACAATCACAATATACTACGAGTACGTTCAATATTCAACCAAAAAAGTAAAGAAAAGATCTACCTTCTGAAGAATTCAACTCAACTCCGTTGGGGATGTTAACACGAGAATGTCACTCGTATACATTTTAGGGTTCGTTCACACTGAGCATCCGACGTTGATAACTGTTACGTCACTAGTGGAGGTGATGTTTATACCGCATTAACAGTGTTTAACGCATCCGTCAGAAAAGTAAATAACCGACTTCGATCATTACAGCAGGTCCCCAATTCGTTGGTTTTTTTTTTATGCCGGGGTCTTGGAGAAATCGAGTGAACTCTTCAATGAATTCTATCTTCATATATTTTGTTGTGCCTGAACCCGCCAAAAAGAGTAAAAAAATATAATTAAACCGACTTCTGAAGAACACAAAAAAGCAAAAAATAACTTTTGAATAAAAATTGTTATTGGATGTCGGTATTCCGAAATCAAGGAAATAAGAAACAAAGTGACCGACTTCCAATAATATTTTTATTGTAATTGCTTTTCAGAAGTCGTTTTTTGTACGGATTAGTATTGTAATTCTGTTGTGTGGGTCATACAATAAAATTACAAACGCCTTTACCGATCGAAAATGAATACGTTCGTTAAAGCAGACCTAAAAACGGACTTCAATGTGAACGCCCACTTACTTGTAAAGGTGGGGAAAATATCTCTGAGAGCGACGACACAAATGGATAAAAAAAAATCTCAAAGCTTTATCCTGAAAGAGGTTTTCTCTTGATGGAACAAATGTAATATAGCCGTTTCATCCATCTTAAAATCTGGCTGGTTTTCGACACAATGTGATGAGTTGTAAGGAGGATAGTGTTAAAAAAAAGAGCGCGGTATTCTACTCACTAATTCATTATGCTGGCGGTTTTTACGGTTTGGGATAATGCTGTTTATGAAAATGAAAATTTTATATTTTTTTGTACAGGGAGTTTGGTTTCCGACTACCTATACTTGAAGGGGATATTATTATTAAAGACTCATTTTCATCGACAATACTGCTTATAAAAATTCTTACCCCAACACTTCGCGAATGGCAGCCATTCATATGAATGCAAGAGACTTACATACATGCAAATGATTTTATTGCGAAGTTAAACGTTGAGGCTTCTGGATAGAGCGAGGAAAAATCTAGAAAAAGCGGAAGGGCAAAGGTTACATAATAATAATAATATTATTTATATAGCAATCAAAGTGGTACACAATACAATAAAAATGTCTATAAAATAATTTTAGGCCTAAAAAGTTCGATGCCTGTACTAGGTTAACTTAATACCTGTATCACAGGCGATACTAGCAGTAATATCTGTAAAAACTACTCGGACTAAAGATTTTTAAACAATATTTAACATAACTTTAAAATAGTGCACAACAATTTATAAATGTTTATTATAACTAATTTACCTAAACTCTATCATAACCGAGACAAAAACAAAATAAGTGCCTTATACATGTATAAGGTATGTTTTACTAAAATTTAATAAGTTATTTTACTGTTATGAAATTGTCAGCAGAATTATCATACACACATAAAAAACATTGTGATGGCATGCAGTGATCGTAGGTATAATAGGGTAGTTTCCAGGGTCAAAATAATTACATTCTATTTAGTCCGTATTTTAGATTATAAAAAAATATTGGACACGGTTCACCATTGTTTGGCAGAACAACTTTTCGTCGAAAATCACTCCGGCTAATTTTGGTTACTATAAAGTCGTTTAGTCGAATTATTCATTTCACCGAATAATTACTTTTTATATTTTTATTAAGCCTATTTATTTCTTTGTAATAATTTCATTTGACCGAATTTTCAAATTCACTAATTTTATTTAAACTAATGTTTCACTAGACTAATAATGATTTAGTCGAAATATCGCATCGAATATTCATTTAATTAATTATTCGTTTTCTTTCATTGTCTATAAAAAAATCGGGCTCCGCCGAGCTACCTTGGTAATCAGCAATTTTACCAAGGATGCAAGAGCGAGCGAAGCGAGGTCGGAACCTGGGGCACCCCGACTCGGACAGGTTAGGTTCGAAGTTACTTTAAACCTTGCAAACAGAAACAGGAGCCCCGCGAAGCGGGGCTCCGTCGAGCTACCTTGGTAGGTAGTAATCGGCAATTTGACTAAGGATGCAAGGGCGAGCGTATATTACTGATGACCACCTACCGAGGTAGCTTGACGGAGCCCCGCTTCGCGGGGCTCCTATTTCTGTTTACAAGGTTTAAAGTAACCTAACATGAAGAGGATGGCGGGGTCTGAAAGACCCTTCGAACCTAACCTGTCCGAGTCGGGGTGCCCCAAGTCCCGAACTGGCTTCGCTCGCTCTTGCATCCTTAGTTACTGGTTACCACCTACCAAGGTAGATTTACGGAACATAAATATTTACAATGTTTCTTTCTGCATTACATTACACCAATCGAATATTCGATAAACTAAATTTTATACCACCTGAATATTATATCAAATGAATATTATACCTTTTGATCAATAGCGCAAATGTTGTTATCGCAAATAAATATTCGATGAAATGAAAATTAAGTTAACCGATATTATACAAACTGATTATTTTCTCGAACGTTGTTCGAATTAATAAAATTATATCAAAAGTTGTTCGACCAAACAAGGGTGAACCATTGGACATGTATTTTTTCTTTTTTCTATTAAACAAAAAAGAACAAAGATAATAGCCTATTTAAGTTACCTGTGACGTCACTCTGCGCGAAAAATGCCACGCATTGTGACGTCACACGTAACTTTAATAGGCTATATCTTTGTCATTTTTGGTCTAATTTACAAATAATAAAATACGTGTCCCTTAGTTTTGAATAATCTAAAAGACGGACTAATTACATTTTTTTAGGCAACTAGGCTTTTTGCTCATGCAGCGAAAATTGATGGAAAATAGGACAACGCAATGCACAGTGGTCTCGCATTTATTATTTTTATTTAGTTATTTATTAATTTACGAGTTGCAAACAAATAACATACGAATATCTGGCTTTTGAGAATGACGCAGTAGGTACTTTCATAATCAAATGAATTAATAAATTTGTGTTCTGCTATTTTCCTAGCTGGGCATTCAGCGTCTCCCGTCTTGTGGATATTTTTTTAAATCGTGAACAAGTCGCGCACTTGGGGATGTCACATTTCTTCGCGCATTCGGACATCATGTGACCTGTTTCCGCGCAGTGCCCGCACGTTGAATTCACGTCTCTGCATGATTTCGCTGCATGGCCATACTGTTGGCATTTGTAACACCTCGTTACTAATGTGAAGTCCCTGACAGGACAGGACGACCAATTAATGAAAACCCGTGATCGAACGATGAGAGCCTTCCGTATGTTAGCTGAAACTTCAATTATGTAATTGCAAGTGGCAGCGTCTTTTTTAGCAGATTTATGGCTTAATTTTGTCTCGGCCAAGAAGGATTCCATTTTCAAGTCTGGTAACGTGTCCACTATATTTTGTTCAAATATACAGCTGAAGACCTCATTTTCGGTCATCGAATTCGGCACACCTACAATTACGATCCGGGGTTTGCGCTTATTCGCTTCGTCAGCAGTTAGTCCAGATGAAGAGAGCTGTACTGCGTTCTTCAATTTATCCGCGTCTTGTTTCGTCTCGGTACTGATGATCACGCCTCCATTTTTAATTTTTCTCACACCACGTACGTGCAGCTTCATTTGCTCAGGTCGAATGATTTTTTGCACAAGTTCCTTCGTTTCGTCGCTCGTTTTGAGAGTATCATTGGGATAAATGGCAATTGAGGTCAAGTTATTAGGTCGGAGAAAGTCTTTAGTTCCTCTTTTTACCATATCGGCAAAAGACGTATTTCCCGTAGAACTAGTGGCCTGCAACATCGAGTGCTTGAGATCTGAAATATGATCCGACAGGCTGCGCTGTTCGTGAAGAATATTAAGTTCTTGTTCTGCGTAAATGGTTTTTTGCTTCAGAGACTGGTATAGGACCGCCATCTGCGATGTACCAGAACCGGCATAGATTGGAAATCTTCATTTTCTGCTCGGAGTTTAATTTGCCATCCGTGGCAATAGAGCAAACTTCATTAAGGTGCTGCTCGATTGTTTCCATCCATCTCTGAATTTCAGGTGTAGAAACGATGAACTCGGCTGTGTCTGACCTGGGGGCTCGGATTTGCGACGACGACTGCGAAGGCGAGGCGGAGGAGTGCACTGGTCCCTTGGGACTAGAGGGGCTGTTATCCATTTTGTTTTTCTACAAATTCACTAATTCGTGTCCATAATTCACTAAACTACACACTAAGCAACATTGTTCACATGTATTACGCAAGTAGGTCACAATTATAAAAGTATTAATTAAATATTGCTAGCGAGCACGTCTGTACGATGCAACGACTCAAAGTCTGAAAAAAAAAAACATACATGATGTGCGGGTATATGGAAGGCGTCATTGTCCTGTCATAGCCTAATTCGTTGAATTCTCTTAGTTTTTGGGCTAACAACAACATAAAAATTACATGGATAGTTCACTGCTTATGAAACGATTTATAATTTACCTCCTTACTTATAAACATTGATTAGACGTTACTTATCTTAAATAGCTTTTATTTTTTAGCGTGGTAAAATCATCAAATGAGTCCTCCAACCCCGGGCAGGGCGGGAGGGACTGTCAGACTTCTACTGACTAAAATCCACGGTGTCCTTCATAGCCTGTTACGTTCCGGGGTTACGCTAAGGGAATAATCCCGCGACCCCGGCAGGCTTTGGCCCTCTGAGAGGGGGGCCCCGTCATTATGCTGACGCCCTTTGAGGCGCGCGTGGGACACAACGCGCCGTCGACCCGGGCATGGTCCTTGGTCGGGCAGCGAGTTGCCCTTTACTCGCTGCCCGCATGCCCGCGCCTACGGTGGCCGGAGATCGTCAAGCGACGTCCGTCGCCGTGGGCGCCTACCACTGCGGCTGGGGCGGAGGGAGGACGCTGTCCTCTCTCGCTCGCGGCCCAGCTCTTAAGTCACTTGCCATCTCTATTCATTGAAATAGAAATGACAAGGTCAGGTGATATTTAATCGGTAGCTAAGCAAAACAAGTTTTTATAAGTAAGGGGGTTAGTTTTCACTCAAGAGGTCGGCACAGCATGTCTTCTTCCATCCTTCTCTACTTACTCGCCATCTCCTTTCTAGCCTTTGTAAATTAAATGGCTGATAAATCATTAATCTATCTAAGCCGCCTGCGCCGGTTGACGTGAAATCTGGCGAATTAATAAACCTTTCACAAATGTAACGTGGCGTGCAATAAATCCAGGGTTTACGACACCTCCCCCGCCCCCCTCACCCCGCACAGTTGAGGAATTTAGTTTAAATTAATTTGGATATAGGTCTGTAATGCTTCATAAAGTGCGGCTTTCAAAGAGCCTCTTTGATTGGTCCGCTCTGCTTCCAAGAAATTCAAATGAAAGTGGAAAAATACTGGTTTTAAATTGGTTCAATTATGTTTATTTGTCTGTTTGTCTGGGAGTTTGTTTGTCTTTTTTCAATTACTCGATTGAGTAAAACAAGAAGCAACATAAACTAAGAAGCCCCTCTTAATTAAAAGTCCCTTTTAATTAAGAGGGGCTTCTTAGTTTATGTATTTACTTTCGTCTATAATATTTTCTTGACAATTTTGTTTTGCATCGGAAAACTTATTTTAAATGAGACCTTCTGCTTTTGGATGAGTGGAAAAGACTGTTGGTTTTGACTAATTAAGAACCAAACACATATATACCAAAAAGGATTTATATTAAACCTATACGCATGTTTTTCCTAGGATTCACCTTCTGTTATTCAAGTGTAAAATCTAACCAATATTCTAAATAGGTACGCATGTTTGTGAGGATGGATGGATGATACTGAACGGATTTGAATAATATTACACTTAAGAGGATAGAATAGCTGCTGCCATTTAAAAAAATAGGTATTTAGAAAAACTCGTACCGTCCCTCTCTCGCGTTGAAAAAACCCCGATCGTGCGATAGAGAGCGTTGCAGCTCGCGACTGACTGTAAGTATTTTTTATATGAAATTTGTCTCTCGGGAGAAAACGTTTTTCACATACTAAATCACGACCAATCTCTTAGATTCTGGTGTCAATCGTTTCAGCATATTATATTTTAGGTTTGTAGGTTTTGCTTTTTTTTTTAAACTTTTTTGTTTTTTAAATACAAAGGTTTTACTTCAATGACGATTTTGTCATAAAAATAGTAACTTTTAGGCGCCTGTAACTTTCGAACTGTTATAAATTTTGAAAAAAAGAAAACCTATAAACCTAGTTTTTTACTGTGTTAGATGCATTCTAAAAAATCATTGAGATAGGATAACATCTAGGGGGAGAAAAACGTTTTCTCTTTTTATATGGACGAGCGCTCGGTAGACGATCGTCTTAACACACCTAGATATAGCTTATAACATATACATTTTTATACATGGCATACTTTTTATCCGGTACGATGTTCATAGGATAATTTTCCAGTTAAAGTGCTGAAAGAACATCAGAACATCGAGCATTCGCCGTTTTATAATTTGTCGAACTTAACAACGAACTGAGCCAAGCATAGAGCCAAACATCGCTACGAACTATTACATGATCTTTACAGCAAATGCTCTAGTCAAAGCTCTTTTAAAAAAATCTTCATGATCGGTCTGCTAATTTAGGGTGCTCCCACATCTAACGACGCGGATTCGGATTTTTCCGTCGCCCTTTCTCTTTCTGTCGCTTAGAAATGCCATTTGCTAGAGCGAGACAATGCGATAACACGCGGCCGCCTTGAAGATTCCGTCGCATGCGATCGCATTATGCTTTCTGTCTTGGTCTAGCAAATGGCAGTTCTAAGCGACAGAAAGAGAAAGGGCGACGGAAAAATCCGAATCCGCGTCGTTAGATGTGAGAGCACCCTTATTCTTTCGCTAAAATGCCAGGACGCTTGCTAAAGCACATACTCGCTTTATTTTTATGTAATTTAACATTCGCAAGAAATTTAGTTACAAGCGAATGCTCATTAACAGCACCTTTAGAGGGCGAACCCGCTGGCATAATTTAGTAGTTCCAAAACTCCATTGACAGAAAACAAACCTGATGGATCATCATCAGCCTATAAATGTTCCCACTGCTGGGACACAGTCCTCCTCTCTGTAAGAGGGAGTGGGCCATAATCCACCACGCGGGCCCAGTGCGGGTTGGTAGATGTCACATGTCTTCGAATTTTGGTTTTAAAACATGCCGGTTTCTTCACAATGTTTTCCTTCACCGTTTTGAGAGCACTGGTGATGAAATAAATTACACAAAGTAATGCGCCTGGCTGGGTTTGGACCCATGACCTTACAACTCGTAAGTCGGGGCCTATACCACTCGACCACCACTGCTCTCGAACCTGATGGATAGGCGACAGTTATTAAAAAAACCCTATTTTCGTAGACCCAATCCTGTTTTTATACCGTCATATTTCATCCAATATATTAAACGGACCTTCGCAGATTTCCGCTTCAGGATATTTTCATACAAACGCCCCGATGAATGGTCAACACAAAAGTAGTGTTATTTGTTTATTTAATAAATGCTGGCTTGCTGCCAATATTGCCCAGTACAGTACCAACATAAAAATACTAAGGGCGGTCAGTGGTCAATAAGAATTCTGAAGGCAAATCTCAGAAGTGTCTGCGATAAAGCAGCCATACAAATGTAAATAGCTTTGTCCTTGTGATGTAATAAAGTAAATAGGGTAATTTAATCGGTTTATTGTGATTGGGTGAAATGTGAGAGCGATTATTTAAATATAGGGCTTATATATTTGTCGATTAGTCTGAGAATCTTATGCTCACTTCACACGGGCCGTAATGTGACGCGCCCCGCACTGTGTGAAAGCGATGTGGTGGTACGGCGCAGTGCGTGCTAATGTTTATCGGATGCGGCGTAGGTAGATTCGAGAGTTAAGCGCAGAAGCCAGCAGTAATCCTTTTATATCTAGTATCATTCTGAAAAAATCTTATTCCTAACAGTTTAGGCGTAAGTTAAACTTATTTTAACTTCCACCTAAACTGTTATTGAAATATTCTCGAAGTTTGTTACAACGATAGAAAGAGTATCAGGAGTTAAAAAGTCTCTTTCGGAAAAAGATCTATTACAACAAAACCATATTTTGCCTAAAACTTGAAGAAGGAAACGAGTAAAGAAGGCAAACGAAGTCAAGGACTAACACTAGTATAAAAGTAATTGAGGATTTTAAAAGTAAAAATAAACTTTTGCGAGACATTTCCCAACATAAAAATAGTTATTACGATTAAAAATAGTTGTTACGGCCAAAATTATGTATAAATAAGTAAATGGGCACGATGAACTGTGTTGACTTTATAGCCCACTCAAATACTAAAGAAAAATACAAAGTTTTCTCCGAAAGAAATAGTCTCAAAGTTTATTTATGAGATTCACAAAAACTTTTTAAGTATCAAAGGATCTATAAAATAAATTGAGTTGTTTACCAATTTTAAAGTACAACTATTGTCCTAATAAATTAAATGTAATACAGGTTAAGCTGAAAAAATCCAAATTAAAGCTGAATTAGGTATGTTTCGCGACAACAGGGCGATAAAGATTGTGTTAACCATATAACTCCATGTGTTAGATGCGGTTTATATAGAAGAGATGCGGCGAGGGCGAGTAGCGGCAGTAGTTTTTTTTTACCATAGTAAAATCATCAAATGAGTCCTCCCACCCCGGGCAGGGCGGGAGGGAACTTCTTCCTCGCGTTCAGTTTCATTGGTGAAATCTACCATAAATCATCATCACTGGCACCTCTGTCTCACTGCTGATTTATAGGCTTCCTCTCTTTTCAAATCAATTCAAACATGGTATACAAGATGGTGGAAACAGTTTTAGAACATACATGTTTAGCTTTTTAGATAAATAAGCATGCAAATTTTAAAGTAATATACTCTTAAATCAATATAACTTCAACAATAACTTTCATCATCCGATTTTATGCTATAGGAACTCCTTGACACTATAAAAACCTTTAACAGACAGCCATTTGTGTAATTTTATTTTAAATAATCTTATATTTAGCGCTTTAAAATCTTCGGGTAATAATTTTGTGCCTATACACCTGATACGAGTATAATAAGCATACCTACTCTACACAAAATGGATATAAACATTATCTTTTAGAGTTTATCTAGGGCTTTGTTATTTCCTCGTTAAATTGTGTTTTGTCCCCGTTAAGATACAACAAACAGCGGGTTTCTTGTTTATCTAAAGCGACAAAAGTTGCTGATACTAGATAAATGCTTGTCTAACTTCCGATCCCGCAAAACCCATGTTTAGCGTCGTTCAAATCTAAACTAAACACGAAACTGTGTTTTAGGTGTGCGCTCAAAGTTTTAATCCGCTTTTTTGTAGGTTTTGATGAAATGTTTTATTGTGTTTGTTTTATTCAGTAAGTTTTCGCATGCAGGGTTGGCATGATTAAAACAAGCTGTTTTATAGCACACTTTTAAAACAGTTTGAAATTAAACAGTGTTTTTTATTACGTGTTTAAAAACAAAAATTAAAAAGAAGAAAAATATATGTTTAAAACTACTTTTCGTGGCGCATAACTGGTTAAAAAACATTACGAAGGATTAGAAAATGTGCATTGTAAGCTAAGCGATTGGATTGTTGAGCTGTGTCGTGGGTTCGATTCTGGAACGGAACTAATTTGTATGATCTTTAAGTAAGTAGTTGTTCCGGGCCTGGGTGTTCGTGTATGTGAGTTCACATGTTTGTAAATGCACGCACGTAATGTAATCAGGAATTAATGCTGTATGAATTAATTATTGTTTACATTTCAATTAACAGAGGACTGGCTACGTCTATTGCTTGCTGGTTTGCATGGAGGGAAGTGGAAACAATTTTTTTTCCTACTCCTCGATTCACTATTGTTTTCTAATTAATTTTGTTGCAGGATCCAAGACAGGTAAATTCATTCTCCGGGACAAGTCGGGCTTTATTGTCTCGGCGCTTTTCTGGTGGTTGCCACTGTTGATTGTGGCTTTCAGGAGGTGCAGTGGTTTGGGATTAGTGTGGTGGGCTTATCCCAAAAAAAAATTGGCTACGTCTATCGGATGCTTCATGAGCTGTGGGCCAAAATAGCTCTGCAATAGTCAGAAGGTGTCGCGGTTGTCCTCGCAGATGCTGGTGGGTTGACCTGGCCTAAATTCATCTAACTACCAGTGAGTGGTCTACATTGGCCATCGATCATAAGAGCCACAAGTCCAGAGTGGCCCTTGTACATCAGCGGGCCGGAGAAAGCTAATTGCTAACTTATCATCAATAGGTTAATAAAGGAGGGAAGGGTGAGCCTGTCGTTAAATAAAGACCCTCCAATTTGCCATGGAAAAAAAAGGTTAAACTTTCACAAAAGGGTAAATGACTGAAAAAATCTAATAAGTCTTTTGTTACGTAAACCAAAATAAACGGCTATACAACCTTTTTTTGAAATTGCCACTACGGCACAAGTACAGTACCTATTTTTTTGCTTCTGTCGTCACTATAAGTAGCCCTGTCGAATTTTGTAGCATCATATCTTTATATAGAATATCTTCATAAATATTTATCATATTATATCATCATATTATCTTTGTAAATATACATTGATTGTACATAAGAAATGATACGTGTCCATTATTATTCAAAACCGTAGCTGACGGACTAATTAATTTGCAATTTATTGATAATAATAATAATATTCCACAACTATCACACAACGCCACATAGTCTCAAGCTAAGCAGAGCTTGTGTTATGGGTACTAAACAACTGAAAACATATTTTTGTATTTCTAAATACATAAATATCATAGATAAAATACACCCAGACACAGAACACAATAATGATCGTGCTCATTACACAAAGATTTGTTCTGTTGATAATATCAACATCCCTAATCTGCAAATAATACTAGGACTTTATACTAAGCGTAGCATTCCTACCTATGTTTGTCTTGTCTGAACCTTTAAGCGCTAAAATGATTGTCAATTTCAGTACTACCAATTTGGAAAGCTTAAGCTCGTAATAGTAGGTAAACATATGCATAGCTCAAGGTGTTCGACATCGCAGAACAATGTGACTTTGAGTGACTTTGGCTAAGTATTAGAAACCTGCCAAAGACTTTGTTGAAACTTAGCTCATACCTTTGCTTACTACATGTATGAACAGAATCTATGTCATTACTTTCAAAATTGAACTCAAATAATGTAATAATAAGGTTTGCTTTCTGTTTTTAAAGAGTTTCAGATTTGGCTGTCAAAGTCGAAACCACGTTTATGAGTTATGAAGTTACGGTTGGCAGCCGCGTATGGCGAAGCTCGGTATAGTAAAACATATCCGACAATATTCCTTTAAAATTGACAAAAACTACCGTCGATAAAATGAAGTTTTCTGAAAGTTTTAAGAACTAAAATAACAGTAAAACTTTGGGACTAGTTTCGGTACTAAAATTCTGTCTGTTTCATCTTCTACGATAGGTGTTTCGAGTTGAGTATCAACAGATGCGTAATATTTTTTGACAGATGACTGTCAGTCAAATGATATCTGTCAAAATCTCAGGCTATTTGACAGGTGACGGAATATATTTTTTTTTCGCAGTAACATTTTGCGATACCTACATTTACAATGAGTAGTATTGTTAGATTTTAAACACTCAGCTTAGGGTTGATTTTTCAATAGCCAGTTAACCTCTAACTGAGGAATAAAATGGCGGTTTGACAGCTTATCTATAGAAAATATGTCAAACCGTTATTTTAATTCCTCAGTTAAAGGTTAACTGGCTATTGAAAAATCAGCCCCTAGTGTCATCATCATCATCATCATCATCTCAGCCATAGGACGTCCACTGCTGAACATAGGCCTCCCCTTTTGATTTTCACAGATACCGGTTGGAAGCGACCTGCATCCAGCGTCTTCCGGCGACCTTTATAAGGTCGTCTGTCCACCTTGCTGGTGGACGTCCTACGCTGCGCTTGCTAGTCCGTGGTCTCCACTCTAGCACTTTTCGACCCCATCGGCCATCTACTCTGCGAGCAATATGACCTGCCCATTGCCACTTCAGCTTGCTAATCCGGTGGGCTATATCGGTGACTTTAGTTCGTCTACGGATCTCCTCATTTCGGATTCGATCACGTAGAGAAACACCTAGCATAGCCCTCTCCATAGCTCGCTGAGCGACTTTGAGCTTTGAGATGAGGCCGAAAGTGAAAGACCACGTTTCGGTGTCGTAACTCATCACTGGTAACACACATTGGTTGAAGACTTTCGTCTTGAGGCACTGAGGTATGTCGGACGAAAAGACATTGCGTAGTTTCCCGAACGCTGCCCAACCGTGTTGGATTCGGCGGTTGACCTCTTTCTCGAAGTTGGACCTACCTAACTGGACTACTTGTCCTAAGTAGATATATGAGTCAACAACTTCGAGTACCGAGTTTCCAACAGAGACTGGGGTGGGCACAACATTGGCATTTGACATAATTTTCGTCTTGTCCATGTTCATTTTCAAGCCCACCCGTTGTGAAACTCGGTCGAGGCCATCGAGCATCATGCTGAGTTCCTCCATCGACTTTGCCATGACTACGATGTCGTCGGCAAACCGAAGGTGAGTGATGTATTCGCCGTTGATGTTGATGCCAAGTCCTTGCCATTCCAGGAGCTTGAAGGCGTCTTCCATTGCGGCAGTAAACAATTTCGGGGAGATAACGTCCCCTTGTCGTACGCCTCTTCTCAATGGAATCGCCTTCGTGCTCTGCTCCTGTACTCGGACCGACATGGTGGCGTTATTATACAAGCACTTCAACACCTCGATGTACCGATAGTCAATACGGCATCGCTGGAGTGACTCAAGTACCGCCCATGTTTCCACCGAATCGAAGGCTTTCTCATAGTCCACAAATGCTAAGCATAATGGCAAGTTATACTCTTCGGTCTTCTGTATAACTTGCCGCAGCGTATGGATGTGGTCTATGGTACTATAGCCTCTTCGGAAACCGGCTTGTTCGGGAGGCTGGAAGTCATCAAGTCTGTGTTCGAGACGGTTCGTGATAACCCTTGAAAACAGCTTATAAACATGGCTTAGAAGCGTGATGGGTCTGTAGTTCTTCAATAGGCTGTTATCACCCTTTTTGAAGAACAGCACCACCTCACCTCTACTCCATGCTTCAGGCGTTTTGCCCTCGAAGAGGACGGCATTAAAGAGCTTCTGGAGGACTTTAAGTACCGGTGTTCCACCCGCTCTCAGAAGCTCTGAAGTGATTCCGTCCTCGCCCGGCGCCTTGTTGTTCTTAAGCTGCTTCAGGGCCATCCTAATCTCGTACAGACTGATGTCCGGGATATCTTCGGTATAATGTCGGGACAGCTTGGCTCTTGGATCTCCTACCAAGCTGTCAACGGGCTTTGCGACCGAAGTGTATAACTGTCCATAGAACCTCTCGATCTCGCCTAAAACCTCTGCTTTGGTCGACGCTATGCTGCCATCCTCCCGTTTCAGCTTTGTCATCTGGCTTTGCCCAATAGACTTGTCCTTTGCGAACACTTTAGAGCCTTGGTTTCGCTGTATGGTCTCTTTAACACGATTCGTATTAAAGAGACGCAGATCGTGTCGCAAGGACTTAGATATACGTCTATTGAGCTGCCTATATGACTTCGCGTCATCGGAAGACTGCAGCTGTAGCAAACGTCGTTCAGCCATGAGGTTTAAGGTTTGCTCGGTCAATTTCTGAGGTCTATCTTTACGGCAGGGTCTAAAAAACTTAGACCCTACCGTGCGGACAGTTTCCACTAGCCCGTCGTTGATCTCGTCCACTGACACTAAGTTCTCAAGGCAAGCAAAGCGATTAGAGAGCTCGAGTTGAAAGCTTTCGCGGTTTTGAATATGGGGCCGAGTAGGTCGGAGCGTAGACTTCATCAGGCTGGACCTTTCAAGTTTAACATTGATATTCAGCGAGCCTCTTACGATTCGGTGATCGCTACCGGTTTTTACCCTGTTGATCACAGAGACATCACTGAATATCCGTTTCTTGTCGGTCATGAAGAAGTCTATCTCGTTTCTCGTGAAACCATCGGGACTCAGCCAGGTCCATTTCCTGTGAGGCGGCTTCTGGAAGAAAGAGTTCATCATGAAGAGTTCCTCTTTCTCCAGAAAGTCGGCCAGCCTCTGTCCCCTAGGGTTCCGTTGCCCATATCCAAATTGCCCCACTCTCAACTCATCACCGCTTTTCTTGCCCAACTTTGCGTTAAAGTCTCCCATAACAACAGTGAAGTGGGTTTTGGAGCTATGTATGGCCCTACTTACGTCCTCATACATAGTCTCCACTTCATCATCGGAGTGTGACGAGGGCGGCGGCGGCCCCTAGTGTAATTAGTTGAAAACCCAAAAGGTCCGTTAGGTGACAATTTGAAATAAGTGTTGCCATCCAACATTTAAGTCTAAAAAAATATAATTATTCTGTATCATACGAAAATGTATGTCAGAAGTTTTCATGATCTGCTTTTTATTCCATAATTTTTTCAAAGCGGGTTTCAGCATTAACTCCAGAGTAGCTATTAGCTGGCAAGAACAAATTTTTATTTTATTAGGCTTGTAACACACAACGCCTCGTTGATGGAAACTCGTTGAAAAGTCGCGTTTGGGTCATAAAGTTGTTTTTTTAGGGTCACAGATTGGATTCGTGTGGAAAAAAGAAAAAAATAACTCATTTCTTTTAGAATATTTTAAAAAACGTGATGTAACGCATAATTACATAAGTACGAGTATGTTGGATTTTCCGTCGAGTTTAACTGAATCTATTTATAAAAAAAAAGAATAATGTTATGGAAATTTCGCCTTATTATACGTGTGTCGCGGGACTCGCGCGTTTTACAAAGCCACCGCGACCCTGAAACGTTAATAGCAAGTGAAAGTTATTTTTTGGTCCGTCAAGTCTGACTGCCCTTTGCGCTCCACTAAACAGCTGATATTTATTATTTCCATATCAGATTTGTTCCCGTAGTAAAATTTGTTCATTATACTGAGTAGAATGAACCCTTTAGAGGATTAAAACGACTTATATTTTGAGGTTGTATTGCCAGGCAGTCGCCAGCCTCAGCTGAAACACTGAAAAGGTTATGAAAGGCTGGTGTTTCAGAGTATTGTCAAATCAAAATCAAATCAAATCCATTTATTTGCATAAAACATGGTATACAAGATGGTGGAAATAGTTTTAGGTCATACATGTTAGAATGTATGTAGAATATACATGTGTTTTATATACTTATTAATTTTATAGTCAAATCTGTAGTTTTTCTTTATGTTTGACCTCTTTTTTGTGAGGTATATTCCATCAAATGAGTGGGCCCGCCCTTGGGTAGAGTGTAAGGGAACTTCTGACTTTTATTTACTTAAAATCCACTCTATTCCTTGAAATTCCGGGATGACAATTACACAGAATGGCCTGCCAGCTAATTCTCACCCTTGTTTGCATTGACTTTTTTACACATCAAACAAACGTCTAACATTCCTCTCATTTTTATTAACTGTGTTTGTAACATAAACAAACTCAGTTTACGACAATAACACGACGACAACACAATAACCTCATCTTACCAGCAATAATATTTTCATCATAACAAAACTTTTTAAATTCCACCGCACAGAAATATAGGTCGTTGTTAAAACGTAAACTCAATAGAGGGTTCAAAGTTAGGGTTGCCATCTCTAAAATTTGGAAAACAGGACAAGACGCGTAGAGTCCAGAACCCGGACGCCTATTTCCAAAGCCTAATCAAAACAAAAGCTAATTTGAGTCAAGTTTTTACTGAGATAGATTAGGTATTGTTCAGAAATATGCACAAACAAAAGCTCATCGATTAGAGTTTGACTCGTGACTGAAATAGTATAGCCCTTGGAAATACGCAACCCGGACAAGAGTCGAAGTGCGCACCGTGGGTGGCAATTGCGTCGGGAGGGGTGGGGAGACAGTGAAGTGCGCGTGTGACGCGGGCGGCCCAAAACTTAAATTTTTTAAAACCAGACTAAAATGAAGCCCCTTGGACGCTCCCAAATCCTGGGAAACCCGGACGGATGGCAATCCTATTCAAAGTAAACTTTATACGAAAGGAGGTAAGAGGGGGTGCAATAATCGACGACGTTTTCTTAGTGCTCTGTCGCGTCATGTTTCCAAGGAAGTTTTTTATCTTGGTAAAATCATCAAATGAATCCTGGACTCTGGGAGGGGACGGCCGGACTGTCAGTCTTGTACTGGCTAAAATCCACGGTGATCCATCAATAGCCCTTTACGTTCCAGGGTCATGGTTAACTGGTGAGATAGTCCCGCGAAATTTATAAGAATTTGGCTCTTTTTTTAGTTAGTAGGTAAAATCAAATGATGGTGCGCGGAGTGGAATGGACTGTCAGCCTCGTACTGATTAAAATCCACCGTATTCCTTCATTGCTCTTTACGTTTCGAGGTCACGGTAACCTGCTCAGACAGCACTGCGAAGGATTTGCTTCTCGAGTTGTTTTTTTAGAATGAGGGATTTTCTTTTTATGTTTTCCCTAGTCAATGGATAGATGGCGCTGAACTTGATATGTTACTGCAATGAACGAACGTCACGTCATTTTTTTATTTTTATCACTTGGATGTAATTTTGAGATCGTAAAACAAAAAGTACATGTCATGTCATTGTCAGTCACATCACATCACACAAGTGGCATTTTGAAAATAAGGAAAAAGAAAAAAATATTCATTTACCAGTCTTTTTAATTTATGAGTTTTCCACGCCAGAAAGAAAATGTCCCAAGAGAAAAAGAAGAGAAGTCTGTGCCTCGTGGATTTGTGCAAAAATGAAGGCATACATCTTTTTCCTAGAGTAACATCGTCAGTTCAACGCCATCTATAGAGTCCTCGGAAACTACTTTTTTTTTTAAACTCCAAAAAGAAAACCTCTCATTCTGTGCTCTGTTATGATTTTGTATGATGTCGTGTTCAAATATGAGCAGTGGTGATTGTTACACCAGATTTTGGTGTAACAATTTGTATATTTTAAAATGTTTAAGTTTCATCATAATCTTAATGAGTTTACGGACTTTTCTCGTGTACGTGTGAGGTTACGGCCAACCTCTGATGTCAGAATTAATTAAGCCGTCTCTGGGAACATAATTTATTAATGTTCTAAAATAATGGTATAAATAATAATTATGTTAAAAAAGTCTTAAAGCTAAGAGCAATTTATGGGCACCGGATCACCCAAATATGTATTACAAAAGATGTTTAGTAGATATTTACTTAAATTTTACTTAATTGTTAGAATGTAAGTAAAAACAAACATTTTGCTCCCTAGAGGTAACAGTAAATTGTTTTCTAATTAAATAAGTAGTCATTACTTGTAATCTAGATAACACACTTATTGACCTGTTATACTCGTACTAATAACAATTTTAAACCATACTTAGCTAATTTTAAAGTATTATTTTCTAAAGCACAATAGTCGGTTACAACATGCCTCGTTTAAACACTCTATATGTATCGAGTGCGTTCTCCTTGCTACTGGCTGCCAGTGACTGGCGCTAGTAACTGGGTCAGTAGTACACTGTCAACCTGCTAATGGGTTCATTTCGCGTCTAATCGGTTACACTAATTTATTCCATTTTATGTTTTGCTTTTGACTATGATTTGTGCATGTGAGATTATGGGAACTTAATGTTTACGAAATTGTTTTATTTAATTAACATAATCAGCTTTTAATGTTCCCACTGTTGGGACACAGGCCTTCTCTCTGTTAGCAGGCAGAGTTAGCAGGAGACCAGTTGTCTTTCTTGAAAATTGTAGCGTAAAACCGATACTTTTATTTGTTTATTATCCTCCACTCTAGGAACTGCAACTGTGTCGTGGGTACCTAGGTTTACAAACATTTAAACACACACACAGAAACACCCAGACCCGAAACAACTACTTGTAGATTATAAAATATTTCGTCCGTGCGAGAATAGAACTTGGTACACGCAGCACAGCATGTTATGTGGTATACGTTGTGCCGAAAACATAATTATTTTATTTTATTTTCAATCAATCGCTCAGCCACTCGGATAACCGTGCCGCACTTTTGTATATTAAGGTCCTATTTAAAGCTATTATCAAACAGACAGGCGAATGCGATCCGAATCCTGTCATATAAAAAATTAAGCGAAAGCGGTCCGATAGTCTTTGTAACAGGCTTCAAAAAATTCCATTCATTACAAACAAAAACGCCTCTACACGCATTCGTTCGTTCGTCAGTTTGACAAAGGCATGAGTGTGAGTCGATGCAACCGAAAAATAAATGGTTATTCATATTTGTTTCCCCCCTCTCTCCTAAATCACTCAATTCCGACCACCACATAATTTTTCCGCCCGCACACTCCAATATAAAACCAATTCATTTTGCTTACACGTATCAACTGCGACAAAAAGTCGTCAGAGCGAATGATTTAACGGGGTCTCATCTATATCCTAATCAGGGGAGCATGATATATCGCGCCATTGTTATTCTGTGCACGAACAGACACACTGCGTGTGATCCGGGTGAATCTCGCGTAATTGACACTGTGCGCTCTGTGCTGTCATTTAAACGGTACAGGGATTAAGGACTTCACACACAGCAGCTATAATGTAAAGATGTACATTATAGCACGATACATCTCATTACATCTATCCATAGAAATCGTCAGGAGACCACACACGACACCTATAATGTATATTTTTACATCTTCGAATCTCTATGGAAAAATGCAATGATATGTAATAATAATATAATAAATTCTTTATTGAAAACAGGATATACATATAACACTAGACATTAAGACAATATATTACAGTACAACAGGTTTACGTATCAAAATGACCCTAACGTCTAAACTAGGCCGAGCCTGTATCTTAGACATTAGACACTTCCATGGTATACATATTACATATAGGTACAGAGAGGAGTATAGTGCGTTTATACAATAACTAAGTTTTGAAAACATTTCGTATTAATAATGATTTATGCTCAATATACAACTCCATTCATTACAAACAAAAACGCCTCTACACGCATTCGTTCGTCCGTCAGTTTGACAAAGGCTCACACACTCACACTCATGTGAGTCGGTGCAACCGAAAAATAAATGGTAATTCATATTTTGTTTCTACCCCCCTCCTAAATCACTCAATTCCGACCACTCACATAATTTTTCCGCCCGCACACTCCAATATAAAACCAATTCATTTTGCTTACACATATCAACTGCGACAAAAAGTCGTCAGTGCGAATGATTTAACGGGGTCTCATCCATATCCTAATCAGGGGCGCATGATATATCGCGCTATTGTTATTCTGTGCACGAACAGACACGCTGCGTGTGATCCGGGTGAATCTCGCGTAATTGACACTGTGCGCTCTGTGCTGTCATTTAAACGGTACAGGGATTAAGGACTTCACACACAGCAGCTATAATGTAAAGATGTACATTATAGCACGATACATCTCATTACATCTTTCCATAGAAATCGTCAGGAGACCACGCACGTCACCTATAATGTATATTTTTACATCTACGAATCTCTATGGAAAAATGCAATGAGATGTATCGTGCTATAATGTACATCTTTACACTATAGCTGCTGTGTGTGAAGCCCTTTATAGAGGAGCGCTTCTAGCTGGATTTAGATCTAAGTATAGAATGGTATGGCAATGTTTCTATAGCTTGGTTTCGTAAAACTATGTGTAGGAATTGAAGGTAGGTAATGAAACTTTCCACGCACTTATAGTTTAGCGGGCTATCGTCACGTCGTGTGTTCTGCATGAGTTTAACTTACGTAGGGCATTCAAATATATATTTATGACAGACGAACTAATTGAAAAATTTAAAAAAATCAGAACCTAAATATTTTAATTGTTACATTTCCAGTATTAATCGTTACGTGTTGTCTAGCTGAATACAAAGTGCTGAAATAAACACATAAAGAAGTAAGTGATTCTAAAATAGATGTGTCAATAAAATAGCGGGCTTTTAAACTTGATAGAAATATTCAAATACGTCACTGCTTTTATTATTCCTATAAAAATACAGACATGATAGCGACAGTTTACTATGTTACTTGCTCTAAACAGTAAGGAAAAGCACGCAATAAAGTGAAATGTGTATCAGATTTGTTTACGTCCTCATAAACCTTATCATATAAGAGAGAATTTGCAAAATTGCACTGTAGGAACCTTATAGTCTTGCATTCTTGCTAAACTTTTCATTGGTTTCTGTATTTTAGTGGTGCAAAAATTACTTTATAAAAGTTGACTAGCAAGGTGTATCGTTCATTCTCTTGTGCTTTAGTTATATGTCGTTATCTAATAGATATAGTTTTCCTGTGGTTTAGCCATATATAACGTGTAACGTCAAAAGCGCAAAACCTCTCTCGGGGTAACTCAGCCCATGTTACTGAACAATTTTTGTTCTACGACTTTTGCAAACTCGCAAAAAAAAATTTGGTTTTTCATGCAAAATGAGAAATTGGTCGCATAACTGTACGAAAAACCATTATTTTTTCCGAATTTCTTCGAAAAAAAATTGACAACATGGGCTGAGTTACCCCACGAGAGGTTTTGCGCATTTAACGTTATACGTTGTTAAAGCATTGTTTGGGTTGTGAAGTTCAAAAAGGCAGTCGCTCTATATAAAATACAGGTATTGTAACGTTTTAATAAGCTAGGAGGTTAAAGCTTTAGAAAGGTTACATTTTATTTAGAAATACAAAATACAGGATAATATAAAAGATACAGTCCACAACACAGTCCACAACACGTCAGCACAATTCACAGTACGAGGCCGCAATAGCCCTCAGTAGGCAGGAAGTCCCAGAGGGCAAGAACCTCCTCTAGGTTGTTAGACGCTCTTGAGTAGTCCTCTGCAGCAGGGAGTTCTCCAGAGGGCAAGATCCTCCTCTGGAGTAATAGAGGCTCTTTAGTGGACCTCAGCAGCAGGGACCCCAGAGGGCAAGAACCTCCTCTGAGTGGAAGATCGAAGAGTGCTGGTTAGAAATGAAGATTACATGACCTGGATAGAATGACCGACAGTTCCGGATAGAATCTACCCGACAGTCCTGGATAGAATGCGTCCGACAGACCTGGATAGAATACGTCTGACAGTCCCGGATAGAATACCTCGATTCCTCTGAATCTTCGGCTTTTATACCAGTCAGTTCTTGTCAGCTTGTTTTCGAAAATATTGTTCTCTTCTCTTTTCGAACATTGTTCTCTTCTCTTTTCGAATTGAGAGAATCTGACATATCAGACCACGGAGGTCTGCGTGCTTTTACATGTGTAAAAATAGAATTTAGTATTTTAATACAAATATTAGTTACAATATTTAAATTAGAATTTATACAATACAATGAAATTAATTAGATAATATAAATTATATAAATCAAAATGTAGTAACAAAGATCAATAAGCTATAAGCTAAACAGTAAATAAAAATAAACTGACAGTTTGGCAGTTGACATGTCACAAGAAAAGTAAACAATTATAAGAAACGATTCTAGAAAGGATGATAAATAAGATAAATAGTATTATGAATACCGTAAGTATACATAAATACTATATTTCCCCAACTCAGCTCAGCTCGATTGTACTGTAAAATGACCCTAACGCAGTTGCGCAATGATGAGATGATGGTAGTTTAGAAGATTTGAAGTCATAAATGTTTAGTAGTGATATTTTACTAAGGTTTCAAGATACGGAAGTAACTATATTATGCATTCAAAATCTTGCCCTAGCGTTATTACACAAAACTATAAGACAGAAAGTTCCTTCCACATCGTAGAGCATGGTTTTATGTTTTATATCCCTAACTAACTCCCAGGAAAAGGCTTAATGAAGCATGCGAGCGGGCTCTCTGTAACTACACCGTCGAGCCACTGTGTACTGTTAACAACCTTTGTCGTGAAATGTTGCCACAGCTTAAATTAAAACCGGTCAAGTGTTAGTTGAACTTTGAACTTGCACCTCTGTTCCTGGCTGAATTTTACGAGTAAAACCTTTTACGCCGGCGATGGCGATTAAAAAGGAGATGGTTCATGTTGCGAACTTTTTGGTGTTGTAATACGATATCTAGTAAATGGAGAACTTATTCTGGCTCTTTAGATAAAATGAATAAAAAAATTAGTGAATGAACAGACGCTAGCACATCACCCTACCTTGGTCTGTCAAATTTATTTAATAGATTTTCAACCTCAACACAATAGTGGAAGGTTAATTTTTGATTGTGAAAATTTAATAGATTCGGTAGGTTGACCAGTTGGCTTCCTTATTTCTTGTTTAGGTTTAAAGATTCTTTATTTATTCTAAAAGAACATACATTGTTCACTTATTGAATAAATACATAACTAAGGTAAGTATAGACAGTTTACTGTGTGCACTTGTGGTAATAAACGTTTTTTCTTTCTTTCTTTTCTTTCTGGCTTCTGTTTCACAAACAGAGGAAGTGATCATAATCTTTTATTTAAATGATTATTAACAGACCCTCTGTTTGTGAGTACTTAATTTTTTTTAAATTCAGTGCTGAATTATAAAAATAAATATCCCAGCCAATAAATCGAAACCCTCTATCAAAAAAAAAAAAAGGTTGCACTCCAGGAGTGCCGGTAGAAGTGAAAACTTTTTTGTTACTATGTTTTATTTTTAATTTGAATGACGTCTTACTCATTTTCGATCAGGGTCACGTGACCCTGACGCGAGTTTTGGTCACGTGACCCTGACGCGAGTTTTAAATTTTTTACCCATTACAGAAAAAGTGTACAACGCCGCTAAAGAAGTTTTCACTTCAAAAAAACTTGTGGTTGTTCGTATTACTCCAACTGTTTGCACATTGTTCTTTAAAAATAAAACTAACAGCCAGTTATTTCCTTTACAGCCATTTCGAATTTCACAAAGAACGGTGATCGTAGAGTAGAATTTCCCGACCCTGGAAACGTCGGCTCCATTTATTATTGGCCGTTCTCGGACGCGAAGTATTATACCTAAGCAATATTAATTGACCCCTTGTCTATGAAATAGGTGAGTATTATATATCACAGTCTGTCTGTATGTATTGTGTGATGAATGGCTGAATTACCTATATTTTATACAAACACAAAATTTTGTCTGCTGATTATGAAGATTTTATTTTTTAACAATCAGTAAATAAATAAAGTAAAAGGAAGATCCGAAAATCTTAACGGTGCATTTATGAATGTTATTGCCGAATTCAATAAAATTCAGTCATTAACATGTCGACCCATTAACATGTCGACCCCGCGTGTTGTACTTGTGTGCGTGTGTGCATTTCCATATTGATGTGAGTGCTTACTGCTACCTAAGTTATTAGTAAAATAAATCCAAAATAATAGTTACAGTTACTAAACAATTTCTGAAAATTTGAGCGGTCATTGACAACCAACCTTGTATAGAGGAGAATTTTAAGATATTTTTTCTTCTCATTACGTTCAAGTCATAACCTACTTTTATAGCTTTATATTTTCGCTAACTTTGTCCTGTTTTCAGAGAATGTTGAAACTTGAAAGTCAAAATTAATAAATCAACAACGTAAAATTCTTTTAAAAATGTTTCTGAGAGAATCCGTCAGTTTGAAGTGGCTATAAAACTGAGTGGTCAATAAAAACTTGAGACATGAAAAGTTATCTTTAAAAAGTTTAGTGGAACGCTTCAATTTCAACATTACTGTGAAAATATGTCACTATGTTGCTACTAGTCTATTCAGGGCTTGTCTCTGTAACCTTGCATTACACCCGCTATGAAATAATTCCGTCCAAGCGTTATTAATCACGATTTAGACATGACAGTTGAATGGCATTATTTGTAGCCTAACTTGATTATGATTCAGTAACAAATGATCATAGCACAATTGTTATAATCTAGGTGAACTAACGCGTATCCAATATTATAGATTGCTTTATCGCTACTTTATATATAAACCTTATATCAAAGAGAATAGGAGTCACAGATTAAGAAAACAATAAAAGGACATAACATTCAAATGACATTTCGGAACGAAGAGTTTGTTTCACTTTGAATAGCGTTATTTCTGTTGTTTATATTTTTATTCTGAATGGCGGTCTTTTTCTAAAGCCATCATGATATATTTAAGTTCATTTAAAGAGGGTTTTACATACCTTCTAAAATCTCTGCTCCAGCACGCGTAGATGACGGGGTTCATGCTGGAGTTGACCCAGCCCAGCCACGTCACCACCACGTTCACAATCTCCTCGTGCGCAATGCACGCCGAGCAGATCCCCGACAGCAGGTTCACCACAAAGAACGGCAACCAACACACTATGAACACACCCATCACTATACCTAACGTCTTTGCTGCCTTCTTTTCTTTCGCAAACTTCGCTAGCTTTCGAGACAGCGAAAAGTTTTTCGGCAAATGTTTGCCGTGCGTCACGTTAGTCAGACGCGTCGACGAACGGGACAAACCATTGTTTTGTAACGCAGTCAGAGGCTCGTGATCCTGGTCTTCAGGAGTACACACCCCGTGACACGCGTCACTCCGCTGCCGCACTGTTCCACCCCTATGTATTCGCAACGTCAACTCTAACTCACCACTAGGTCTCATCACTTGCTTAGTGCCTATTTTAAGAGACCGCGTCTGAATAGTCGCTGCACGATAAATACGATAATAAGTAAACACCATCACAAACAGAGGCAAATAAAACGATATTGTCGATGAAAATATTATGTACTCTAAGTTTTCCGTGAAGGGACACTTGTAGTCGGGCACTTCCTCCACACGCACGGCGCGCCACCACGCGATTGCGGGGAAAGATATCGCACCCGAACAAACCCACACGGCCGCGATAAGGAACGCGGCCTTCCGTCCACTCATACGCATCGGATATGTAATGGGGTCCGTAATGGCCCAGTACCGGTCTAACGAGATCACGCACAGGTTCAATATGGAGGCCGTACTGAACAACACGTCTAAAGACCGCCACACGTCGCACCAATCCACTCCAAAGAACCACGTGTGTTCTAACACTTCGTATAGTGCAGAAAACGGCATCACCACGAGACCGACCAGGCAGTCGGCGACCGCTAGTGACGTCACGAAGTAGTTGGTTGACGTGTGCAGGTAGCGCTCGCGCACCACGGCGAGGATGACGAGCATGTTGCCGAACACTGTCGTCAGCGAGAACAGTAAGAGGAAGGTGACAAGGAGTGCTCTGTCCTGAAGGAGTTTGATGTAGTCGTTCCAGGGCTCCTCAGAGTCACCGGTGGCGTTGTAGGCGGAGGTGTTGTCGAAGGAGATATTGAAGTCAATGCCGCTGATGCCGCTGATAGCGTCGACCGCGGCGCGGCCGGTGTCCAGGGTGTACTCCACGCCGCGGTACAGGACGTCCAGTTGGCCTTTTGCCACTAGTACATCCGGATCCGTCGCGTTCATATTTTTCCGATAGTCACTTGCTCACTAGCGCCATGGTGAGTGTTTATGTTTCCCTTGTTTTGCCCGCAGCCATTTCGAGATTACGTTCTTGGCAGGCATTGTATTCCAGCATTCCAATTTCTGGCACATGTTTCGTTGGCATATTTTTTGTAGCTCGCAGATATGCTTAGCCACGTTCTGAAACAACAGAAAAGAGCGAAATTAGAATCTACACAGAGTTTTTGTTAGAACAACCTCTTAATAAAAATGAGATTAAAATGGGCTGTGTCAAACATAACAAGAGAAAATTAAATTGGACCTGGTAATTTTATCGCTTGTAAAGTTTTGAGAAGTTTAATGATATCAAAAGTTGAAGGTTCTGTGTGTTAGCTGTGTCATTGCCACGAGGGTGATCGTCACTTGTATAGCGTCATCATCGACAGGTGGCCTTGCGGGCCATAAATAGCGCTCAGAGCAACTGGCGAGATCAAACGAATTGTGTGCCGTGGGCCGTGACGGGTCCGTCCACATGAGGGCGCCTGAACCGCTCCCCGCCCGACCCCAACCCGCCCCCCTCGCCCCCGAACTTTACGTTAACTCGTGGCTCGAGTCATCCTACGTGTAATGTAAATAAACAGGTGGGTTTCAGTTACGCAATTAAGGCTTCGAACACTTGTGAGCGCTAAAAGAGGCTGGATTGATTACCGTCTGATCGGTTTCAGTACTTTGATGAGTTTACTTTGTTCAGTGCTTAAAAATATAGGTATGGTATAAATGGGCTCTTAGAATTAATATTTTGGACATAATAATTATTAGAAGCTATAATAAATGAGCTCATAAAATTTGCAAGTTGAAGTGGCAATGGGCAGGCCACATCGCTCGTAGAACTGACAACCGATGGGGAAGAAAAGTTCTCGAGTGGCGACCACGGACCGGAAAACGCAGCGTAGGCAGGCCTCCCACTAGGTGGACCGACGAGATCGTGAGGGTCGCGGGCAGCCGATGGATGCAAGTGGCCAATTGTCGTTCGGCGTGGCGGTCTAAGGGGGAGGCCTATGTTCAGCAGTGGACGTCCTCCGGCTGTTGATGATGATGATGATGATGATAATAAATGAGTAGGTATCTTGAAATATTATTTGTAGATATTAAAATACTATAACCAACATTTCCACAAATAATGTGTCAGTAATTATTTAATATAAATTTTATTTTACTTTCACTGTAAAAGTGACCGGAATTTTTCGCCTGAGACAAAATTTTAACACTTTTAATATTCATAATCCACTGTAAGTACTTCGATTAAGCAAAAAGTTATGGAATAAAACAAGCACTGTCATAAATAATAGCTTTCACGTCATTCAAAAGACGTAAATGATGCCGTGGGGTCTGACACGGGATAATATTTCCACTTGAGTTATAACTATTATCAGGGATTTTTTACGAATATTTTTCATCAGAATAACGTTCCCTTCATTGTTATAAAAAAATATCTACTAAATAAATTGGCATGAAAAAGCGTTTATTTCCATTTGTCCCCAGGATAAAGTTTTAGTGACAGTTTCATAGCCTAAGTTGTAGCAGGAGTTTCTGTGTCCGCCTACACTTTCACGTAGGACTAAAAATATCCCAACCGAACATAGTAAAGCTTGGTCATATTCTATCCATATGCCAAATATTCGAATTCAAATTCATTGACCTGTTAAGAAGCAAAGACGTGACAAACAAACTCATTATAGTTAGGTTTCATAGAATTTAGATATTCAATTTAATATTTAAATAATCAATTTAAATGAAACGAAACTTTATTTTCTTAAACTCTTAAATTCGAAGTGATAATCAAGTTAGCCTCTGAATAAGAAATAAACTATATTTTACTCAGTGAGTTGTAAATGGAGTTAAATTCGAATCCAAAAATAATATCATGCATCCATTATTCAAAAGCAATTAAAGTTCACTTATTAAGTTTGTTGAACGCAAACGTTTTTGTTTATTAATCTACTTGTTTATGATATGACTGAAATAATAAACACATACATATTTCAGAAGAGGCAAGTTTTTTAACTTGTGTTAACTTCTTATTTGGGAGATGTAAACAAACTAATAAAGATCAGTACCCTTAGCACGAATTTTCACTCTTTTACTTTACAGCGTCTTTCCTCGCCTCTGGTGTGCGAAGAAGGAACTAATTTTTTTCTTGAAAATTGACAATTTGAAATTGTCAAAGTTCCAGTTTACTTTACGTCTCAAACACTGAAAACTCACGCTAAGGGTACAGAAACAAAATCTGAGATAATTATACAATACTCGCTACGTGACTGCTACAATCACGTAGCTATTTGCTACGCCGCGCTACACATTGCTACGCGGACTGCCAACTTGAGACATTTTTGAAAAGGAAAGTACTTATATTACACTATTTTTACATAATAACTTTTCTTGATGAGATACGCAAAAACTCCAGAATCCAGATTGCTACGATACTTACGGACTTCACAGACAGCAGCTATAACGTAAACATGTACATTATAGCACGATACATCTCATTACATCTTTCCATACAAATTCGAGGATGTAAAAATATACATTATAGCTGCAGTGTGTGGTCTCCTGACGATTTCTATGAAAAGATATAATGAGATGTATCGTGCTATAATGTACATCTTTACATTACAGCTGCTGTGTGTGAAGCCCTTTATTCATCCACGTTGAAACATGGTCGTACAATGCATTTCTATTGTGAATATTGTGCAAATTGTATTATGCTTCGAAAATCTTATAAATAACAAATTATATTTATTCCTGCTGATCGTTACCAAAATACAATTTGTTTTAAGACTAGAAGAGTCACTAACACAAACTTGAGAGGTCACAGTCTCTTTATCTAGTCGTTTTAATATCATGAGAAGTGGCGCCAGTGGCAACGTCATTACATCAATTTTCATTTAAAAATGTAGTACCATGACTTTTACGCAGACTAACTGTCAAATTGTAATATCATTCTTCTCGGGCTACATGTCACGAGGCGTAGAAAACATTCATAACTAAGCCTCTGTTCAGACACGGCGGGAACCGCGCGATTTCAGAATCGCATGGAAATCGCGTGAGTCTTATTTGTATGAGTTATTAAGTAATCGTTCAGACATAACCGCGCGGTTCCCGCCGTGTCTGAACAGAGGCTAAGGGTGCTTTTGTACCACGGCGCATGTAACCCGCGCAAGTGCTTCATCATGCTCAAGCTACATACGCCGTGTAGCTACAAGCACCCCGCTAGCTTGATCAAGTAGCTTGCGCATTTTACTCGCGCGGGTAAACCGCAAACCCGCAACTTTACTTGTGCGAGTTGCATGCGCCGTATACAATTACCCCACGGGTAACTAGATCAAGTAGCTTGCGCATGTTACTCGCGCGGGTAAACCGCAAACCCGCACCTTTACTTGTGCGAGTTGCATGCGCCGTATACAAGTACCCCACGGGTAACTAGATCAAGTAGCTTGCAAATGTTATTCGCGTGGGTAACCCGCACCTTTACTTGTGCGAGTTGCATGCGCCGTATAAAAGTACCCCACGGGTAACTAGATCAAGTAGCTTGCAAATGTTACTCGCGTGGGTAACCCGCACCTTTACTTGGACGGGTTACATGCGCCGTGTACAAGCACCCTAAGCGCTCATGTACACGACGCCGCCGCCGCGCCGCCGCCGCGCCGCTACCGCGCCTCTAGGCTGTGTATACGGTCGCTACCGCGCCGCCGCCGCTCCGCTGCCGCTCCGCCGCCGCGCCGCCTCCGCGCCGCCACCGCGATGCCATTCGCTAGTGTTTTATTTATCTAACAAAGGAGATGTCTCATTGCGGCCATATAATGTTTTTTTTTTTGATAATTCAAGGATAACTACTTCGTTTATGAATCGGTTTTGATGATTCTTTTTTTGTTGGAAAGAAGGTATTTCAAAGGCGGTCCCATGATATGGAGATTAGGGTTTGATGATGAAGACCAGAGAAATCGAGTGGAGCTAAATAGTAAGAAATATCTTCTTTCCAACAAAAAAAGAATCATCAAAACCGGTTCATGAACAAAGAAGTTATCCGCGAATAAACATTAAAAAAGCATTATGGCCGAAATGAGAAACCTCCTTTTTCAGATAAATAAAACACTAGCGAATTGGATTCGCGGTGCCAGCGCGGCGGCGGCGCGGCGGCGCGGCGGCGGAGCGGCGGCGGCGCGGCGGCGGCGCGGTAGCGACTGTGTACACAGCCTAGAGGCGCGGTGGCGGAGCGGCGGCGGCGCGGCGGCGGCGCGGCGGCGGCGCGGCGGCGGCGCGGCGGCGGCGTCGTGTACATGAGCCCTAAGGCCGAAACCACGGGTTTCGTGCTTAGACATTAGATCCCTAGAACACAAAATTTCGCTACTCACAGCTCCAAAACTTGTCTGGCTTCAGCCATATGGTTGCTACGTAAATAGAGTTCAAATATTGTAACCGTTGAATACCGTCTAAGTCCCGTAAGTTACGGAAGTCCTGTTTGATAACCCCGCGCTAACTACAGCCTGCTGTTAAATGGGTACTAGTTGCCGTTAGATTAGTTTCGACTTGCGAGGACACAGGTATAGGTAACTACCTCCCGAAGTAATAGCTTTTGTAACTTGATGGTTGACATGTTGATAGTACCTTGGGTGGTACGTAAATTTATTTTGAACTAGTTTTGACTGCGGCTTCGCTCGAAAACCAAAAACCAAAACGTAAACCCTGGTGTGGTATTTCTTTATTTAGCTTTGAACACTAATTCGCCTGATGGTTTATGGTCGACTTTGAAGCATGCGTTGGACTTTATCCAAAATGACGCATTCATCCAAAATTAGCTGGAGAAATCTGCACAGGGGAAGAAGAGGAAGGTTATGGGGAGACCTTTGCCCAGCAGTAGGATTGTATAGGTAAGAATAATACAATTTATTCTACAATAGCGGTTATTTAGACCCTCTGAACGCGCCAACTATAATTCCCGAATAAGACTATTACCGGCCCTAAATACACGTACATTATTTAATAAGACAATAATGCACATTGTGTCCAGCATCAATTATACACGCGATCAAATTAGCTAAGCAATCGAGACAATCGAGTTGTCTCGATTCAACACCAACTTCAATCGACTTGATACAACATTCATGTTGGACAATAAGCAATAATTGCTTTGTCCTAAACGAAGCTCTCAGTGTGTTAACAGCTTTATTGTTAAGCAACCGAAGTTAGGGCGTGTACAGACGATATATTATATTACTAGGTGCTGCTCGCGACGTTGTCTGCGTGAATTCGTTGAAGAAAAGGTTCACTGCTCGTTCTCTGTTGGTGATAATATGTGTGTAGCCTATATGTTGACAAATCTTCTTCAACCAACCCGCACTGGGCCCGCGTGGTGGATTATGACCCACTCCCTCTCACAGAGAAGAGGCCTGTGTCCCAGCAGTGGGAACATTATAGGCTAATGATGATGTTGAAAAGACTTCTTAATATTATTCGTGCCATGTTTGAAATAAATCCATATAGTACTTTTTGAGTTTATCCCGAACATACATACAGACAAACAGACAAAAATTCCTAAAACTATATTTTTGGATTCGGGTCGATTGTAGATTTTCCTACCATTTTATTATAATGTATAGAATTATAGATGTATAGATAAGATGTAGATAATTATGGCAACGCGCGTTCACGGCGCTGTAAAAGCAGATTTTTGGGATTGTTTCGATTGAAATACGCGTACGAAGTGACGTATGGTCACTTGGTAAGTGACTAGCACTTATGTACTCCTTTATTCTCCTGTGTAAGATGGTTTATGTAATATGGGCACATACTATCCATTTTTTGTAATATCTAAACGTAGTGCTGGAAAATCTTGTCTCGCACATCTGCTGACTCAAAACAAAACCAGATTATTCTACAAACATTAAAACAGTACATTACACAAAAGTGAACATCAAAATTCACTTTGACCAACAATTGCAAGGAAGCGTCTGGACCATTAATTCAGTCCTGTCTCGGGCACCCGACATCAACCGACGTTACCCGATGTTACCCGAAGATTCCCGAAAATAAACGAAGTTCCCCGAAAGCGGGACTGAGGCCCGATTACAGACGACACGCGAACAAGCTATCAATCACGGAATACCCAACTACGATTTGTTTTATTCGTTTCTTAGTCTGTTCTTCGAAGTTTAATGTAATTCCGGAGTTTTTTGGATTCGGGTTCAATCAAATTTTAGTGCAGTGTTTTCTTTTACGTTTTGAGTAGTAGTTTTCGTGGCTCTATTGTTTGTTGAGACAATAGGTCATTTATAGACGGTAAAATTTTCGACACATTCAAATTATCATAAATTCATTGTGCTTCTCTTGATTCACTCAATTTATTTAAATTTTCAGATAATTTATGATAACTTAATAATTATATTCGCAGTGTCAGATAGGTATTTTTTACGCACTATAACACTCGTAACATTTAATAAACTTGATTATTTAATTATCGACTGCTAACTCAATGCTGTTTTTAGGTAGAATCTTGAACGAAATTGTTAGTTTCAATATCTGTTTAACTACGAATAAAAATGCTAAACATTTATAATCAATTGTAAAAATATTACCTACCGATTTAAAACTCAAGACATAAAACTGTTCCTGCCACGCATAAGGTGGTAAGGCTAAAAAATCATTTTTTCAGCAGAGCATTTTTTGGTATATTATTATGCTAATGATAAAATTGATTTTAAAAGATCCATTAAAAATCGAATCGTTCCGACATTCTGCATGAGAGCCATCGAAAAACCTCACATGTGAGACATTACCGAGTTTCCTCTCCGTGGTAGTGCCCCAAATGATTGATAGTCCTACATTCCTGGTGTGGTGGAAGACAATGTGGTCGACACCGATAGGCCTCGTGCCTCGCTGCCGACGTCCTAATTTGAAGGAGGGTAGGTATGCGTGCCATTCATTAATGTCAGTGAGCTACGTGGGGAGGATGCAACGTCGTGATTAGGTTAAATCTTTTTTTTGTGTTTTCAATGGGTACAGCCGCGTAGAGATACTGCCAAGTTTTCGCCATTATTGTACTTTTCTTATTGTTTTCCTCGTTTCCCTGACACGTTTGTATTTTAGATTGTTCTTAGATTACATTTGCTCTTAATTATGACGTGTTTCTGAGGACCTACCAACTTTTTTTGAGTCGGTTAAAATTCAGGTTTAATGGCTTGTAAATTATTGTATCTAGTCGAAGAAAACAAGAGTTAATCTGAAAAAGTACAGAACAAGAGGAAAGACAATGAACGGAGATTTTTCGAATTATAATTATTTTTGGTTAAAACTTTGTTCTCCCAAGGAATACAAAAAAATAATTAATAATGTACTATTAGGTAATTTATGTTCTTCCATTCTAGACCTTTTTCATTCATGTCCGTGACCGGGTCGGATTACGCCCGATGACCTTTGCAGTAAAAATGGACATAAATAACGTATCAAACAAAATACTTACTCGTTCGTTTCACGTATTTAATTCCATAACTACTTCGCTCCAGCCAAGTTGGAGTAATATTGCAATAATAGGCGAGTTAAAAACTCAAAAAGTCGGAATGCGAGTTGCAATAATAGGCGAGTTAAAAACTCAAAAAGTCGGAATGCGAGTTGCATTCATGAGCGTTCTACTAACGTGAAGTAATTAGGTATACTGAGTTATGATTATTAGAAAAGAATAAGAGATTTAAACTGCACTGGCGGCCCGTCTCGGCTCCGCACGGTTGGACTATTATGTATATAGGGTGACTGGTAATTAGAGTACGATACTTAAACACGTGATTGTGCTCATGATAGCCAACAACTTTTACTATGTGAAAAACTTGAAAAAGCGAAAAAAATCAGCTGTTCAGTACATTTATGTTTGCTTTAATGTACTGAACAGCTGATATTTTTTTCGCGATTTCGGCTTTGCTCCCATAATATAAATTGATTGTTATCATTAGCACAATCACGTGTTTAAGTATCGTACACTAATTGCTAGTCACCCCATATGTATAACCCAACTCAGGATGAATGTAGCTTTATAATGATCAAGATTTTTGAAATCGGCAAAGTAGTTTTTGAGTTTATTAATTACACACATAAATACAAATCTTTCCCTTACAAATTTTCTTTTTTGATTATAATTGCCTATGGCTTATTTTAGTTAACAGGTTTAATGTCAAAATAATGCAGTACACTGAAAAATTGGGATAATAGAGTATTACTGGACATTTCTGAGGAAAATAAAGGATATATCAAAATATACCCAAGAAAAATTCTTGAAATTAATTTCCAACCATCCTTATCAGTATTGCAGCCACCGCACCCACTCCATCAGAGCGTGTATCAGCGGAGGGTAGTATTTAGCACTAATTCGTGTGCACTTCACTCGATCTTGAGTGTCCATTCACTCTGAGAGCGAAGTCGAACTCAGCAATGATTGAGTCGACAGATCACACATACTCATCATAGCTGCCAGTGGAGAATAAATCTTCTGGCACTCATCATAGAGCTTAATTATATTATTTGTAAGAGAGCTGAGGATTACCATTCCATATTTGAAGGAGACTTTATGATTGTGTCCTAAGATTTAAAACGAGGTTTTAATAAACCATAATCGGCTTTATTACAAAACGTGGTGTAACTAAGCCCAAGCTTTAAATCAAAAATCAATTTTTGAATTTCGAATTGTATTCCAACTGCTATATAATTCTAAAATGCACATTGACAACTTAGACCGGGATCTAAACTCGGTTCTTGTATTAATAACTTTACGACAGCAGAAATAAAGTTCGAAATTCAAAAATTAATTTTTGATTTAAAGCTTGGTCTAAGTTAAACCACGTTTTGTAATAAAGCCGAATGTAACTGCTATTACAAAAGCGAAAGTTTGTGAGGATGTTTGTTACTTTTTTTTGCAAAAATCATTCAAAAAGGAACATATTATTATGTTCATAGAATTAGGTACAGATAATTTATAACGCTGATTAGACATAGCGTACTTTTTATCCATGGAGTGGCTGCGTTTTAAGTTTGGTTGTTGGAGTACTACTTTCAAAAATACTTAGTCCTGAATTCATAGTGTGGGGCAAGGAATGTCCGTATTTTTAAATAAGAAAATCAATAATTATCAAAATCAAATCGTTTATTTCAAGTAGGCCAGTTACAGGCACGTATGTTAAGTGCATTGTCTTTTAAAAGTTGTAGGAAACAGTATAATATCGTCACAATTTGATAAACTTAATTCACGTATATAAACCAATGAGATTTAGGTACACCTATAACGTGATTCGGGAGTGATACGAAATTTCGAATGACGTTATTTCGACGCACGCTATTTCGAAAAAAAATAAGAGTGGTACGCAATTTCGAAAGCTCATTAAGTCGAAAACCGCTATTTCGAATGACGTTATTTCGACGTACGCTATTTCGAAAAAAAATAAGAGTGGTACCTCAGTTCGAAAACACATTAAATCGAAAACCGCTATATATTGAAACCATAACTAATACTAAATCCCAGTTAATAACTGTAGGGGATGTTAGACACCCCTTTTTTTTTTTTTTTTTTAGCGTGGTAAAATCGTCAAATGATTCCTCCAACCCCGGGCAGGGCGGGAGGGACTGTCAGACTTCTACTGACTAAAATCCACGGTGTCCTTCATAGCCTGTTATGTTCCGGGGTTACGGTAAGGGAATAATCCCGCGACCCCGGCAGGCTTTGGCCCTCTGAGAGGGGGGCCCCGTCATTATGCTGACGCTCTTTGAGGCGCGCGTGGGACACAACGCGCCGTCGACCCGGGCATGGTTCTTGGTTGGGCAGCGAGTTGCCCTTTACTCGCTGCCCGCATGCCCGCGCCTACGGTGGCCGGAGATCATCAAGCGACGTCCGTCGCCGTGGGCGCCTACCACTGCGGCTGGGGCGGAGGGAGGACGCTGTCCTCTCTCGCTCGCGGCCCGCCTCCTCCTTTACGAGCATTACTGCCTCGCAGAAGGAGCTGACTGCTTCCCACTCCGTCTCGCCCCGCAGCATGGCCGCAACCAATGCCGGGCGCGAGAGGTCACCGCCTATCGCAGCCGTGAGGACACGTCGGTGCTCCGCCCAAGCTGGGCAGTCTTGCACCGTATGCTCCACCGTGTTCTCCGGGCGATCTTCGCAGTGGTGACACCCAGGCGTCTCCTCCTTTCGCATCAGACACAGGTACCTCCCGAAACTTCGGTGTCCGGTGAGGACCTGAGTCAAGCGGTAGGTCAGGACGCCATGACTTCTCTCCAGCCACTCCTCAAAGAGGGGTCTTACCGCCGCAATTGCGGCGTGCCCGGTGTTAGACACCCCTGCAGGCATTAAGGGAAGTTCGATTTGTTTGGACAAGGTTTTATTTCCAATAATAATTTGCTTTAACACTTTATACTTAATAGGACAAGTCCCTATTTCCTTTTCTCGGGAAGGACGAAGGCAGGGGGTTTTTGGTCCTATGAACCAAAAAGATCAGGACACTGTCTAGATTTTTAGAAAGAAACTCAGTAGCTCGTGTGGGTAGTTACACACTTTTGCAGTATCGTCACGTCGCGCTGCGTCGCGTCTCGTTGTGAACTGACCGTCAATTTGTTTTCGAACTGAGGTACCACTCTTATTTTTTTTCGAAATAGCGTGCGTCGAAATAACGTCATTCGAAATAGCGGTTTTCGACTTAATGAGCTTTCGAAATTGCGTACCACTCTTATTTTTTTTCGAAATAGCGTGCGTCGAAATAACGTCATTCGAAATTTCGTATCACTCCCCGTGATTCTTTTCCAATTATTATATCATGTCTTACATCTGTTCTGCACTCTTTCTCCGTATAACTTAAATTATAGCAAACATACACCTCTGTCCTTTTCTTACTTTACTTTCGTAAAAGAGGAACAAACCTTGCGTAATAGTATTTAGATTAACACTTAACAAATAATATTGGACTTAATAAAATCAGTAACAGCAGCAACACCCCGTTATTTACTTCATTAAATCCCAACAATAACCAGTTCAAACACAAATAGTTTGTCGTGAATCATTGTGAACATTTCTTTTCCCCTTCAGCGGCTCTTTTATCCGGGTTCACTCATTTCGGGTGCGACAGTAACAAATCTGTCAGTTTTGACAAGGCGAGGCCCGGCTGTGATTTATATAGGATATCGTAGGAACAAGGACTAACAAGGCAAACTACATCAAAGCTGTCATTTTGCTTAAATTGAGAGTGTTGTTTTTCATTGAGTTTCCGGTTACAGTTTTTTTTTTTTTGACCTTGTGTGTTTAGGATATTTTGTGAAAAAGGTTCTTGAACGTTGCCGCTTACAGTCGGTACTGTCACAAGTTTTAATAGAGCAGATTTTTTCAAATTTCATCGTAGATGGCTTCTCACTATTTTGTATTTGTAGTCACCGGTTTTTATAAGATAAAGTTTAAAGCTTTATTAAACAAAAAACCATGATAGGGTTCCAAAGAAATCAAGTGACAAAAGGCTAGTTTTCTATAATCCTTGCATATTGTTTTCGCACACACAAGTAAGACATTTTTCTGCAAATAGCCGTTTTCATTTATTTATATTTTTCAAGTATCCGTAATCCGTCGTGAATAATATAAATACTATTGAGTAAAGTTATATATAATACGTCAAACAAAACATGGGTTTTCTCTTTTCTTTACAAAAGTTCCAGGAAGGTAACCTCATTTTCTAATCCTTCAATGAACATGAAACACAAAGGCCAGAACAGAACCTTTGTGTCGGAGTATAGTTGGAACTACCATCGAATATTATGATTAATGACCCTTGCCTCAACCCCTTGCCAATCCGTGACCGCACCTGCTCGGTTAACCTACTTCTCAGAAACCGGTCTAATTACGGCTGAGCTAATCATCCGCTTTGAATACCGGCTTTTTTGTAGTCTCGGGATTTCGGGAGGCCGAGATTGGAGGAGGATTAATTAGGAACGGGCCGATGGTAGATAAGTAGTACTATTATTGGATATGTTAATGATGGTGATAGGGAATTCGATTGAGGGCTTTAGAAATGGAAACTTGAAGGGGTTTATTAAGCTCTTCGCCCACGCGGACTTTTTTTCACGTACTGTGTAAACGCGCTTCTTCATCGCCACTATCGCGCGGTTGTTGCGTTTGTCACGTGCGACGTAAAAGTGCAAACGTGTGACTGTATCGATACACATGCGTGACACAGTCTGATACAAAAAGCCGCCGTGGACGAAGCCTCTAAGGCAAATAGCGGGATCCTACGGTACCAACTTCTCCTATTCAACAAATAAATAAATAATGTAAGTACGAAGGTAAACGATTAGTCAGTGATTTGTTGATGACAGTTAAATATTGTTAGGTTAGAAGTCAATTTTTAAATGTCACAGTGTTGAGGCAAATCATTATTAGTTTTTTTTGCCTGAGTACAAATTGAGTTATTGAAATTATGTAGACAACGATTTATCTGAATTTACTTTCGGTTGTTGCAATGCCAAAACTAAATACATTAGTACCTGAGGCCCGCATTTTCATCCGCCTTAAGGTACGGTACTTGAGAATTAAATCATTTATTTTTATAGAAATTTAAAAAAGAAAACAAATAACAAAACAGTAAAAAAAAACATGACAAAACAGCAAACAACAAATGATAAAAAGTGACTAACAAAAATCTGAGCTGTTATTAAAGTACGGTTAGCTTCACACACATGGTGTTTAATATTACGGGTTTCGTGGTAGTGGCGTTGTGATATAACGTGCCGTGAGAATCCAGCTTAAAATATTTTACATTAAACTCTGCGAGTAATCTCGGAGCTTCACACTCACAAATCGTATTTTTATAAGCAAGCCACGTTTCGTTAAGGTAGTTTCTTAATTGACAGGCTGTCTAATATAACCTAAGTAACATATATGTTTGGGACCAAATATCTATTGATATTGAGCTGCTAAAACTATTATGGTAATATAAATTATATTTAGTTTCTAGTCACGTTTTGTCTAGGTCTAAAAGAAACACAACTGCGTGATTATATCACAGTAAAGGTTAACCAATCGATTTAATTTGGTATTTGGAGCAGAGGAACCGTCAATAAATTGCGTTTAATGCCACTTCTGTTTGTCTATTAGGTACAAAATTAGTTGAACTTCTATTTTGGTGCGTCTACACTTTCAATTTGGTCAGTTGAATAGTTTATTTATTTGGTTTATCACGCACAATGGGAAACAATCTTAAAATTAAATACACATATTGTAAAGAGGAAAGATTTGTATGTTTGTGTTTGTAATAAATAAACTCAAAAACTACTGTGCCGATTTCAACATTTTTTTCACCATTAGTAAGCTACATTCACCCTGAGTACTATAGGCCACCCGTTCGAAGCTGGGCCGGGCCGCTAGTATTAAATAACAAAAATTTCACTGGAATGGAAAAACTGGCAGTGGGCGAGTAGGACTCGCACACTGCCAGTCGGCAAGAACTTGGGCAGAATTTATAAAGACGGTAAAAAAAAAAACACTTTTGTTGTATGTATGGAAGCCCCCTTAAATATATGTTTTATTCTGTTTTATAGTATTTGGTGTTATTGCGGTAACATAAATACATCATCTGTGAAAATTTTAACTGTCTAACTGTCAGAGTACATGAGATACAGCCTGGTGACAAACAGACAGATGGACAGCGAAGTCAGTAATAGGGTCCTGTTATACCTTTTGGGTACGGAACGCTAAAAAGCAGACTTGGAAAAAGCAAAGTAAACGAAAGTTCATTGCTAAGGTGGCGAACAGGAGACCGAGCCAGGAGACCGCGACCGGAGATTACTACCGTTTCTGTCTCCTGTCGCTGTCTTGCTCGCGAACTGCCGCTCATACATTGCCCAATGTTATGTACTGTCGCGGTCTCCGGTCGCTCTCTCCTGTCGCGGGCTCCGGCGCGAACCACCACCTTTATAATTAGCCAGGAGAAAGTTCCTTTCCATTTTTATAATATATACCTACAATCACTAAGATCCATTTAATACCCAGGAATGTGAAAGAATAGTCACCTTTATGATGGAAATAATAAAGTCTAGACCTTTTAGCCTACATTGATATAGTTATTGAATAACCCACACGTTCATAATTAATGTTCTTAATGTAATGTGTCGCCGTAATAATTAAATAACAACGGTGGAGTCGCGTGATAAATATTACAAGCTCTAATTATTTCTGTAGGAGCAACCCCAGTAATTCAGTATTTACCACGAAGAAATTATTGACCAGACAGAAAATTAAGATTTTCTAAATTGGACATGGGCCTCTCTTAAATGGGCTTCGCGGCCGTGGAACACAAAAGGCAACTGAAGGAGCATTTGTGTTTTTGTTTCCAATGAATAAATTCAAAAGTATTGAACCGATTTTCAAAATTCTATTATCAGCTATAACCATATTTATTTTTACAAATTGCACCTGTACGAATTCAGGGCAGGTCGCTAGTCCTACATATTTGGATATTAGCTTTTTTATTATTCGTTTTTTAGGGTTCCGTAGTCAACAAGGAACCCTTATAGTTTCGCCATGTCCGTCCGTCCGTCCGTCCGTCTGTCCGCAGTTTAGCTCAGAGACGCACAGTACTAGAGAGCTGTAATTTGGTGTAAATATACGGAATTGTTGTGCCAAAAAAGTGGTAAAATAAAATCTCGTAAAATATTTTTTTTAGGGTACCTCCAGTACTTACACGTAAAGGAGGATTTTTTTTTTCTCGCGTACCCCTTAGTGTGGGGTATCATTAAATAGGTCTTTAAAAAATAATGATAGTTTCCATTAACAATTTTTTGATAAAAAAATTCGTTAGTGAAATATTAAGCTTTAAAGTGCTAAATTTTGCTCGATTCGAGTGTCCCCCCCCTCTACCAGCTAAATGGTTATGTTTGGGGTTGTGAAAAAATTCACAATAGTAGTATATATAACGAATGCTTACTTTCAGCAGTGGACGGCAATAGACTGATAATATAAAACGCAGTCGTACCATCAAATGCGTTGATCCGTTGCTACGATGCAAAAAAAGCACTAACTGTTACTTACATATTCAGAAAACGTATCTGAACTTTCCTTCTAGAATCTAGACTATCTAATACCACCTGTAGGACCCATATAAAGTAGGATCCAGACACAATACATTCCCTTCAATAGCCTAATAAATACAGGCGCTCTCTAGTAATGGCGTCGTAATAGACCGGCCCCTATTATTACGAGGGCGTTAGTTTCGCGGGTAATTACTGATATTAGTTTAATCTGTTGTCAAAGTTATAGATCATTTACATGATAGTTTAATATCATAAAGTCCAATGGGCGAATTGTTGATGATAAATTATGTTTTCTCAGTATATGAACATGCAGAGAAATGTCTGGCTACCTGTACGAGAACTTCTGGTTGCAACCGTGACAGCAAGATTCACTAGTTTACTTTACAACATTTCTAGAAGTAAATATCAATTAATAGTAGATATAACAATGATTTAGTATTTATTCAACTTATTTAGTCAACTAGTGAGTCTTGCCGTCATGGTTGCAACCAGAAGTTCTTGTATACAGTTCTCTGCGTGAAGGTTTATTAAAACACTTTAATATGCGTAGACGCAACTTATACTCTTCCACTCTTCTAAATCTGTAATCATTTCCATCTATCTCTATTCTAAATATCATCAAAACTCGGTCCAACTTCGTAAGAGTGTGTTGCAAACAAACATGTTTTTGCAATCACAATATTGATTAGGTTTTTTTTAAAAAAAAGAGACGTTGGCGCCTCTAGTATTTTTTCCTCTATCGTGGGTGCATTTACAAATATAATAAACTCACATACACAATCACCCAGACTTGGAACAACCCTGCAGGACATAAAAAAAAATTTGTTCCGTGCGGAGCTCGAACCCACGCCACAACCACTTCGCCAACCATGCCGTCGCTCGATTAGATCTGTTCAACTTCGTCCGATTATGCCCATATAGCTTACGTGCTATGCATTTTTTTTGTGTTGTGCATAACATCCGCACACACTTTCTAAAGATACTGTTGTTTTTTACCGATTTTGGCCAATTTTGAATAACTACGTAAGTCACAATAGGCCCTTTGCAAGTGGCGCGTGTAATACCTTGAAACCTTACAATAAATTTATAATGGGTACTTCTTAATTGCTTCTGTTGTTTAAAAGCTAGGCTTCAAGAAGTTTAGTGAAACCAGAATAATTTAAATCTGAAACTCAATTAACCATTCAATGTAAACAAAATGTACCTTCTTATTATAAAATACATTGTATTTACTTATTTCACAATTTTGATGATTATTTAAGACTTGCTCTCAAATATCTTTATTTATGATAATTCGAAAAAAAAAAAATGAATAATCGAATTTCAAAAACTTACAGCCTTACCACAAAAACTTAAACGTCTGTTGAACATTTGTCTAAATATATGTCAGATTATGACCTTGAAATAAGGTCCGTTTTGCAGTCACACTTTTTTTAGACAAGTGTTTAACAGATGTTTAAGTTTTGTATTATGGCTGAATATGTTTTACTGATAGCTAATACATTTAAACGACTGTGGCATAGAAGAGCTAGACATTGCATTAAGTTGAAGCGCAGATTCTTATTTGCGTTTGGACGTTTGCCGCCCGAGATTGGTGATTTTGCACATATTCTCTGAAAGCTGTCTCTGAATATCCGTTGATTGCATTATGCAAATTATCTTCCAAAATTAGTTGGAATCACGAGAAGCGTCGCTAATTAGACTCCAGAGATATACACATTCGGGAAGAGTAAGATTTGTATCTACCCAATTTACTAAATATGATGTAATTTAAACATGTAAACAATTTTTACCTCATCTCGTTTATATCACGGTAAAGATTAATAAAAAAATCTTTATATTTTGGAAAACAAGACCAAATCAAACAACAACAAATCAGTGTTCGAGATAATTATCATATAATTTTTCAAGCTGGTTCACAACACGATGTCTTCTTTATTTTTCATATATTTATAATTCGCTTATTTGGTATAAAATCACTCAAATTCAGTCTAATCGCAGTAGAGTAGTTTTCTTTTTCGATATTTATATTTTTATCTGATACACAAAAATGGTCGAGATGTATTTATCCTTCTGGCTGTGTTTTACACGCACTAAGCTTTAGAAAATGCGTAGAAGCGGCAAATTGCGTTCGAATACACGTGTGTGGTTTTAATAATAGTAATACTATTATTACCGAGATAATTATCATTACCAACCCCGCTTAGAGGTTAAAAAAACGAATACGTAGAGCAATAAATAACGCAAACGCAAATAAAAAATTCTTTGAAAATTTTAACACATTTTTCTTAGCGAAATTTATAATAAAAGATATCAAATTCCCGCGCTAATTTCGCAGTAAGTGGCGTCGCGGCTGCGATATGAATAGCCCTCATTATAATGAAAAAACTCAACTCAAATAGCGTTACTCTGTATAGAATCTGAGTCACAACCGCCATAAAACGGCCGTAAAATGTTGGTTTTCTCGTGAATGAAATAAAACCGCAATAAACGACACGCAGCTATGTACTGAAGGTACCTACCCCGTTACGAGAGGGTAGCAAACATTATGCAAAGTAGAAAATCCCATTTACCACGTGTTCCACCGTGTCGCCTCACGCCAAAGGTCTGAAACAACGTAATAGACTTGTTTATAAAACGGAAAGTGAATTCGCTCCCCTCGATACAATGATTTTCTTTTTACATCCATTTTTTCATGAAATCTCTGAGAAATTTCACTCTCGTTTCCGTGTAACATACTGCTACTGGAACTTTATTGCTTTTCTTTTAAGTGAAAATAATAGACGCTTGGAGCAAAGAAACACTATAAAAAGATTAGTGATCGTTCCTTGCCAAATTGTGCTGAGTGTTCGCAAAAGTTGTGACATAAAACATTGGTTTATCGAGGTCGAGCAAGGCATTGAGACATTTAAAATAAACTCCACCCTTTACTTACAAAGCTCTTTGATTTAATTTTAGAGTTACTGGCTGATAAAACTGCCAGTGTTGCCGAAGGAGCTTGTTCTAATTTTAAAATCTTTCTTCGTTAATCTGTTTAATTGAAATCCGATTGTGCCGAGTCATTGAGTAGACCTGTCAAAATTAATGGAACGCCATTCCTTCGCGTTCGTTGGCTACCTTAATCGATATTCAAAAAATGCCTTCAAAATATTGGATTATTTTTGTTTTCCTTGAGGAAATATTAGATTGAGTGTTGAATATTCTCCATCCTATCATAAAACTACGTCGATACGTCTTCGAGTGGGATTGTGGAAGTTCTGTGATTTATTGTTTTGTAGACAGAAAATATTGCCCGTTGTTGTTTTGTGTGCTTCAAAAATAAAGATGAATATTTACCATTGTGGACATACGAAATCAAGATCCCTTCCCCCAAAAAGGATTACCTTTATTTCAAGTTACTGTTTGTCAATTTATAAATATAAACTATTTATTTGATAATTATTTAGATATACAAATAGGTTTTACTTATTATATTATTACACAAAACACATAATGACACCGTGCCACATTCACAAAAAGACTCTTTAAAATAAAAAATTTCATGATAGAGAATGATTTCAAGTAAAATGAAGTCGTTGCATTACCAATGCAAACCTAGCAGGGTTAATTTAAAATTCTATTAGGAGTTTTAGAAATGTTGGGGTTATGATAGTCAGGCAAAGACGAGTTCGCTAAATAAATCCATAACTTAAACGAGATCCACTAACTTTAACTCACTTTTTTCTGAGATGACTGCCAGTTAAGTGTCAGGAGCACCACTGGTGAATAAATTACGACTTTTAATTGGCAATACTGAATTACAAGGCGAGGAACTCATAGCTAATTAATATCAGCACTGCGGGTCTATAACGACCACTTTAAACAATATTCCTAATGATTCACTTCGTGTATTTCCAGCAACGTGATGACGTTGCTGGAAAGCCGATGGGCTATGCATTCACGAAGTTTATCATTTGGAATTTTGCTAAAGTTCCAGTTTTAGACCCCCAGGTCGATTTTGTAGGTTAGGTGACGCTTGCTAAAGTTTGGTCTGTGGATGGGTTATCGTCTATTAAAGAGGCTTTTCTTTTTGTCTCGTAAAAGACGATAATAATATTGTTTATCCCGACTGTCATTTAACTTTGTAGATTAGCATCCATAATAGACAATTTTTACTATAATTAAGAAGCTCGAAAGTCTGACACACATGTCTTACCAAGTGTTATGGTTTAACCCAGTACTATCTGGGTGTGCAGGAGTTCAGACATGCAGTCGCTTCATGTAAAATACCTACTAGTATTCTGCTATCCAGTTAGAAGAAGTTAGGAAGAATCTTGGCAGATGATGATGATGAATTGATGTGAAATAACTCATTACAACTGCGATCTATTATATTATAAACATCTATTTACTTGAGCATCTACTTTGATCCGGCTAAGTGTTTGTCTTCCCAAGTTATCATTTTCAAAGTTAATTGCATATTAATTAAGTTTGAGTTTAAATATTTAAAATTGACTGTAGAATAATTTGAATAATGTTTTGCCGCGTAGAATGCTAAAATTTTGAGGGCAATGACAAGCTTTTCAGAAATAAAAAGTGTTTTTGGAATGAGAGTAATTAAGATGCAAATTTCTAGGGAATTACAGCGGAGACCAAATTAGTCTCGTGTTAATGAAATACGGAGTTCTTTGTGGGACAAGCATGCATAAATTGAGAACACGATTGTGTTCTAAAAATATACAGTTTCATTAATTAGTTTCGACTTTTAGTTCTATCTCTATTACGAATGCTATTTGTTAGCATATTTCTTTCAGAAATAAATGATAGATATTTTGTCATTATTTGCCTATCTCAACTAAATTGTGTAGAACCAATCCCATCCCATCCCATTTCCTTTCATTTAAATAATCGGCGTTCAAAAGTGCGTTAATTGAAATAAATAGTTAATTGAAATAAATTATGGCTTTCACTTTGCTTGTGGTCGGTGTCGAGTCTACCCAGATGCTGATGAATCAGTATAGTTTGCATGACGGGCCTGCCTATCTGACCATATCCACAACTCAGTTATTAGAGCATAGTAGTACCAGAAACTGGAACACTGGGACACTGGAACACTGGGCAATACGATACCCCATGGTAAGACTGGTGGTCAGACTTTGAGCTTCTGTAGTAATGACTGTCAATGATCTAGAAATGACAGCCGGGACCAACGGCTTTTATTATTTAGCCACAAGCTCTAAGAATGAATATTAATTTTCTGTGGTTATTCGTAAAGATCGACTTGTGAGGCTGTTAGCATTTAGCCACTAGCTCCTGAAAAATATCCTTATTTTATCGATATTTGTGGCTGAGATATTTCTCAGTTGAATATATTAGAGTGATGCAAGACTGTTCAGAATGGGCCATTACCCCACAATGCACGAGATATGCGAGGATGCATTAGTGAAATGCATTCATACATATGGAAATACGAAAACTTGATCGAACGTAGAATTATACAAGCAAATGTTCTTTATGCTTTCTCTTCATCCATCTATATTTTATTCTTATTTAAATAAATTGCCGAATGTAAACGTGTAGCTACAGAACGGATGTTTTTATCGGCGCGGTTGGCGCAGTGGCTTCGCAACTGGGCTGCTGCGCTGCGTTCCGCAGGTTTTATTCCCGCACGGAGCAAATATTTGTACGGTCTACAAGTAGGTACCTAGTTGTTCCGGGTTTTAGCGTTTGTGTATGTGAGTTATTAGTTAGTAAACGCACCCAAGACACAGGAGAAATTCCTAGTGTAGCGCTACGTTATAAAAAACTTGAGAGGTGTCAAGGGACACCCGGATGGAACGAAGTTACTGTATACATTCAACAAAAATAATCGTCGCAACTCCACTCCACTCCGCTCCACTCCACTCTACTCCGCTCGACTCCACTCTACTCCACTCTTTGAGCTCTAGCACCCTTTCGCAACGCGCGATAAGGAACTTCGTTCCAAAAAGTGTCGTGACAACTTTTCGTACGAATTTTTTCCGTCTAGCCCCCTTTCACAACGCGCGATAAGGAATTTCGTTCCAAAAGACCTCCGAAAGATAAACCGTTGAGAATGCATGCCAAGTCATTAGTAGACTGAATATCGAACTAGTTTACCAGTCATAGTACTCTATCACTAATGAAACCATGTTCCAACGCTCCAGACATGATTGATCTAGTCCCTTATCAAACACTGGAATATTGATGAGTTTAACGAAAACGTCCAGTAAGAATCTTGCATTCGTCACAACAACACCTTCACTTTAATCGCCTTGTTTATTTGAAACTCTATAAACATCACTGGTTAGTAAAATCAATTAGGTAAATATAAAACTAAGGTGCATTTACACACATCAGTCACGTCACATCACCGAATGAAACTTGTATGGAAACATAATTTGACGTGGCTGACCGGAGACGTGACAAACAAAGTCATACTAGGAGTGTAGAAACATTTCGGTTTTTGAAACCAGGCCCAGTGACGTGACGTGACGTGACGGTGACATATGAGTGTGAATGCACCTTTAAGGGTTTTTTTCAGTATTAATGGCTGATAGTCGCTTTTAAAATCGGATTTAGATTTTTTAAGTCTGTTTTATAGCAGGCTTCGATCTTCAGATGTGTCGTATGCGTTTATGAGACGGCACATTCCATATCATTGTGATAATATGAGGAAACATCGTGAGGAAATTGGTTCTACCTATAACTAAATTTCGAAGGCATTCAAAATCTATCAATTCGGCTTAGGACCGCGTTAGGGATTACAGCTCACTCCCTCTCAGAGAGGAGCCTTGTGTTCCAGCAGTAAACAGCTATAAACAGGCTTTATGCTATGTTACGCTAGTTTAAAGAGACTATAAGTCACTCAACGAGCAATGGAAAGAGCTATGCTCGGAGTTTCTTTGCGGGATAAAATTCGGAACATGGATATTCAGCGAAGCACCAGAGTCACCGACATAGCTCGTACAATTTGCAAGTTGAAGTGGCAATGGGCAGGCCACATCCCTCGTAGAACCGACAGCCAATGGGGAAGAAAAGTTCTCGAAAGGCGACCACACAGAAAGACGCGGCGTAGGCAGGCCTAACACTAGGTGGACCGACGTCGCGAGAGTCCCTGGCAACCGATGGATACAAGTTTCGAATCGTCATTTGGCGTGGCGGGGGAGGCATACGTTCAGCAGTGGACGTCTTCCGGCTGATGATGATGATGATGAAGCTAGTTTTCAAAAATGGTGATACAAAAATAGTGTCTCTTATTGAAATGTTTCTGTAGCATGTACTACTTTAAATAAAATGGTAAAAAACAATAGTTAGTTTGTACCAATACATTCAAACAAGCATTAAACACTTCATTTTGAGAGAAGTCAGTTACAATGTCAGCTATAAGATGTAAGTACTTGTAACAAGGATATAAACTCAATTTAACTAGACCGCACCGTATTTCACTTCCCGACGGTAAGGACAAAGAGTAAAATAATCGTAAAACAGAAGCGTTTATAACGTAATTATACTGTTTGTAGTTCAGGCGGGAAGTTTTGCACAACACAATTCATGGAATGCTTCTGTTCCAGTGCGATCTTTAGATACGCATTTTTTTATGTGAAATAGGTTTGCTCTTGACCTTAGTCTAGGTCAGAAATGACTAAGACAAGGTCGACGATGGAGCGAGCTTACCCAGAAGAAGCCTGTTGACTCTAACTTTGAAGAGATTAGGCTTATATGCGTTCGGAAATACAGACACAGGCAGAGAGTTCCACTACTTCACTACTGTCCGCATTCTAAAAGACGTTTGGAAACGCTTAATGCGAATTGGTGATATAGCAATAAGGTGAGTGTGGTAATTTGCCGTGCGTCTAGATGTGCGATGATTGAAGGGGGGCAAAAATGCTAAATTAAATTTTATAAGTCAACCCATAACAAAAATGTAAACAAGTTTTATCAAGAGATGTTACTTCTAAGCAAGCGTGCTTCCGTAATCAACTACATCTTAATTTACCACCAGACTTGATAGTGGTAAAATGTGACTCTATCGCTAAATACAACAAAAAATAAATTTGGACCAAAAAATAAATTTCTATTTCACCCATGGCTGACTACTAGTGTTTGAAAATAATCTCATGAGAAATCATTGTATGACCTAAATGACGTTTTGTTCAACTTTTGTATCCACCAAATATTTATGAAATCCATTCAGCCGTTGTGGTAAGAATAGTTAACAGGCGGAAATTCAGAGATACTTTTTTTTACGTTCAGTCATTCAGCTCATTTTTAGGGACAATGAGATCAAAAAAAAAAATACAGTAATAACAAAAAGAGTAGTAAGAAAGTTTTTGCGTAACGCTTTAGATTCCGTTATTTGTTTGGCAAATATAAAAACTAATCTATTGTAAAGCTACATAAACGCAAATACATACCTATACAAGATTAGTATGCGTTATGTAAAATTAATAAGTCCTATTAGTAACCAATAAGATCCCATTTTCCCCAATTTTCAAACATAATATAAGTCTTTACTTTTTTCAAGTAGTTTTTTGACAAAAGACCAGACAAAAAAGCTCTCTAAAAGCGAGTTACCTAAAGAACATAAAGATGGTTTAAGGATAACCGGTGAAAAGCAGTACCTTTTATGTGCTACGCCTTTGATACCCAGGGGAAGTAACTAATGACTTGATCGTATCGTTATTTACTATCGAAGTTACGTTGGCAGCTATACAACATTGTATTTAGTATATAAACGAAACCTGAATATGCTTTGTTCAGAATCAGTAACTGATTCGATTCCAATATTTTGCTACATTTGTAATACTTTAGAATCAGAAGTTGTGATGAAAATTTTCATTCAGTAAGCCCTCTAAAATTAGATACTGAAAAAGGACAAGTTTATTTTCAACAGAGATAAACGGACGCCCACGCGATAACTCCTTTACGAGTATTTTATTTTTTGGACGAAACAGAACACTGTGTCAAAGAGTGAGTGAGTGAGACAAAAAGCGTATAAAAAACCGAAAAAAAACAACTGACACTTAATACATCAACAACAATATCAATTAATACACCCCAACTTCGTAAAGAGGTGGAAACAAAAGTCTTACACAGAGGACACAAGTTCTATGTTGGACAAACAGAAAGTTAGGGGATATAGTTGACAAGTACTCGCTCCAAGGAACTGGGTCGCTCAACTGTTCCCACTTGCGAACTATGGCAACTCCTTCAGTTTCGTCAAATGTAAAATGGTATAAGTTACGGCGGTCCAGTGGTTATGGGTCTCTTGTTGAAATAAGTTCAACTTTAGATAGGTAAAGAGGTAAATTAAAGGCAAAATTATGAGAGTTTTATAGTTTAAGTTGATGCCACTTCCTTTGGAGAATTTTTGTGCAATGATAATTTATTATGACTATAACGAGTAGTTAGACAATTCCAACCAAACCTGAAGAAAAGTTCGTGTCTATTTCTATTGTTCAACAAAACAAGGCAAAAGCTATATTAATAATGTTACTAAGTATTAATTTTCTGGGTTAGCAAACCTCATTTATGAAACCACAATCATATAACCAATGTAACTATATGACAATAATTCTGAATGTGCGAACTAATTATGTTCCATTTCCAAGGTTCGGTGTCGTACGCAGACAGCTAAATTTCCTCAGTGGCAACCCTATAATTCGCGTTGCTTCAGTGCATGTTATCACAACGTTGACCAACCAAGATTAATCCTTTTTGAGACAACATTGGGATGCCGAAGCGAATACAACTCGGCTAGACAGCGTTTGGGAAATTGCGTAACGTTTTCTCGTCCAGAATACCTCAGTGCCTCAAGTCGAATGTTTTCGATCAATTTGTGATAGCTGTGATGTCGGATGGTGCCCAAACGTGGTCCTTTACTATAGGTCCTTAGTAAACTCAGTATTGTCCACCGAGCTATGGAAAGGGTTGAGATGCTCGGAGTCTCTCTGTGTGATCGACTCGGAAATGAGGAGATTTGTAGACGAATCAAAGTTACCGACATAGCCCAACGAATTAGTAAGTTGAAATGGCGTGATAAGTGGCGGACAGGCCACATAGCACGATAAACTGATTTCCGATGAGGCCGTAAGGTGCTTGAATGGAGACCACACAACGTCAAGCGCAGCGTACGACGTCCACCCACAAGGTTGGCAGACGATCTCATGAAGGCCACAGGATCACACTGGACAAGCCGCTTCCAACCAGTATTATTGGAAGTCTAAAGGAGAGGCCTATGTTCAGCAGTGGACGTCTTGCGGCTGATATGATGATGATGATGATTGGGATACCAAATTCTTTAGATAAATGCTTGACATCCCTTAAAACAACACCGCAAAAGAGGCATACTATTTAAAAATTAGGGGTTCTATTCCCGCCATAGAAATATAGAAAAAAATGGCCATCGAAACATGATAGAGTCTGTAATTTTCAGAATCATTAATTTTTCATTAATTAAACCACATAAATCTTAATATCAATGCAATAATAATTACATCAGAATCTGCCGACTAATTATGTCCCATTTCCACGGCGCGGTGTTGTACACAGGCAATTAATTTTCTCAGTGGCAACGCCAGCGTACATGTAATGTGTCAGTGCATGACGCCGGCGTCGCTCGTTAGGCAAGGAACTTCATTAGAAACAGGCTATATTGATTGCTGCTTGCTGAATCATTGTTTTCTCATTAAATATGGTGTAACGATGCCATCATGAGTTCCATGATCGTTTATTATCTGTTTTGGTGGAAGGAAATTAGTAAGAGGACAGAGAGGTGCTCATAGACATAATTCTTCTTCGTTCTCCACTTCATCATCAGTCTATAATTTTCCCACTGCTGGAACACAGGCCTCCTCTCTGGGCCATAATCCACCACGGGGGCTCAGTGCGGATTGGTATGGATGTCACATGTCTTCGAATTTTTGGTTCTAGGACATGCCGGTTTCCACACGATGTTTTCCTTCACCGTTTTGAGAGCAGTCGTGATGAAACAAATTACACAAAATAATGCGCCTGGCTGGATTCGAACCCACTACCTACAACTCGTAAGTCGGAGCCGATACCACTGGACCACCACTGCTCTCTTCCCTTCCCTTCTGCTCTCTTAAGTTGGAGCAAAGGACAGACAGTCAGACTTGACTGACTGACCCCCTGTTCAATTGCCCTTTGCTTTCAAACTCTAAAGATAATTCCGTGACCTCATATTCCCAACTCAAGTTCATGTTTGTAGAGCTACGGAACGCGAGAAAAACTGGCGGAAACTAGTTTTTCTTTCCAGTAGTTTTTCGTCGTTAATAGAGTAGTTGACAGAAAAACTTGAAAGCTGATACAACTTGGGGTTGTTTTTCGACGACAACATTGCTTTTTCTTAGAATTATCTAGCTTGCTTAAGAAACATAATTATTGTTACACATACGAGTAGTTTTAGTTTGTAGGTTCCGATGGATAGTCTTTTAAAATTATCTTTATTTTTTAGAAGTGTTGACGTTATTATGTAACAAACATCCATCCTTAATTTTTTTATAACTGACGACGACAAACAATACTTTTTATGTGTGTTCTCCGATTTCTCAAGGACGTTAAAACCGATTTGGACTTATCGGACCGTTTGAATATAAATGATATTCTTCATAGATAGTCTCGTGGTAATCAGATCAGGATCTGATAACGATACCTTGGAAAAATTGAGGGAACTCTTCAATAAATTACAGAAAATGAATGGCGATCACTGCCGTCGCATTTCTGTGCATTCTTTAAGCAATCACAAAATAAAGTTAAAAATAAAATGCTTTTTGAAAAAAAAAATTAAATTAACGAAGAAAAAAATTTTTTTTTAACACGAAAAAGTGTAAAATATCTTTTTAATGAAACATTATTGGAATTCAGTGGCAAAAAAGACAAGGGCATAAGAAACAAAGTCACCTTACCTGATAAACATAATCTGTGTAATTGAAATCTCTTTCTAGAGCAACGTCGTCGATTAAAGTCAATTACAGCAAAGGTTCGATCAGATCTTAATTAAAAATGCATCTGACGGAAGGCCGGGTGACTCGATCAGGTAAGATATTTTTCATTAAATTTTTTATCAGATAGTGAGGATAGATTTAAAATTACCAATTAAGATTATGTTATTTTCTTCAAGCTGCCATGATGCCTCAATTTATGAAAAGAAGTCATGCTAAATAAAAAAATATTAAATGTAGGTACCTATTGGATTGAAATACTTTATTAGCTACTGTTCGTGTTTTTTTTTTTTTAAATTTGATAAAATCTACAAATGAGTTCTCCCACCTCGGGCAGCCCGGAAGGGATTGTCAGGCTCTTACTGACTAAAATCCACGGTGTCCTTCAGTAGCCTGTAATGTTCCGGGGTCACGGTAAGGAAATAATCCCGCGATCCCGGCAGGCTTTTGCCCTCTGAGAGGGGGCTCCGTCATTATGCTGACGCTCTTTGAGGCGCGCGTGGGACACAACGCGCCGTCGACCCGGGCATGGTCTATGGTTGGGCAGCGAGTTGCCCTTTACTCGCTGCCCGCATGCCCGCATATGTACCTATCGGATTGAAATAAGCTACTTACTGTTCGTGCTAGTAAAACATTCGACGCTTGTGGTTGCCCCACACAATGCTTATATAGTCTCTATATAACGTTCACTAGCTTACTTGCGCGGTTGTAATGTCTACACATCGATAATTATTATTCTTACTTGTAAAATATTAAGTATTCCGTTGAACATTGTTTCAAATAAAAACTTTTTCTAAAAAAAATGTAACCGCCTTCAAAAACAACCACAAAAAAGGGTAAAATAACCTACAAAACTTTTCTTTCGGAAGTCGGTGACTTTTTTTATTAATTTCATTGTCTTTTTTGCCACCGACTTCCGAAAGAAAAGTTTTGTAGGTTATTTTACCCTTTTTTGTGGTTGTTTTTGAAGGCGGTTACATTTTTTTTAGAAAAAGTTTTTATTTTACTCTTTTTAGTTTAAATATTCAACCAACATTCTTGTCAAATACATCATTTTCTTACATGTGCACTAGAATTTTGTAATCCGTAGCACCGGTAATAGCATCGTTAACATATCTTTCATTCATTCTCTATCTCAAAAACTACTGAACCGATGTTGATGAAATTTGCAGTATTCCCTAAGTTGAACTATACCTAGTACAACAAAAAAAGAATGACTTAAATCGGACTTGTAGTTCCGGAGATATGCGAACGCGAACATAATTTTCTTACTTGAGGAGTTGTACCTTCCATCATCAGCTCAGCTACATGAGATGATGATTTCCATACGCAAGTACTTGAATTACTTCATAAGATTTGCGAAAAACTATGTGTCAGCTAATAAAATTTGAGGGTTGCCCTCGATTTCTCCAAGATCCAATCATCAGATCCTGAAATGGTGATAATGGGACCACACGGGAAGCACCAGCTTTCGATTGAAAAAAGAATTATGAAAATCGGTTCACCCAGTCGCAAGTTATGAGGTAACAAACATAAAAAAAAAAAAAAAAAAAAAAAAAAATACAGTCGAATTGATAACCTCCTCCTTTTTTTGAAGTCGGTTAAAAAAGAAACTAATGCTACCTACTTGTTTAGGTTCTCTGATTCCATGAATTTATAAGCAAATATTCCATTAATTAAAATAATAACTACAATTTTATCGCACGGTCGGGCGCTTTATTTATCCAATATAAATAACTCCTTAATCACAAAGTTTGACTTGACGCTCAAAACTTGCATCAAGCTGACAAGCAGTTAAAAACTTTGTCTTATTAATGAACGTCGTAAAATAGAATTAATTGCTTTCAAAATACCGTTTATTATTGATTGTCATAATTTTATAACGTGCCGAAGTACTTTCGAATGTAATAAATAATTTGTGATAAAATTTATTTTGATTGTGACTGTTTAATTTGTTTGGGCGTTGAACAATTATATTTCACAATTGTTTTAATTCTGTCTGATTGTAAACAATGACCAAATAACTACATAATTAAATAACTATGTAAATAATTAACTGACAACGTAACGACGCGTCTGTAGGGTAGTGTCTGATAGAGACAACGTTCTAAAAGCCGACTACCTTCTACGACTTACGAAAGATTTTGACTTGATGTACGACCGAACCGAATGGATTAGATTGGCAGCCAGTTCACGGAAATACCACTTGTTTGTAAAAATAGAGTTTGTTTTTTAAAGTGTTTTATTCCGTTTGACACAACCTAAGTCTGTTCACGATCTACCCGCTGTAAACTGTTGCGAGATGTTTGAAATATGCCACGAGGCACCGCCAGTGTCAAATTCGCTCATTTTCAAAGTGATTAATGTCTTATTTACGCCATCCGTCGCTTCGCTCACCGCCTAGTGACATTGGCCCTTAGTAACTTACGACTTTGTTATCCAGGGCACTATCGCAATACAAATCCACAGAGGTCATGCCTTGACGGATATCAAATTCGTCATAGCGGCTCCACATTAGTGCCGTGAATTCTTACCGTGAATTCTCGCCGTGAACTCTCGGCACAATAAACGAACAAAAAAAGACGCGCGTGAACCCCGCGAAAACCATCCACATTCTCGTTCGCGCCTGTTCAAGGGGGTTCACGGCACTACTGTGGAGCCGCTATAAGGTATCGAAGACGTCAAAAATCGTGAACAGGTTGTCAGAGTTGTCAGTTTTTATCCAGTCTAAACAGTATGACCGTTCCTATGACAGCGTCGTTTGTTTCATTCAATTATTACAGTGTGACAGTCTCCTTCCTATAAAACTTTATGTGCTGTAAAAATACGCCCGGATGTAATGGTACCTAACCTACTACGTAAAATAAATTAAGGTTTCGATATAAGAGCGATATCAGTGACACCGTTTTTATTGTCTTTGTTATCTAAATGACATCGCAGTCATAAAGATGGCGGCCAAAGTATTGGGATGTTATTTAGAAATACCTTGACTCAATAAATGTTAGTTCAGGGAATAGGTTTCTAATAAAATATTGTTTTTACGTGACTATCATTTATCTAGAGTCTATAAGAAATAGGTAGATCGCGAAAAGTGAGAAATCTTAGTACATTTTTCTGCAATTCATGAACGTTATCTTAACATAGCTATCAATCAAACTTTTTCAAATACGAACGCTTTTGTTTTTCGAATAAATCATTGTTTTGAAACAATTTATATAATATTCCAAACAACGTATCGTAAGTTGTGATATAAGTCAGGTCGGATATTTTGACATCTGTCAATTTGAATTCGAGATTCAAATCGAAATTGAGTATCGTTCTAGAATACAGGCCGTAAACAAATTCATTTATCTTATTGCGTCTGGTGTTCGATATTTAGCGAGCTATGGGACTGCTTGTTTAATATTTTCCTGTTGTTCAATATTTTAATCAGTATCAGTACTTTATTTGCCTGTCTGACAACCCAGTTAATGCGTAATACTATAATACATCTAAATAAACCGGTTCTTAGACTCAGACCACTACCCATAATAAAGACTGTCAAAGATCTACAAATTAAAGCTTAAAACGTTAAGCCTTTGTTAACGAACCAATTTAGTCGAAGGTTGTCTAACATTGAAGATCTTGTGGTTGTTTTTCTTTAGCCACAAGCCCGTCCAAAGTAAGTCTTCATCAGCCTATTAATAATGTTCCCACTGCTGGGACACAGGCCTCCTCTCTGAAAGAGGGAGTGGGTCATAATCCACCACAGGGCACAGTGCGGATTGGTAGATGTCACATATCTCCGAAGTTTTGGTTCTATAAGGACATGCTGGTTTCCTCACGATGTTTTCCTTCACCGTTTTGAGAGCTGTGCAGTGGTGATGAAATAAAGTACACAAAGTCATGTGCCTGTCATGCTTCGAACCCACAACATACAATTCGTAAGTCGAGACCAATACCACTGGGCCACCACTGATTTTTTTTTTGGCCCGAAAGCGCACGTGGAGGTTTCCTGTCATAGCACCCCTGGGCCACCACTGCTAAAGTAAGTATAGAGTACTCCAAAGTACTCGTAAGTACAGAGTCTAAATTATAAGTATTTTCATTTGAAATATTGTGCCGATGATGGCTCCCCCAATGTGCCACAAATAAGCTTTTAATTCGAGTGAGCGTTGGTTAACCGCGATAATTAGCCAATGTGATCAGTAAATACGGTAAACGCCGTGTTTCGGGGTGATCTATAAATAATTTGGGCTGCCTACGGTCTTTAGGCCTACTCAGTAGGTTTGAAGTAATTCGGTGTTCTACTTGAATATATGTAAGACAGTGCCTGTGTTCATCAAAGGGACTGATAGCTTTGTCATTTTATTATTATACGTCGGTACTTTTTTCATTTTTGTACAGCTTTCGTCTTAGATTTCAAAAGTCGTACTTAGACTCCAGAAGATTCTCTTCGCGATCCTGGACACTCATAGCGTCTCCTACGGTGGCTAGTGTGAGGAGGAAGATTGCCTCTTCAACGCATTCCACTCTCTCCTTGAGAGAGGTCACTGCTTTCCCGCATCCTATGTACACACGGCTACACAGCAAGCTATACAAAACCAGTTTGTCTTGGACTCGCTTTATACGATTTTTCCGCACATTGAACGGTCAGCTCATACTATTTTGTATAGCTTGATGTGTAACCGTGTAAACAACCGTTCTGTCATGATTATGTAACAAATATTCATCCAAAATTCGCATTGTATGTAACAATATTCATTAGTAAAATGTACGTAAACACATCCAACAAATATCTAGTTAATTATTAAATTAAAAACTCAAACACTTAACCATTGTCCTCAATTACCCACTTGTTAAAAGAACAAGTAAAATAAATATAATCAGGAGAGAGAACGAAGGGAACTTCTGTAGCAATCGGATTAAGTACTTTAACTGGCCGCTAGCGCGAGTTGCGATGGTATTTTAAAGTTGGGCGGTAGAAGAAAAAACAAAGCTTTTGTTTCGATTCTGTTTTCCTTTTTCCAAGTGCTCCTTTAGCCTTTTTGGTTAAAAATATAAGGGTAGAATTACCACAATTTAATTTTGGCCTGCCTCTTTCCGTCATCGGACTACAAGACGCACGAAAACACGCCACTGGTACGGACATCCCACTCTTATGATTCTACCACACGCACAAGGTACAACACAGTTCTGCCTGTGCAAGCTTCTCGCATGAAAAAACAATACACGGTCGGCAACTCTGAACGCTCAACTACATATAAGCAAGGGTGCTTCATCGTCGACCACATTTTCGCTTACAATCAGGCGAGATTGTGGCAAACGGTAGGCTCCAACCACCAAAAAAAAATAGTGATTGGGATAGGTTGATGTGCTGACGTCTGTACAAATATTTCCGACTTATACAGAAATATTTCTGGAAGATAACTCAATTAACACGTTTCAGGCTATTATAGAATTAATTTAAAACTTATTCAGTGAAAGTGTATGCGATCAAAAAAATCGACGAGGCAAGCTTTGTGCTATATTTAGTACGCATATATGTGACATGGATGGTACATCATTACTGCATCCAGTGATACAGCACACAAGCGCACTGCCTGTCCAAATTTTAATGGTCCACCTTTGACAGTGAAGCTCGCTCGCCCGTCGCTCTTGTGGTCGGATTGTCAAAGTCATTATAGCCCAGGAGCCAACAATCCTGAAAGCTCCGTGATCACGGATTCTAATATTTTTAATAAAAAATATAAGTTAACGTTTAGACGAACAAGATTTGCTTGGTCGGCGTGGATTTGATTGGCCGGAAATATTTTAATTAATTTTTTTTATTATTAAATTTCCATAATTTTTTTCCGTCATCACGGATTTTGATTAATCTTATACAGAATTGTGTGAAATATTCTGTTCAACAAGAAAAAATCCGGCCGACCATTGATTTTTAGCCGGAAAGGTCACGCATACCTATTTGAATGGTGTGATAAGGGGTAAAATTTATCCATTATCACGGAATCCTTTTTTTTTTTTTTTAATTCACGCGTTTTAATGTCACATTTATGATTATCTTGGTATGCGTGCTTACAAACTGCCGAAAGTATCGCGCATACCAAATTTTAACTCTCCTAATGAGAGTGTTATTTATTATTATGTCGAGGAATAAAATAAAACTATAACGCTACAGGTAGGTAGTAAAAATGTGTTTTATTTGATAAAGTCCCTTTTATATTTTCTTCTGTTCGTATATTAAAACCGTAAATGGAATATGTTTTTTTTTTGTCTTTTTTTTTAGGTAAAATCATCTAGTAAGTCCTCCAGCCCCTGGGCAGAGCGAAAAGGACTGCCATACTCATTCTGACTCAAAATGTACCCTGTTTCTTTAAATGCCTTTTGCGTTTCTGGGCCGTTGTGACCTACTTATACAGTCCTATAAACTCAATAGACGCTTAGACCTACGGGACCTACGGAACTCCGTTAGTTTGCTCCTTGAGGCGTTTGCGAAAGACGACGCGACTTTGAATTATTTTTAAATTTTTTTGCAAGTACAATCGACAAAGAAAAATTTTACAAAGGTATGATAAATTTCAATTCAAATAATATTCCACCATGCTGGAAAACTTTAACGCAAAAAATATTACATCATTTTTGTAAACGCAATGTGGCAAAATGCTACTGAACCCATTTGTACATTATATGATCCAACAGAATGTGGATGGCAAGTAAATGAATCCAGTAAACTCGAACCATTGTGGTACATTGGCCCATCAGCACCGTTAAAGGTTGAGGAAATATTAAGTTGCCAACAGAATGAGGAAGAAAACGAAGAATCAGAAGAAGAGAGAAATGATAATTTTGATGATAATGATGTAGATGATTATTAATTAATAAACTTGAATTGAACATATTTTTTGTATCAACCTTCATTTCTTATATAATCAACCCAAATAAAAATTTTCCTGTATTTCCTCTTTTCCATATTAATTAGTATAATAAATAGTTAACAACTTGAAGAAGAGACCAGAGGTAGAAGAAAGACTAAAAGAAATGTCATCAAGTAAGTGAAATCTATAATAGTATGATCCTCACTCACACAATAAAATTTGGTATGCGCGATACTTTCGGCAGTTTGTAAGCACGCATACCAAGATAATCATAAATGTGACATTAAAACGCGTGAATTAAAAAAAAAAAAAAGGTTTCCGTGATAATGGATAAATTTTACCCCTTATCACACCATTCAAATAGGTATGCGTGACCTTTCCGGCTAAAAATCATTGGTCGGCCGGATTTTTTCTTGTTGAACAGAATATTTCACACAATTCTATATAAGATTAATCAAAATCCGTGATGAGGGAAAAAAATTATGGAAATTTAATAATAAAAAAAATTAATTAAAATATTTCCGGCCAATCAAATCCACGCCGACCAAGAAAATCTTGTTCGTCTAAACGTTAACTTATATTTTTTATTAAAAATATTAGAATCCGTGATCACGGAGCTTTCAGGATTGGTGGCTCCTCGCCTATTAAATGAAATGCCATGTACGTTGATTTTACAAGATCCTTCTGAAACTGAAAAGCAGAAAGAAAATATGAAGCACATTGTTTTGGTATAAACTACATCTGTTTTATTTATATTAGACTAGCAACCCGCCGTGGCTCCGTTTGGGAGTAATATCTATAAATTATTGCATAATATAAATCTTCCTCCTGAATCACTCTATTTAAAAAAAAAACTCCAATAAAATCCGCAGCGCAGTTTTACAGATCTAAGCATACATATGAACAGACAGACAGCGGGCAACTTTGTTTTATATTATGTAGTGATACCTTAAGTGAATTGGCCAACTGAAAATTTTACTGTGCAATATAGTGCATAGACAAATGATTTTACTTCCGCGAATAGCTCACGTTTATGGTTCACGCTTTTACATGCACAGGTAACTTGCACGTTCACCGTCGGCCTAGCCTTTTTACTAATTGACCGTCGGCTTCGTAAGCCGTTTGTATCTCAAATTTACGTGCTGGGGTCTCGAGACTGAGTTATCAGGTACCCGTGACCCTGGTACCTAAAGGGCTATTGATATAACACAATGGTTTTAATCAGTACGAGTCCGACAGTCCCACCCGTGTCACCCTAGATGTGAGGACTCATTTGCCAAATGTAAGACGAAGAAAAAAAGATATACATACAATCATGTTCAAGTTACTCCAGTACACAACCTCGGCTGAGGCGCGACCACTTAACTCCGGAAGTAATCAATCAGATACAAAGAAGGGCAAAACTGTAGTTTCGGTTCCTGTGTAACGTGTGAAAGAGACATCCATCAAAGTCGAATCATTCATCAGCAGGGTCTAGCCAATGTTGCTGTCAGTGTATAAATGGAAAAATGCTGGCCAGATTTGTTTGTAGCGGATCAGGCGTCGGATGAGTAAATAACATAGGAATACACTTGCGATCAAAAGTATGGAATCAAATACTTCGATTCCGTGCAATCCCGAGTACTTTTTTTTAGCTTGGTAATGTCATCAAATTAGTCCACCCTCCCAGGGCAGCGCAGGAGTGACTGTCAGACTTGTACAGACTAAAATCCACGGTGTCCTTTAATAGTCCTTTACGTAGGCTAGCAGGCACTACAGACGCAGCCTTTAAACCTTTTGCACACTTGTATAAATTTAAATAAGTGTTTGAATCGGTACGGACGCGCGTGTGTAGCGATACAGTCGCGATGGAAACGCGCGTTTGACGAGATACAAACGACAACAAACTGCTCTGTTTGATGAAAGCGCATCGTCGACGCGCGTTTCTAAAACACGCGACGACGCGCGACGGCACGTTTAAAAAACGTGGTAGGCACTTAGTGCCGCCTGCCGACCACCTCCTGTCGGAGTCCAGCACCAAACAGTTTTTTTTTATGGGTTGGCTCGACCTATCTTAGATCCCATGTTTGCTTTTGGGCTGGATTGAGACGAAGTATATAATAAGAGAAGTAAATGTAGTTATAACTAATGGCTTTTACACGCCGCTTTTGGTATCGACTGACACTTATTAAATTAGAGAAAGTAATTTCGGAATCGAATCGGTAGTTTCAAAAATCCATCCAACCCTTATCCAACCATACAAATTAACAATATAGGATTTATGAGAAAGTAAAAAACTGAAATATCAAAGTTAAATAAGATAATACTCAAATAATAAAATCTTAAACATTTCGCGACGACTATTACAAAAATCAGGATCAGCGTCGCTTACAAAACGTTGATGAATGAGAAGAAAAAACTCGGTACAAAATTCCTCAAAGCGAGATAATACCGCAAAAATATCAAACGTTAAATAAGACTAATCTTTTTGTTTCACCATTTACCCGACTGTGCTAGAAAGAGTGTTATGTTTTAAGAATAAAGGATTAATGTTAATGGGTGGAACCATTAGTGTTTTAGGTAATATATCGGAAATACATTAAGTTCATTTAGTGGGTAAACCCGATTATTATGACGTAGGTCATGTTTTTTTAGCTCATTCGTAGTTGAAAAAAAAACTCACAGCCAACCTGTAGGTCAAATAAATATTTTTGATACGTGCATGAATCGATCCCGCGACGCGCACCACAGCATTCAACCGCTCAACTGCTATGCCTATCGAGCATCATCACCATAATCATCGTACTATTACTTTCCAATGTTATAAATGCAAAAGTTTGATCAGATGAAGATCAGTTGAAAGAATGTGAATCGAACTCGAGATAATGTCACAGTCCTGTCAGAGCCTGTGTCCCAGCATTGGGAACATTATAGATTATATTTTATTGTATAACCCGGTTCATTGAAGAAAAGATTCATAAATGGCGGCGCTTATCGTGTTCTCTTGCTCGCACACTAGTGCCGTCTATACTCATTCCCGAGCGTAGCGTAAGCAGAAAAAAAATTAGTCTTGATGTCTTGACGCGCTCAGTGATCTTTTTAAGAATATTTACTTTAGTTTTCTGTGATTTTTCCGTTGTTACCTGTTTATTATTGTTGTTTTAATTTTATTTTATTGCTAGGTTAAGTTTGAGAAATTATTGTGATCCAGTCTTGATTTTATTATTTTTAATTTAAAAAAAAACTTTACTTTGAAATCTTATAATGCTGACGGTACTATCTGTTAACACAAGTACAAGCCGCCATTTTAGAATCCGTTCTTCAGTGCACCGGCTTATGCACACATATTTATGTAAAATTGACATAATACACAGCTAAATTCATGCACCCTTTTCTCATAGGAGAAAACAGAAACTATATGTCTCATGCTACAATCCTTACATACATCCTTCTGCCTCGTTCACGTTCAAATACTAATTTAGGTCAAACTAATCAGCCCACCATGTAAAGATTGAAGTCAATTATAGAATTCAGATCTCAATTATAGATAACACAAACATTTACAACAAAGAAAGCTTTCAATTCCACGTTAGCTATAAAAAGTGCCTAAATACATGGCTACTGTAATGAGGGATGTGCCAACCAGTCGGCTGTATTTGCAGTCGGCAATAATATGTCAGCGGAACTCCCCGGGTTCTTGAACAATGGTAGTCGTATGGAAAGTGGAATTTTGATTGGTTTTTGCCCGACATAACCCCCTGCTTGCGGAGAGTAGCCGTGGGGACTTAAAAATTCATTTACCGTTACTGTCCATATTATTTATGTATTTATCAATATTTCTGATTATCATAATAGTGTATGAAATGGCAATGAAACAATAATGTATTGAATTATAGAGAATAATAATGTCACTTCATACTGAAAAGTCCATTTCTTTTCTGTCCCAAACAGCGGTTACGTTTAAGTATAATTTATAGTAAGACAACTAACTGATCTCTACCCGACGGTAGTCGGCTGCGAAAAAACCGACTACTCGTCTTGGGTTAGTAACGGGTAGTCGGCTAGTTATCGGCCCATCCCTAGTTATTATATAGATTCTCAGTAAATAATTTTCAAGCTGTGTTTCTGTGAATCGTCGTGGTTGCCTGGTCGATAGCATGTGGAAACCACGTCACTACATTCATGAACAATTGAACATATGACGAAAATACCATGAACTAGAATTTAATAAACTTTTGTTACATTCGCTTTTATGATTTTATGAAACTAACGACGTATAGATCTAGAATAATAATATAGATTTCTACTAGTGAAATAGTTTTCCAAATCGGTTTAGTGGTTGAGATAACTTTCTATAAACAAACTTACAAACTTTACCTACGTTAACTACTCTTTTACGTAGTTCGCAACCTAAGCATGTAATGAATGATTTTGTGTACATACATAACTTAAGCCCACGGCATCGCCCGCATTTGGTACAATTTAGGTAAGCATTTCTACTCCGTCTATAAATGTTAACAGCTCAACAATCTATCATAATTTGGTCTTTCCAACCATACTTTATCTATGTTCATCATCATCACATCATCTTCCTGCCCTAATTCTATTTAAGTTGGGGTCGGATCGACACGTATTCTTCTATCATTCTCCCCTGTCAGACGTCAAAGCATCATTCACTCCTTTTACATTCATATCGTTCCTCACACAATCCATCCATCTTTTCTTTGGCCTTCCTCTTCCTTTCCATACATCAAACTTGCATATCCATCACTCTCTTGGGCGCATGAGTGTCGTCTTTGTATCTGTCTGTTTGTAATGGCTAAGCTTTGAAATGGCTGGACCGTATTTGACGGGACTTCTATAAGCTGAAAGCTGATGTAATGAGGAGTAACTTAGGCAACTTTAATAAAAAAAATAAAAAAATTGTATAAAAAAATAAACATTACTGAGTTCTGGCATTCACGCGATGAAGTCAAGGGCACAGCTTATTTTTGAAAAAAAATGCAGCGCAGTAACATAATCTTCCAAGCAAATCTTAATAAGAACAAGAACTTTCATTACTACAATAAATTAAGATCATTAATTTAAGTAGACATTAAACAGACTCGTATAAGTCTGTAGAAATTATTTTCGCATTAAATGGGGAGCCACAGAGGAACCAGAGCGTATATCCTATTTCACGCCAAACGCTTTCAAGGATGGTATTTCCGAAGTTTTTTTTTTGACCTCGAAAGTACCATAATATTATTTTTAATTTGGTATCCGGAAAAGGAAACTAAAGTCTATAAATAATAAGAATATGTTTTTATTTTAGTTTAGCCCAAGCTATCTAACTGCTGTTTAAAGGCCACCCCCTAATGACGGGACCGCTCTAGAGGGCCAAAGCCTGCCGGGGTCGCCTGACTTATCTCATTACCGTGACCCCGGAACATAAAGGGCTATTGAAGGACATCGTGGATTTTAGTCAGCAGAAGTCTGACAGTCCCTCCCGCCCTGCCCGGGGTGGGGAGGACTCATTTGATGATTTTACCACGCTAAAAAAAAAGCCAACCCCAATTTTTCCAAATGATCTTGTCCAGCACCACTTCAAACCAGCCCTCATGGTATGAGTCCAAATCGTCTAACCACTTTTTCTGAGTCGGCTTCGATTGCGACGCCCATCTCCAGGCACAGTTAAGCACAGTTAGGCATAAATGTTTGAGAATCCATTTTTATAGCACATGTATCGATTTATTTGGTACAATGTATAGATAGATATTATGAAGTTATGGAGTTTTTTTTTTTTTTTTTTTTCAACTGCTCCCCGCTTTGTGGCAGGACCTTTTTTTATTTTTTTTTGCCATTTTTCTTTTTGGCTGTTTTCTTTTTGATATCATTTTTTCTTTTCATATTTTTTTTTTCTTTGAAGTTATGGAGGTTGAGAAAATACTATTTTCAAGGATTTCGAAGAATCGCTACTGTTAACGTGAAATTCAAGAATTAATTGCATTATTAAACTGTAACTTTTGGCGTAACTATTTGTTCATATCGATTAGTGGAATACAAAGTAAAAAACGTACGTGATCTATAAATTGTATTGGCAACGGCAATATAATAATACACACTTTTCAAGTTTAGTAACTGTTTCGAAAATAATTAAGAAATTCTGTTCTCATAAATTTCTAAACACATAACGATCGAATACCTACCAATTATTATAATTGGTGAACTCTAAGTTTGAATTCGAGTCCATCATTACGATACTCATACAAACTCCGAACAAACTCTACCTCACATGTAAAAGATCTCATTTGTTTCACAGTTCGAAAACTTCGTAAAGTCAAGCGACCACGGCAATGTGAGCTATGCGGAGAGAGACGATTGCTATAATTTTATGTTACCTTTAAATAACATCACACCTGATTCCCTGAAAGGTTAGTCAGAGTTGTTCCTTAATTATGTTTTTTTATTTAGATTAAGTATAATTTTATGGAAGCCTAAACTATTACCATCAACCAGGCAAAAATTCAAACGCCAGGGCAAAAAGCAAAAAGCAAACTAGCAATCTGAGGACTTAAATATATCCAGAGGAGGACTGTCTGGACAAACAACACTGGAAACACCGTGGATTTTACGAAGTACGAGTCTCCAGTCCCTTTCACTTTACCCACGGTGGATTATAGAAAATTATAACAAAAAAAGTACTATGAAAATTAAAACCAAAAAAATATGTAATTAGAAAATCTAATAATAATTTACCCGACGAGGAAATTGAAGACATTCCTTACGGACACTAAAAATGCGTACCCATTTTCATGCCAAACGATGCTACTAAATTTATTATAGTGTAGCCGTGGCCTCCTCATTAGCCTGTTAATGTTCCCACAGCTGGGAAACAGGCCTCCTCTCTGTGAGAGGGAGTGGGCCATAATCCACGACGCGGGCCCAGTGCGGGTTGGTGGATGTCACATGTCTTCAAATTTTTGGTTCTAGGACATGCCGGTTTCCTCACGATGTTTTCCTTCACCATTTTGATAGCAGTAGTGATGAAATAAATTACGTAAGTCGGGGCCGATACCACTCGGCCACCACTGCTCTTAGCCGTGGCCTGTTGTGGAAAAAACCCTTATTGCGAGTAGACCTGTGACGGTAACATTAAGTAAAGTTGATTCGTTACATCGTTCAGCTTGCCCTCGGGATATATCGGTGTTCTTATACATTTACCAGACGATACGGTTAGTTAGGACGGAAGAAAAAGTGTTTATTGCTTCCTTATATTGATCTTGTTCTTATTGTTTTTATACATTGTCAGTTCGAATGAAGAACATCTGGTGACCGTAGATGTATTTGACTGGGATAGATTGGTAAAAATACTGTTCTTGGGACGGATGGCGCTGGATCTCGCAACGCCGCTTAAAGCTTGGCAAAAAACTTTAGAAAACCGGAAGTCGCCACTGTCTTCTCGCTACCAGAACTTAAGTGTTTTTTTTTTTTCACTTATTACTTTTGTTTAATGGCACAATAATAAATGTAACAAACCTGTGGTCCTTGTTTTCATCAAATATCAAAGATTTTAAAACGTTGTCAGAAACAAAAAGATTAGTTCCGTTTCAATCCGTTCTAGCCAAGCTGTACACGTAGTTTTTCCAGATCTGTTTGTGTTTGTGAGTTTAAATTTTTGTAAAGGCACCTTTGATACAGGGGAAATAAGTGATGTGGGGCAACGTTAAAAAACATACTGCTGATAAGTAAGCAATTGTGCAACGTAAAAAATTCTGGTTAAAACCATGATTTTATCTGTACACACGTGCTAAATTAACGTTGTGGTATTGAGCTTATCCATTATAGTATTATCTACCCTAAACGGGTTATCCATGCACATTACTTTGTATAATTTATTTCATCAACACTACTCTCAAAACGGTGAAGGAAAACATCGTGAGGAAACAGGCATGTCCTAGAACCAAAAACCCGCACTGGGCCCACGTGGTGGATTATGGTCCGCTCTTTCTCACACAGAGACGGCCTGTGTCTCAGCAGTTGGAACATTATTGACTGATGATGATGATGAAACAGGTTATTAAGTGAAGAGTCAACTTTTTTGTTGCCCCAACATTACGGCAACCTGTCCGAGAGGTAACATAACAAATATTCAAGCATTCAAATTAACTACATGTAAGTAAATAATAACGTTTATATCTCACTTTTACTCAAATATCCTGAAAATAAAAAGCCGGGAACGATATAATCCGTTATACAAGCTTATTTAAGTTGTGACATCTCATCACAGAATAACAAATAGGAATGTTCAGTCTCCGTACGTTTTTAGATTACTTTTTGAACGCCTACATGCGTATTGGGATGTCACTTCTGTGTTTTTGTGTTACGCTGAATAACCTACATAATATTTGTGCTAGTTTTACAACTAGTGGAAGTAATCATTGCGCAACAAACAATACGTTTGATTGCCTTTTGTTATCATGGGAGTTGCATAAAAAAGTATTCGGCTCCTGTACAAGTGAACATTCCTGCGCCCCCGCGCTGCTTTACTTTGTAGGTATACAGTATGGTGGCAAAGTCGCAGCGGTGCGGTGGCAGCGCGATGGCGGAGCGGAGACGGATCGTTGGCGGCGGGGCAGCAGCATCGCGTGCGGGAGCCCTTTACAATGCTGTTCAATACCGTACTTTTTAGTACAGTGATCATCAGCCTAGCCTTTTTCACAACAATTGTTGTAGCTTCTAGTAGAACAGAGGTCTTATGAGATTTTCATATTTTACCTACAGCGTACTCTAATTAATACGACAATTGTTCCATCAATTTTACGTCAAAGTTCCTGTTTACTTTATGTCACAAAAACGTGAAAAGTCGAGCTGGGGCTTCAGAATGCAGCTGAAAATTTGTATTTTATATGGAGTTACTGTCTATATGACCTCCACAACCCAGCAACTAGGTAATACAATACCCCTTGGGAAGACTTATTTTCTGGCTTTCAAACCTATACTACAAATGATAGCAGGGAACAACGGATTTACGTGCTTTCCGAGACATGGATGAGTCGCTATGATAGGTGATCACCCATCCAGAGACCAAGCCCGATAAGCAGCTTGAATTTGAAGATCGATTTTTATTTAGCCATCAGCGGACACACGTATAAAACTAGTTTGTATACTATCGTTCTAAAGTTGGAATTGACAGATTCATTTTGTAATGGAAATCCTCTTCGATCTAGTGACGTTATTGAGAATTCTGTTTCCTCCGTGTTGGTAGGATCTAAGTGAGAATAGCTAATGCCAAAGAGACGAGATTCGTCAGTCAAAATGGTTCATAGAGGGAGGAGACGATAGATTACTGACTGACTGTAGGTATTATGTCAGAGAGGTTAAACAGATCTGGAAGAAATGTGGTACATCATCATCATCAGCCGGAAGACGTCCACTGCTGAACATAGGCCTCCCCCTAAAATGTGAAAAAATGTGGTACAGCTAGTTTTAAATACGTCACTAATCTAAGTGAGTGTACAATATACGACTTTCAAACTTTTCTTTCGGAAATACTCTTTACTTCAACTAATATTGATACCTCGGCTGGGTCTGGCTTTACACGGTGACTTTTTCAACTGCGTGGATGGCTATATCCGAAACTATGAAAAAAAAAATATCAAAAAAAGTTGAAAGGAGTCTCGAAGCCGATTTTGACGAAAACTAAAACTGCATCATTGGATTTTAGAATCCTGGCCAGGAATCGAACCAGCTGATTTTGGAAGAAAAAATCACAACGTACATTTTAGTCTTGGGAAAGGGGAGCCTTCCCGCCCTAAGTACTATGACTTTACCACTATAAACAAAACTGATGCTGATACTTGATACGTACTAGATTTATAGAATGCCTTTCTAAAGCATTATCTTCTATTCGATGTCTGAAGGCAATGCCAATATTATCGGCGCAGATGTTTTGTCCAATTCCAATATGTATGTACATATTGAATCCTTTACCATATTGAAAAGCTACGCCTAAATGACGTACTTAAGTCGAACCCGAAAGCTAGAAGTGTGCTTAATGTAGGACCGACCAACTGTTTTTAGATCTTGCAATCAATCTCCCTGGCATCTGTCAGTAGCAGGATTTTTGAAGTTAAATTAATTGTTTTGGAAAATGATGAGGATTTTGTATTTGAATAAGATTCACATTAAAGTTCGTCATGAAGTTATAGGGCTAGAAATCAAACATGAGTATTATGAACATATTCTAGCAAGCTGCGTTCAAATCTTTTATTGTTTTCTTTACCCTTCACAAAGTTTTTGTAAGAAGTGACGAGAACAGATCCTGTAGCCAAACGGCAAGTGACAATCGTTAACGTTCAGCAATCGCTAATACATTTTCAACTGTATACCCCATCGCATAAAGTTGAAAATCCAGTAAAAACTGCTGAACGAAAGCGAAAATGTATTAGCGACCACTGAACGAAAGCGATTGTCGCTTGCCGTTTGGCTATGTGCCCTTTTCATCAACAATTTATCATTACTGGTTGCAAGTTCATGAATATCAATCAATATTTCTTTTTTTGTTGGTTTAATCATAAGCGTTGGTATATGTAAATTCAGCGGAAGAGACTGTCCTTCAAGTCCGCCCTTGGGATATAGAAACGCCACTTTAATAATGTTGCAAATTAGAATTGCGATAAAATTCATTTATTTCTTCAATCAATGTTCTTCAATCCTATTGCTTGAACAATAGAATTGTTAAAGAATATTGCTAAAGTGACGTTTTTAGTCCCTTATTATTTATTTCCTTTAGTTTCTCTTTGCGTTCCGGGGCGACGCTACATAATATATTACGATCTTTATCTCTGTGTGTGTTATTATACAACCGTGAAAGAAAATATTCCATTTTATAACAAAGCTCGCTCACTATGCAATCACCCCATTCTGACATCATAATCATCATCATTAGCCCCTGATTTATGAGACACACAACTACTCAACACGATCCAACATGACCGAATCTTGGCGACCAGCCATAATCACCAGCATTGACAACCAGATTCACCTAGTTATACCCTGGGGTTTATGGAAAGTGCACTGTTTGCCTATAGTAATTGAGCCTAAATTGCTACTGTATCGATCTATTGGTTCGGGGTGCCCTTTCTGTAATCTTCGGTTGGTAGGTCAAGATCATACCTTGATTCACACGTTCTATTGTTTGTTGATGATGTTATGTGGATATGAATATGATAGGCTATCTATAAGCTAGATCGATAAACGAAACAAAAACTTACTTTATCTATAAGGAAACTAAGTTGTTTTTCAACAATTTATAAGCACACGATTCGTAAAGATTTCACACCGAAAGAAGTTTAACAATGGAATTAAAGATTCAAAAAGGTCAGGTTCGTAGTACTCGCAAAGCGTTCATACGAGTATGATGAGATGAATGAATGTGGATGAGGCGAAAAGAGTATGTAAGGACGGTAGCAGGCGGTGCTCTGTAGTTTCTGCCTCCCCCCATGGGAAAAGAGCAAGAGTTATGTATGTATGTATACAGCTATTGCCAAACAGACAGGCGAAGCGAATGCGATCCGAAGCGTTTTTATTTGTATGTATGGAATTGTTTGAATCCCGTCACATAGAAAAGCGAAAGCGATCCGATAGTATATGTGACTGGCTTCAAACAATTCCATAGATTACAAACAAAAACGCCTTGCTTCGCGTTCGCCACGATTGTCTGTTTGATGATAGCTTTAAAGATTCAACATCGCTGGCGGGCTGCGATAGCTTAGTTGGTTTGGGTCTGGATTACCAATCCAGAAAGAAACCGGTTGACGTCCTGCTTTTTAACCTATTCGTTTACAAAATTTCTTCAAGATTATTCAAGGCATTCTGATGTGACTGTGTAACAAACATCCATCCATCTATACGAACATTCAAACTTTATAATAGATATTATTAATATTCTAACGTCTTTCTTGCCATCTATTGGCGTAAAGTTTGTATAAGATCTTTTATCTTCGCCTAAATTGAAACGTTGTCTGCTATGCAGATAACGGTTTGGAAACGACAATAAATTGGAAAAAGGGACCTATTGCGAGACGAAATACTGTCTTTTGTACCTTTTCAAGGGTCCAGTTACGTAAGTATTGGGTATAATTGGTAAAAGTAGTATATTTTGGGAATATTACCGACATAAATATGTAAAAATACATTTGAGTTTTACTGGATTAATCTTATTCAGCGACGGAGAAAAGGTAAAAATAAAAAAAAATCTACAAAATTTTTTCGTGGGCATCCATGAAAGCGCAGTACTTCATTTTAATTATCAACATTTTTTATTTCAAAAGCTTCACGCTTTAGAAAAATAAAAATTATCATAAAACATGTTAAAATAGTTTTTTTTCTGAAACCTAAAAATAAAACGTGGCACGAGTACAACCCACACTGGGTCCACTACGAAGTGAATTATAGAAAAAGTAGAGTATTTCTATTTATAGAGGGTAGTATTTCCTTTCATAGAGAAGAGACCTATATCCCACTAGTGGAGAACATGAGCTGATTATGCTTATACGAGTCCTAAGTTAATACTAAAATGTCAAGCCCTAAAACGAGGGATCACTTAATATCATATCTTGCCCTGTCGATATTATTTACAGAAACTTATGACAATTTTTGAGAACGCTTTTGTGGCCCAATTTTGGGCTGACTCAATCTAGATTACCAGCAAAACGCTAAAACACCGAGAACAATACAATTAAAAAGTCAAGTTTTTTTGCAATACTTTGTTTTATTGATAAATTAACAAAAAAAAATAATATCCGAAAAAAATTGAATAAATATAATGGGAAAGTTAAGAAGTTAGAGGAAAAATGTATCCACATCGCCGCCAATGGCGAAAAGCCCAGCAGCATTGCCTCATTGTATGGCAATGCTAAAAATAGCTTGGCCATCTATAAATATTCCCGGAAAATTTTGTCGATCGCAACGAAATGCGGTTGAAGCCGTTTTTTCGATAATTGGAATGTCAATTGAGCTTTAAAGCTGAAATAAGCGCATCTGTATCAATATAAAGATTGGTAGACATCTTCATAAATATCAGTTATTATTTATCAGTAGACGATTGTTTTTATCGATATTCGAGTTTGGATGTACATAAATGTATTTTCAGTATAATTATGATTACTTCCCAGATTTTGTTTCTTATTAGCAACACTATCAAATAGTGTAATAATACAGAGATTTTTAGGGTTCCGTAGTCAACAAGGAACCCTAGTTTCGCCATGTCCGTCCGTCCGTCCGTCCGTCCGTCCGTCTGTCCGCAGTTTAGTTCAGAGACGCTCAGTACTAGAGAGCTGTAATTTGGTGTGAATATATGGATTTGTTGTGCCGAAAAAGTGGTAAAATAAAATCTCGTAAAATATTTTTTTTTAGGGTACCTCCAGTACTTACACGTAAAGTGAGGATTTTTTTTTTCTCGCGTACCCCTTAGTGTGGGGTATCATTAAATAGGTCTTTAAAAAATAATGATAGTTTCCATTAACAATTTTTCAATAATAAAAAAATTCGTTTGTGAAATATTAAGTTTTAAAGTGCTAAATTTTGCACGATTCGAGTGTCCCCCCCCTCTACCAGCTAAACGGTTGTGTTTGGGGGTGTGAAAAAATTCACAATAGTAGTATATTTATCGAAATTTAAAAGAAAATTATCATGACTAAGTAGGCTTTACAACTTTACGAGTAATAGTCGACCAACTTATAAAATGTACTTGATTATCATATTTTCTTAAACAAAATGTACCGGAGACAACTGCAAATGTAAGTTTGTCAACTTTATTTTTACAGCTTTTATAGGTATGTTTTTTGGGGATAGGTAGGTTTTTATCGTCAACTATTTTTAACTAAATTCAAAAAAAGGAGGAGGTTCTAAATTCGTTGTAATCTTTTTTCTTATGTATTTTCCCCGATTTCTCAAAGACTCTTGGACCAATTTTGAAAATTCTTCTTTTTAAAATTAAATTCAGCGAATCAGTTTAGTTAGTTCGCATAAGTATTTTGATGGGCAACTACGGAACCCTACACTGTGCGTGGCCCGACACGCACTTGGCCGGTTTTTTCATGGATAATTTTTTCCAAAATCAGCTGGTTCGATTCCTGGCCAGGATTATTGATATTTCTAAAATCCAATGATTCAATTTTAGTTTTCGTGAAAATCGGCCTCGAGACTACGTTCAACGTTTTTTGAATAATTCTCTCTGTACACATATTTAATACTTATTTTACGACTATTATACATTCAATAGTATAATAACATCAGTTTAAAAAAAAACAAAATGCCAGTAGGTATAGTCGGGGTGGGAGGGTGTCACCAAAATATTCACGTAGACACACATAAATTACTTCGAAAAAGCAATAAATGGGCAATAAATTTCATATTCAGGATTGGCGTCACCTGAATATTTTAAGGGCAACTTATATGTACTGAAATTGTGACTTTTGAAGCAAATCTTAGTATTACCTATATGCAGCAGATAGGTACTGTATCTACTTTCAGCATAATATGTGTTAATTTACTTGATTTAAAAATAAGAAAAATGGTTTCAAATAGTAAAGAAATATTTTATATTTCCGATAAATATTCAACAGTTGTTAACGGAGTGATTTATGAATTAGACAATTATTTGGATACTTGAAACATTAAATTTATATACATCAAATAAATAAAAGTAAAAATGTTTAAAATTCCAGGTATAAAATGCAATAAAGTATATTAATTTAATTTCAACACTTTTACTAGGAAATCTCAGTTTTCCGCAGCTTTATTATGAAGCGTCTATTCGTTTATATTATTTTAATATCGAATTAGTTATTAAGCATTTCCTAGAATTTATCTTAAAATAGAAAATACCTGGCAATCCTGGGAAATATGCAGTTTCTAGGACGTAATCAACTCAAGGTCTCTCGCGTTTTGAAGCGAGCTAGACTGTCGTGTTTCTTCGAAAGATAAGATCCAAGATGGAATTATTCGGAAATGAACTGAAGTTGCCGACATAGCTTGCTGGGTAAAAAAACATAAATGGCAGTGGGTCAGACAAGTTTTTAAGGTTAAACTTACTATAAGCCGATGCTTAGTATGTACATGTTTTTTTGTGGGTGAAATATTCAAACACACAAACACAGTGGGTGTTTGTGTGTTTGAATATTACCAGAAACAACTACTTGTAGATCGTACATAAATTTGATAGAAACGTTTTAAGGAGTCTTAATGCGATTAAGTATTTAGAAAGTATTAAGAAAGACGAAACGAAAATATCTGGCTTGCTTTATAATAGAGAGAGTGAGAGAGAGACAGAAAAACATGTGCACACCGCAATACGACAAGAGTCACGAGGAACGGGGGTTTAGTGAGGGGTACGAGGCGCGGGGTGCAGGCGCGAGGTGCGGGGCGAGGCAAAAAAGTGTCGTGCCAACTTTTCGTAAGAATTTTTCCCGTCTAGCCCCCTTTCACAACGCGCAATAAGGAACTTCGTTCCAATTAAATAACAAAAACTTCAAACGCCTGAAAACTACTGTCATAAATAAAAGTCATATCCTAATCAACGTCAAAAAATTCTAAGCTCTCCATTTCTGTGGAAAACCGTTGCCGATAGCCAACGGAGTGTGCGTAGTCATCTGTGACGTCTAACAAAAGCTGGTGTGACAATGGCGCTTCGGATCGTACAAATTGACATATTTCTGTCTATTCTGTTCTGTACGAGCTCTACGGTTTTTAGGATGTGTAGGAGTTTATGAATAAAATATATTTGTCATCTATTCTATACTACATAATGGTATTAGTGGTGTTTAGTAAGAAAACACTCAGGACTTCGATTCGATTCTCAAACGACCGCGAGAGGTCCGTTGATGCCGATCTCACATCGTATTAGCTGGTATGAAATCTATTGATGACTAATATACAATCAACACGCTGTACATTGCCACATAGTGCGCCGGCTCCGCTTCGCTCCTACGATCTTCGGCTAAAACATTCGCATAGCGGACACTGCGGTTGCTTCAGTGTGCCATTTACCAAAATCCAGCTAGTAACGATCTAAGTTTTCAATTAAGAACCTTTAAAGGCTTTAAAGAATTCACAAAATAGTAAAGTTTTGATCGTAAAAGAAAAAAACTCTAGCCAATTTAGCCCTTAAGCGCTACAACTTAATAAAAAACCGGCCAAGTGCGTGTCGGGCCACGCACAGTGTAGGGTTCCGTAGTTGCCCATCAAAATACTTATGCGAACTAACTAAACTGATTAGCTGAATTTAATTTTAAAAAGAAGAATTTTCAAAATCGGTCCAGGAGTCTTTGAGAAATCGGGGAAAATACATAAGAAAAAAGATTATGATGAATTTAGAACCTCCTCCTTTTTTTGAACTTAGTTAAAAATATTTGACGATAAAAACCAACCTATCCCCAAAAAACATACCTATAAAAGCTGTAAAAATAAAGTTGACAAACTTACATTTGCAGTTGTCTCCGATACATTTTGTTTAAGAAAATATGATATCAAGTACATTTTATAAGTTGGTCGACTTTAATCGTAAAGTTGTGAAGCCTACTTAGTCATGATAATTTTCTTTTAAACTTCGTTATATATACTACTATTGTGAATTTTTTCACACCCCCAAACATAACCGTTTAGCTGGTAGAGGGGGGGGACACTCGAATCGAGCAAAATTTAGCACTTTAAAGCTTAATATTTCACAAACGAATTTTTTTATCAAAAAATTGTTAATGGAAACTCACATTATTTTTTAAAGGCCTATTTAATGATACCCCACAATAAGGAGTACGCGAGAAAAAAAAAATCCTCACTTTACTTGTAAGTACTGGAGGTACCCTAAAAAAAAATATTTTACGAGATTTTATTTTACCACTTTTTCGGCACAACAAATCCGTATATTTACACCAAATTACAGCTCTCTAGTACTGTGCGTCTCTGAGCTAAACTGCGGACAGACGGACGGACGGACATGGCGAAACTATAAGGGTTCCTTGTTGACTACGGAACCCTAAAAAAGATAACAGCTAGGCTGTCACCGCTTTTTACAAAGACTCACTCCGTACATATCTAAATGCCTCATCGTCTCATCGGCACCGTAAAATTCTTCAGGCAAAATGGACAGACAGCGACAAATAAGAATTTTCATTACAAAATTCCTAGACTTCGAGACTTTACTCCGTTGTTCGATAACGGTGTTACTTTCAAATATTTTCCCAAGTTAACTCAAAAATAAGTGCACTGTATCATATTGTCATCGAGTAATTAAATATCAACCTTATTAACTTGTTTAAAGAAACTTTTTTGATTAAACTTGGGGTACAGGTTGGTGAGGGTCGCGGGCAACCGATAGATGCAAGTGGCGAATTGTCGTTCGGCGTGGCGGTCTAAAAGGGAGGCCTACGTTCAGCAGTGGAAGTCTTCCGGCTGATGATGATGGTTACAAGGGAGATATAGACTTGTAATTTTTACTATTCTGATGAATGCAGAATGTTATGATTCAAGATAATGAAACGTTAAAAAAAAAATTTTGTGCATTTTGGGTTCACGGTGTCCATAAATCATAAATAGACGATTCAATAGCAGACTTTAAACTAGACCTTATACTGTAGAAATTCGTTAAAATTAAACTGCCGAACTAGGCATAAAAAAAACATAGACTACTTTTGTACACGATCTCTTAAACTTGCTACCTGCTAAAAGTTTTTATCTTAGTGCGAAGCTAAGCTTTTGCTAAGACCTCAATGTTTTCGGTCCGAGGCGATTTACTGAATCCTCTTACCTCAGGTGATCAGTAATTTTGCTTTGCGGGAGATTTTAAACGAAGTTATATGATCAGTGCAATTATACTTTCTGAAATTGGATAAGATAAGATCTTTTTGATTCAAAACTAGCAGTCCTTCTTCGACTGGACCATAAACAGATGTTGTTTTTTCATAATAATGTAGGTACGAGTATGTAAGTTCGTGACAAATATGTATATTGCGCACATAAATCTTCCGGAAGATATAACGATTCGATTCCTGTAGTAAAACAATATTTGTATGTGAAATAAAATATAATGAAAAGCCTAGGATAAACAAAAGAAAGTTATTAAACGAAATCTAAATATGATTAGCGTTTACCAGAGGTATCGCCTACATGTAAATCTAATTTTTTCTTACATACAGATCCGTTCTGTACCCTTAGCATGAATTTTCACTCGTTTGCTTTACAGCGTCTTTCCAGTATTTACAGCGTTTTTGTATGAAAAATGGAACAGCACCTCTGGTGTGCGAAGAAAGAACTAATTTTTTTCTTGAAAATTGTCAATTTGAAATTGTCAAAGTTCCAGTTTACTTTACGTCTCAAATACTGAAAATTCGCGCTAAGGGTACTGTCGTGAACGAGTAACTTTCATTCATCTATCCCACCTTTGTACTTAGATTAGCTACAACGGTAAAATCTTCCTTTAGTCTAAAACGATATAGGAAAGTAGGCAAATAAAAACGATTCGCATTGATAACAGTTAACGACAGTATCAGTCAACGACATCTTTTTACAACTCGAAAGCGCAATATGTTACGCTTTATTTACTACGGGTGATAAATTTATTTTTATGACTGTCTTATTTTCACAAGAAAACTTGGGAGAAACTCCACCAGTGTCGGAATTTTCCCGATTTTTTTTTCATTCGTTGCCGTCAATAAACAGTTTTATTGGTATTTTGTGAGGGCGACGTGAACGCTTCCGCCCGTGAAAAATCCCCATTGGATGAATGTACTCGTAGTTTTAAATTTAAAGTAACGATTTTAACTTCTGGTACACGGATTTCCACTTTTGTCTGTTAAAATAAAAAGTATTTGCCATTTTGTCAGCTGACTTTTTCTGGCATTAAATAGCACGTGTCAGGCTGTTATGGCCAGTGCGTGAGTTATTCGTTCTTTTATATGACTGTTCTACTGTGAACGAGTGGAATGCATTTGGAGATATTTTGGGGGGGCGGGATCATCGAATGACTCCTGAGCTCTTGGTGGCGCGGTACTGTCAGACAGACATGACTGCCGTAAAACTACTCTGTTTCTTCAGTTTCTCCTTGCATTCGAGTTCTGCTGTAACGTCATAAGACATGCCCATGACCAATGCATTCGGAACCTGAGATGTTTGTTGTATCTCGCCTCTAATAAACCTATTTTCTCACGCCTATCGTACGACTTTTATATTTATTTCTACCGTAAATTGATAACCACATAAACTAAATCAAAATACTCAAAACAAAATATACAAAAAAGAAACCAGCCAATCAGAGGCCTTAATAACATCGCAAAACATTTGCATTTTATTGAAATACACTCAGATTTGCATCACAAAAGATATCGATAGCCGATTATACAAACATAAGCGAAATGAAACCGTCAAAGTGGTTTTATATATTTTTAGAACAAAACAAATAATTTTAGCTTTCTTTAATTTTATATATCTTTCAATAAAATAATATTCTAGGATAAAGATTCAGCTCAAGATCTTGGAATAATATTATCCAAATGATAAAGAAAGTCTAGCATGTAATACTATTAATAAATTTAAATAAAGAGGATATTTACGAATTACAGAACCCTGAATTTGGGTTTACTCCTTAATTTTATGTATGGGCTCATAAATGTTTTTCGTAGGCTCGTAGCTATCTTGCGTAGGCCTGCGTAGGCGTGCTACGAACCGCTACGACAGACGTCAGGCATGGTAAATAGTTGAATGAATTGGTTTTGCGTGGGCGCAATCATACTAAGTTATTTTAAGGCGTTACTTTGTTACACAAACTGAGCCTATAATAGATCATGAATGAAACTCATTGATAAACTTTTAAATAACAGATGTTCAAATTCTTAGAAAAAGTAAAGTTTTCGAGTTCAGTTTTAGTAGGTCCGTAGGCTAAAATAAGTCTTACTTATTACTGAATTGTAGATATCTGATGATAAGAAAATAGCTCGTTGTTTCTGAACACAAATAGTACGATATCTAATTTGATTTTACTTTCATTATTGGATTATTTTAACATATATTATATTTTAACAGTACAGAAAGAAAGACAAGATTTTGTAATGAAAGGGAATATCTGGAAAAGTAACTTTCTTAGAAGGCAATATTTCTGGAAGTCATTTTGTCCTACTGCAGGCTTATGTCTCCCGTTGGTCCCAATTATAATAAGCTGTTGTTAGAATCTCTTAATTAGATTAAAAATAAAGCCTTCCACTATTGTGATAAGGTTGAAATTCTAATAAAGAAATTTGACAGATGAGGAAGGTTGATACTGGTGTCTGTACATTAACCTGAAACGCCTGAAAAACCTGCTTTGAAATTAAATAAAATCCCGTTTAAGGGCAATGGTACCATAAACAGATAGACAGACACACACATAGCTGTCAAACATATTACACACTTCTTTTTGCGTAGGGTGTTTAACACCTTTGTCATTTCCTACTCAAATAAAAAAAAAGTTTATGTCAAAACAACACCGCAACAACTATGCATATAAAGTAGACGCGTTATCCTGATGTAGCACACCATAATCATATAAAGGTAGTGCCTATAAAAAGGGCAAACAACATTTGCGAAGGGATCACAGAGCATAAACGCGGTTCTTGTCAAAGGTTTGTGTTACGGTTTCATTGACGGTTAAACCGTAGAGGCCCTTGTAAATTACTAGAACTATTATTACAGGGTTATGTGTAAAGCATTAACAACCTTTAATGAGTTGAATTTGAAACAAAACCTGAAAAAAAAAAACGTGTGGCACTTGGAAACTGCCGTGGTAAAGCTATTGCATAGCATTTTTATCAACCTATGCATTTTTTTAGGCTATGGTCAGCAACGTCAATCAAGTGAAACGTCAAGAAAAACAAGAACTGTGGTGAAGTCTGCCGAACTGAAACGATGGAAGACGATGCGTGGTATTAGGTTTATTTTCGTTTCGGGATTTCTTGAATCGGTCGCCGCGTTCAGAGCCCGCGGTAAAAGCTATACAATAGCTTAAAAAATCAAGTATTTAGTATACAAAATAGAATGTTCCGTTGACAATGTATGGAACACTTGGATTTTTTTTTATTGTACTTCCACGTTTTGTTTTGTAACAAAAGTGGTTTATAACCAAGTACTTTAAGTCCATGAGGAGTTGTAAATGTTTTACAAATAACCAGAGACAGAAAGAGGTATAATAGGTACATATAATTAGTATAATTTAAGTAACACATATAATTTAAATAATACCTAATATTGCCTTGTATTTCGCAAGCGAAGTCGCTGGCTCTTAAATGTCTCAAGTACTATGTTGTCGCCGTTGGTTCAATGTCGATGCCCTAAGAATGAAGATAGAAAAATGCATTTTGCATTTATTTAGATATTAATATTGTGGGTGGATGCACTGTTCAGTATTCAGTTATTGTTGTGTACTCAATTGTAGCGCGAGGACTTAACGAGTTTTTCATTTCAAAGCAGAGTAAGTGTAAGTTAAAGTGTAAGTTTTTTTTTTTGTGCTCAATAAAAATCTGGTATAATAACAATTGAAGGATCTTAGAATAATGAAAAGATTTTAGTAGGTGGCGTTCTATGATAATATTCTATGTCTACTTTTGGAAAAATGCGTGAGTTTTATACATAGAAAAAACGTCATATTCTTTTAGTTAGGTATAGCGGTAGACCTCGAAGGCGGGACGAGCTGGATGTCTTCCTTGAGAATTGGAAAGAGGTGGCGCAAAGTCGTGAACGTTGGAAGGAATGGAGGGAGGCTTTTGCCCAGCAGTGGGACAGTTCAGGCCAATAATAATAATAATAATTTAGTTATAAGCTTGCTTTTCAAACACACTATTTAATGTCATATCATTAGAAGTTAAACCAAAGCTATTTATCATTATTATTCATATTGTATTGAAATATACATGGTATAAATTACTGTTTCAAGTTGATTTCGCTAGCGTTTCATTTTCATTGATTTATGATGAACAAACTTAAAATTTCGCTTGATAAAGGGATGCAAATCAAGACCTTAATTTCAGTATCGTCATAGTGAAACTAGCAGAAACATTGTGGATAGTAGTACTAGCATACAATAATAAATACAAACAAACAAGTGCATGGACAAAACGAACCGTCACGTAACAGAGCGGGGTACAGTAGCCAATCAACGCTTCACGTTACAAATTGTGAAACGTACGAACAACAACCGTAAACAAGATTATAAACATTCCAGAACGTGCCAGGTACAACTGACAACGGAGAGGAATAAGTAAATACTGCATTCATCGTTCAACACCTTGATAAATATCACAATAGTGGATGTCATAAAGTGGTCTTGTGCGGGTCATATTCACACTCAAATTCCTTAGAATGTTTGACACTATATTATCATCATTGGCCTGTTACATTACTAGGGCCACGGAAAAAGCCGTTAGTGTGACCCGACTAAAAAAGAGTTTTCATTTGGATAAGTTAAGGATGCGCAAGTGGAGAATTGTTTTGGTTATGGAACCTACAAAAACAAACAAATAAATAACAACATTCAAATGCAAATTCGAGTACAATAAACCAAAATATTCGTATTACTGAATAATCGATATTGCTTTATAGAACCCCTTTGTGTTTCTCTATGATTTGACGGCAGCCATCGCACGTATATCAAAACTGCGAGCGATAACCAAGAAATAGAAAAGAAAATCATATTACGTCGTGATAATATTATTATATTGATAGAGCCTGTATTATTATGTTTCATTGTGCGTTTAGATTAATGGAGAAATAAGTTGAGCAAATAATAATGTTATATAGAGGAGTTTTAGGATGGTTGACCGGGACCTATATCTATACTAATCTTTCTATAGCTACAGAATTTGTTTGATTTGTTGATCGCGCTAATCTCAAAACTACTGGTTCAAATTGTTTTTTTTTTTATGTTGCTGTAAGGAGTGGAATTCCTTGCCAAGATCTGTGTTTTCTGATAGCTATAACCTTAGGGTCTTTAAGTCAAGACTGAAGAGGTTACTTCGAGGCGTGCTTTAACGTCAACCATATCATCGCTTACATAAGGTAATGTATGAGCGGCAGTTCGCGAGCGAGACACAGACAGGAGATAGATACGGTCGCGGTCTCCTGTCGCGGTTTCCTGTCTCTATCCCGGGCGCGAACTAGAAGCTATTGTCAAACAGACAGTCAAAGCGAATGCGATCCCAAGCGTTTTATTTGAAATGTATGGAATTGTTTGAATCCAGTCACATAGAAAAGCGAAAGCGATCCGATGGTCTATGTGATGGGCTTCAAACAATTCCATACATTACAAACAAAAACGCCTCGCTTCGCGTTCGCCAGGCCTGTGTGTTTGACAATAGCTTCAGTCTCTTGCGTTCCATCCAGGGCGGAGGAATGATGATGAACCTCAAAAAAGTAAAATAAAATAAAAGTCAACTGTTGTAAACCGCTTGTGCTTTGTACTATCATATGAGTTGACAGGATGAATTCACTACAGTAACATTCAAGAGGATCTGTGGTGAATGAATTTTGAGATTGTTCTGCAACAAGTGAAGTACGGTGATCAGACCAATTAACAACTAACCATCTGATGTGAGTGATTGGAAGAATTCATATTTTTTATACAGTGGGGTTGCCACGGTATAAAAAATATTACAAAGACTTGCTGTCATTGTGTTGTGAATCACGATTGTTATGAAAAAAGACGATTTGTTTTTTTTTTTTTTTTGTGGCTGTGGATAAACCTGAAGGAGGTTTTGTACTGCGTAACCAGGCTATTCTGTGCTGCCTTGAATGTAAGTCCTCCAGGTAGGGGCAATAAAGGTCATTCTACTGACTTATAACATCGAATATTCGATGTGATAAGTCAGTAGAAGGACCTTTATTGCCGATGTGATAAGTCAATAGAATGACCTGTCCTTAGCTGCCAGGTGCAAACTGTACACATAGGTTTGTTTTTAATTGTACTCTGTCACCAGTTTTGTTATAAGTTTCATGTTAAAAGGGCTACATCTATTGTCTTCAACCGGACATAGAGTCAGCCTTTACTACTTCTGGGAATTTCCTAGTAGAAAAACCCGAAGATATATTGGTCTAACCTGGGAATTAAACCCCTCATGCTCAACAGTCGTGCTTGCGACCACGAGACTAAACGACGACATTTAGACATTTATTACAACTTAAAAATTTAACCCTTAAAATAAGGCCTTTTTATCGAAACTCACTGCTGGACTGGCTTGAACATAAGCTTTATGAGTTACTAAAGAAAAGTCAACGTTTTCGACAAAACTAAGTCGATACCAACACAAAGGAATATAACAAACCACTTTATCTTACCGAAATAATTTCGGCAACCACATTCTTATTCAGAATGTCACGCCATTTGCCAAATAGGTTTAGACCTTTTGTAGCCAAATGGTAAATGCAAACAAACCTTTCGAACAGAAAGATAAAAAAAAATGTTTGTTAGGCACGCCTGGCTTGAATGCTAATGTTTTGTTTAAAATATTGTTAACCACAAGGTTCAAATTTCAACTTCTGGTTCTTTTGAAGTGGTCATGAGCTTTTCCTTCACATTTAGAATTTTCACTTGAAGTTTTTTGAATGACACTAAACTCTATAATAATTATCTTTAATAGACGGGTCATCGGCGTCGCAACCCGAAAACTGTTGGACAAAACGGGTGCCACAGGATGAACGATGGCGCCGGGGCCGCCCTTGAAAGAAGTGGCAAAACGAATTAAAAGCGACACGCGACGCGGCTGGGACGAAAAATGCAGAAGAGCCCTTGATAGGAATTGGGAGGGGAGAGCCTTTGCAAAACATTGTAAAAATAACAGTTGAATTAAAAGAAATAAATGAAGGCTTTGTTTCTTTGCTACCGACGCCTCTCGAAAATAACCCGAATAATTGCTCATCCACACCACAATTTAAATTAAGCTTTTATGTTATTAATAAAAACAAAACTGAGCTGTCTACGTTTTGAATAATATAGGCAAGAAATTATTCTGTCTTAATATTTTCTTAAAACTTATTAGCCTATATAGAGAATACTTAACCCTCTCATTAACAAAGTAATGACTAAAATAAATTCTCCGCGGCTCCCTAATATAGTATTTAACATTAATATTCTACAGGGACAAAGCCTTACGATAATACAAGTAATTTAGAACGTCGAACTTGCCTCATAAGTAATGGAAATTATCTCATTTGACATCGTCTCCATTTTACTGAAGATAGGCTCTATTATAAGTTATCTTGGCACTTGAAAACTCTTTTTAAGTCACTTGATACAAGATATTTTTAAATTGGGTGGGCCAATTTATAGCTTTTTCAGAAAGAGGTGACAAAATAATTTATTTGTTTAGGATCTCCAACAAAGAATACACAGACAATATACACAACAATGACACAGAGGTGGTCGGTCAATCTTCAATGTTGAGGCATACTTTGAGGATTATGACGCCCGATACTTTTACTACTAGATTATAGAAAATAGATGCTAGAAAATATGTTATATAATATAATAAAATTAATTATATTTTTGTTATTTTGTCAATGGATGGTTGCACTAGCAACAAAAGTATCGGGCGTCATTATCCTCAACAGATGCCTCAACATTGAAGATTGACCCTTGTGCTCCTTCCCTTTAGGTATAGGAGGCCACAGCATGCACATTTAATTAGTTATAAACAAAGTTTAAATACAGAAAAAAGAGAGATAATTAGATGAAATTGAAAACAGAGAAGAGAAAAAACAAACAAATGTAAACTAAACATTTTCAAAAAACTTAAAATTATGGATTTGTTTTTATGGCATTGGATTTACAAGGTATTTTAAGTGTCAGGGTCACGGGAATGTCTTAAAAGAACTGGCGATTGAAGTCACAGGGTTATTTTAGTCAATCAAATCTTCCCTTCCGCTCAAACCAGTCCGAAAGGATTTATTTTATGATTCCCCGAGCTGTTCAACCCATCCGAAAGAAAGGGCATTTGAAAATCTATAGATCAAAATGATATTTTAATAATACATAATCGCATAGCATGGGTAAAATTAATAACTCGAATAACAACATTAAATTACGAATGCATATTATGACTGAATGATAAGCAAAGATTTGATTTGATTTTTGTTTGTAATGGATACAGTCAAAAACTTCACGCAGGGAAATATCTAGTTGCCTGTACTAGAACTTCTGGTTGCAACCGTGACAGCAAGACTCAGTAGTTAACTTTACAATATTTCTTTGATTTCTAGTAATAAAAAATAAGGATGTAGTAGAGTCAACTAGTGATGAGTCTTGCTGTCACGGTTGCAACCAGAAGTTCTCGTATACATTTCTCTGCGCGTTGATACCACAAACGTGCAAATCCGTAGCCGAAATATCGCCACAGTTACCTAATTGCCTAATATCGGCTACGGATTTGCACGTTTAGAAGTCTAACACACGTTTATCATCAATCAAATCAGACCATTCCCACATCACGCAAATAAAGCATATTTGATGGCATTTAAAAATCGATTAAAAAACAACAGTTGTCGCGAAACGGCAATAAAACTACACATTCCAGAAACACGTTCTTGATGACATTTGCCCATTAAATGAAATAAGTGGAAAAAGAGCAATTCCGTGTATTTGCCGATTGAAGTGAGCATGCTAGATGCCAATAACGATTGGACATAGCTCTAAGTATAGTCCCGATGGAGAGAACTGAGCTATTAGCAAACACTATTGATTGTTGGCCTGATCGCCACAATGCATCACGGTTTTACTCGATATTAGCTGACGAGCTAAATCCATAAGAGTAATGAAAACTACTGGGCACAATTTTTGTGTTTGGTCAATGAAAATTGAGAAAGATAATTATATAACGGGTAACGTTAATAGCGCAAAACCTCTCGTGGGGTAACTCAGCCCACGTTACCGATCAATGTTTGTTACAAAAACTTTTGGAAAAAAAAGAGTTAAAAAAATAATTTTTCATACAAAATGAGAAATTGATCGAGCCCATCAGTATGAAATATCCCCAGAAGTTTTAGAACAACCATTGTTCAGTAAAATGGGCCGAGTTACCCCACGAGATGTTTTGCGCATTTAACGTTACACGTTGTATAAGAAAAAACGCCTTTAACACTCGGAGTTGTGAAGCACCTTGTGAATACAGAACCGAGACAGAAAATTACACCAAGAAGGAAAAAAAAAACGGTTCTAATATTTTTTGAAATTCAACCAAACTAAAAAAAAAAACATTTTTTCTTTTTTGCGTACTAGCCACAATGAGAGGCAGACCTACTTTCGCGACCTGGGTTGGAAGCAAGGAGACGGTTTATCAATTTCGATATTGGGTCTCGTGCCCCAACTGTTAACGTACAGTGATGCAAAAAATTGCTTTAGCACGGGTCCGCACCCCTATTACGAAACCTTTTAATTGATTCATTAAATTGCGGTGTTACACTGTTATATTCCCATATTTTATTGTATAGTCTGTTAAGGTTACACTATTTTAAACCAAACTTGTACTTTTTATAATATTTTTTTACTTACAAAGTTACGTAGAGGGTTCGTGCGAAGCCCTATGAATAAAGAATGCGTAATTTCGTTATTACAGTCTTTTAGTTATTCCAAGTATTATGACGCATGCAATGATTTAATTATAAACGTTACTAAGTACATAATTTCTGTAATTATGAACTGAGTTAATAATTAGTTACAGGTGTGTTCTGACATTAGCAATATATCAAATGTAAACTAGATTTTGTACACGCGAAGAATGTATATACAAATAGGTAATTATTTGGTTATTTCAATTGTACTTTTTACTTAGCTAGTAACTATGTGTTTGAGCCGTTTGAGGTTGAAACAAATAAAAAGCTCACAACTTTTTTAAGGATTTCATTAAGCAATCAGTCGTCTCTTCATGTGGCCAGAGGGCTGGCCTATTCCTAGGCCGAAGAATCAGCATTGCCATACGACGTGAAAATACTGCCAGCGTTCTGGGCATTGCTTCCGTTGACAGCAATGTGGACGTCTTCTTTGACGCCCTTTAAATGTTTTCATCTTTTTTATTTTTTTTGTACATACATATTCTTATCACAATTAAATTGTGCTTATTAAGTAGTTAAGAATAGTGAAAAAATATTTGTTATGACAAATTCGATCAATTTCATAGAATTTTAGTAAAATTTTTAGATTTCTCAAAAAAAAAGGGAGCAAGTGTGTAAGTGGCGAATTGTGTGCGTATTTAGGTACACCACTGCTTAACCCTTACAAAATAAAGGTGTGATGTTATGTTCAGATATAATGAGTAGTCTGGTAATAGATATCGTTATTAGCGATAAGACCGGCGCCGCGCCGTCACACTCTGAATATTACGATTTTGTAAATGAGCTTCGTTAAAATGTTGCTGAAATCCGCAGCTTCCTTTGAAATTATCCCGTGGGATCGTTTGTAGGGTTCCAAAGCCAAATGGCAAAAACCGGAACCCTTATAGATTCGTCTGTCTGTCTGTCTGTCCGTCCGTATTACACAGCCACTTTTTGACGAAAGCTATCTTGTTACAACTTGGTAAGTAGATGTATTATGTGAACTGCATTAGGATTTTTACACAAAAACCAATTTTGGAGTTACCCCCTGTAATAAGGTTATGTGTCTCAATCAAACGGCTTGTGAGGAACGACTAACTTTATTTATAATTCTTTTCAAGATACCCTCTTTATAATCATAAGTCTACCTACAACATCTCCCTTCTAATATCTAATTAAATAGGCAATACAATATTTTTATTTGACATGCAATTTTTAAATAATATTATTAATGTTCTAACTACGTATTTAAGTACAAAATTAATATAACTAGGTATACATAAATAAAATACAATAACTTTTATCTAACTCAAGCATTAGACATTTAGTTACATATTTTTACTTTAATCTCACTCACTCAGCATTTACATCTTGTTTATTTTAATTTTATTAAATTCATCATGTTATAGAAATATTGGCATATTTTTAATCAATTTAATTTTACATCGGTAAGTATTTTATGGGTTAATCAATATCAACAATTAGCCTTCGAGGCGGATTTACTACTCTACCACTTCTAGTGACAGTAACCCGCGGTGGGGTGGGTTGGCGCGCCGCCGGCGCCGGCGCCACTGCCGCCGGCGCCACCGGCGGACTTTGCAGACTTGGATACGGGTTGCTGTTGTAATCATCTAGATCAAGATACCTATCTGCATTACGTGTGTGTTCAGAACTATTCGTGTTAGGTATTTTCATGAGATGTTGGCGATTGCGACGGTACAGACGCCCATTTTCTGCTCTAACCCAGTACGAACGGTTATCTTGTGCCAATTTTACCACATTTGATCTTACCCACTGTTTATCATTTTTCATTCGCACCGGCTCATTAGGGTGTAACGGTGGTAGGGTCCGTGTACCCCTGTCATAATATCTTTTAGTGCTTCGAGTATTCATTTCCCTGCGAGCTCTCAGCGCGGGCTCGTCCACAGCCGCTGGACGCAGTGCCTGAGTACTGGCTGGCAGTCTGGATCGCAAACGCCGTCCCATCAACAGCTGCGCCGGCGAGTACTGCTCTCCAGTCACGGCGCTGTTGCGGAAGTTCAGTAGCGCCAGCTGCCATTCCTCACCACTGTCTCGTGCCTTAGTCAGCAATGTTTTTATTGTACGCACATTGCGTTCAGCGAGCCCGTTTGATTGTGGATATAACGGCGAGCTTGTAACATGCATAAATCCCCACTTTTCACTAAACGTTTTAAATTCCTGTGACGAGAATTGTGTCCCATTGTCACTTACAACCTTTTGCGGGATTCCAAAGCGACTGAACATATTTTTTAATACGGCTATAACCGTAGCACTTTGCAAATTGGGCAATAATGCAATCTCCACAAACTTCGAATAATAGTCAACAACCAGTAGATGTTGTTTACCACCAAGTTCGAAGATGTCAGTAGCTAGCACCTGCCAGGGTAGCTCCGGCACAGGATGCGGTGCAAGCGGCTGACGCGGGTTGGCGGGGCGGTGCCGCTGGCACGTGTCACAGCCCAGCACGGTGCGCTCGATGGCTGCACCCATGCCCGGCCACCACATGACGTCACGCGCGCGTTGCTGACACTTGTCCACCCCCAGGTGGCCCTCATGAATTCGTCGCAACATTTCTTCACGAATCGTCGTTGGAATAACAACTTGATTATTTCTAAATAATATCCCATCTATTACATGCAACTCCTCGTGTACCTTCCAATAGTCTCTTACATTTATATCAGTTTCTCTTTTGTTTGTTGGCCATCCGCTATAGTAATACTGACATACCTTATTTAATACTTGGTCTTTCTCCGTTTCCAATTTGATTTTCTCTAGCATTTGTGGTGTCGCTTCAACATTTTGTAACAGCATATTGACATGTACCGTGACGTCATCGTTAAGATCGCGTTCTGACTGTGCTGCAAGTTCCACTGCAGCTCGCGATAACGTGTCTGCTATAAATAGCAGCTTTCCCCGTTTATAATGCAACTTCACACAATAACTCTGGAGCCTCAACATCAGACGCTGAAGACGTGCTGGTGTTTCACTCAGCTGCTTCTTAAATATGGCTTCCAGTGGCTTATGATCGCTTTCCACTGTCACTTCATAATGACCGTAAATATACTGGTGGAAACGTGTGCAGCCAAACACTACGGCAAGTAATTCCTTTTCGATTTGCGCCCACCGCATTTCGGTTGGCGTCAGCGTTCGAGCAGCATAAGCCACAGGCCGCCCACCCTGCATCAGACACGCTCCCAGTCCGCGCGAACTCGCATCCACAGACACCGTCACCGGTTCATTTGGCGAGTAATATTTTAATACAGGTGCACTACTTATCATGCTTTTTAAGCACTTGAAAGAGTTTTCATGAACCCGCTGCCAATCAAAATCCACATTCCTAGCTAATAGTTCCCTGAGCGGTGCTGCTGTCTCGGAGTACCTGGGAATAAATCGAGCTAAATAGTTGGTTACCCCCAGGAACCTCTCCAGCTCCTTCTTGTCACAAGGCGTAGGTATCTCCTTAATTGCCTTGACACGATTTTCATCAGGTTTTATTCCATCGCTGCTGAACTTGTGCCCTAGAAATGTAATTTCTTTAACTCCAAAAACACATTTTTCTTTATTGAATTTCACCGTATTCTCCGCAGCTCTTCGTAGAACTTCCTGTAATCTATCATCGTGTTCCTGTTTTGTTCTACCCCAAATTAATAAATCATCAATATAGACTTCCACCCCCTCCATTTTGAAAATTTTGTACATTTCATTGTGAAAGATTTCTGGTGCACAATTTATCCCAAATGGTAATCGTAAAAACCGGTATCTTCCAAACGGCGTTGAAAACGTACAGAGTTTTGAACTTTTATCATTTAGTTTTATCATCCAAAACCCGTTCTTCGCGTCACACTTAGAAAAATACATTGCACCAGATAAACTACTAGAAATCTCTTCCAGCGTTGGAAGTTGAAAATGACTTCGCTTAACCGCACGATTTAAATTTCTAGGGTCCAAACACACACGCAAGCTCTTATTGGGTTTTTCTACCACTACTATACTTGAGACCCAATCAGTGGGCCCGTCCTCTTTTTTAATTATTTTCAGATTTTCCATGTTATCCAACTCTGCTTTCAACCTAGGCCTTAATTTAATAGGAATTTTTCGCGTGGCGCTGACTACTGGCGGCACTGACTCATCAATCTGAATACAACACTGATTAGGTAAACAACCGATACCGGTAAATATAGTTTCGTCTACTTGAACGCTGTTTAAAGACTTATGATCACACCGTGCTATGAGACCCAGATTCGAACACGCACCCAACCCCAATAAATTATTGCAATTTAAGTTCAAAACAAAAATATTTTGTTTATAGCTCTTATTATTATACTTAAGAATTGCATTAAAATATCCTAATACAGGTAACTGTGTTTTGCTGATTTCTCGTAGCACAGTGGTACATTCTCTAAGATTATTTACATCAAAACCGGCTTTTTTATAACTATTCACTGATAAGACGGTTGCGTCCGCTCCACTATCTAGCTTGAACTTTAATTCCACTCCGTTTACGTTTATAATTGAATACCAAGACTCACACCACTTAATGTCAGAAGATTCGATGGAAATATTGTACATAAGTAGCTCACCAGTGTCATAGTCCCCGCATTCTTCACCGCATGAGTCATCATGCCGTTCCTGCACTTCATTTATGATACGCACTCGACAACACTTAGCGAAATGACCTACCCTTTGGCACCTTCGACACCTAGCTGAACTTGCTGGGCAACGGTCACTCGCGTGTTGATACGCACATTTTCCGCACACACTACCCGGAGACCTATTCACATCACTACGCGAAGACGTAAAACCCGAGGCAGGGGTCCCGTGGGGGCCCGGGTGACGGGCGCGGGTCCCAGGCCGCGCTCGCCACCGGGCGCGGGAGGGCGCGCCGCGCGCCACCTGCTCCACCGAGGCGGCGGCCGCGCCGGCGCTGCTGCCGGCCGCGCGCGCCGCGCTCGCCTCACACGCTGCTCCTTGCCGTCCTGCTCGCTCCGCCGCTCGACACCACTGAATAGCCTCTTCCAGCGATAACTTTATTTTAGCCAATAATTTTTCTCGCATGTTTTTATCTTTCAGCCCTCGAATCATTTGTGTTAGAATTAAACTTCCAAACTCACAGTTTTTGCTATTCATTTTCAATTCTCCGAGAAATTTATCAAAATCATTATTATGCTGGTAAGTCTCAAAAAACATATGCCGTTCATAGTTGATGTTTTTTGTCGGATCGCAATACTCAGCGAACTTTATGCATAAAGAACTGTATTCTTGTTTTATCTCTTCCGTTAGGTCAAGTTCTTCATAAATTTCCCGGCCATACTTTCCTATGACGTGCATAAATAAGCCACACTTTTCTTTCGAGGGTGCAGAATCTTTTCCTGCTGCGATCAAAAAATAGTCAAACGATGATTTCCACTCCTTCCAGTTACTGGCAAGGTTACCATCTTGCTGTAATGGCGCCGGTTGCTGAATCATCGCACTTGCACTCATATTTCCAACTTTTGTCTCCGAATTGGACATATTGACACACTACAATACTGTTGTACTACACGATCTAAGTACTGTATTCCCAATTTATATTGGACCGATTTCGCGAAATATTCACACCTGACACCATGTAATAAGGTTATGTGTCTCAATCAAACGGCTTGTGAGGAACGACTAACTTTATTTATAATTCTTTTCAAGATACCCTCTTTATAATCATAAGTCTACCTACAACACCCCCCATACTTACAACCAACCACAAGAACTTTTATGGTATGTTACTTGCTGCTACGGAACCCTTTATGGGCGAGTATCAACTCGCACTTGGCCGGTTTTTTTAATGTAGCTCACTAGTTTATACCTTTTTATTTGTCGTGGTAAAATTATCAAATGAGTCCACACAAGGCAGGACGGGAGGGACTGTCAGACTCGTACTGACTATTTTATACCATGGCTAAGTCACACTGCGATAAAAAAGTATATATTATATAAGTTAAATAATTATATTATACTTATAACTACATGCACTTTGACATGAACATGAATATTAACGTTGTGCATTTATTTCCATATTTTAAACACTTTAAATACACGAATTTTATGAATGCACAGCAGTGTGACTACTACACAGACGGTCGATCCATCAGCTGTCACCATCTATGGATACGCCTCTTTTTTTTTTTAGCGTAGTAAAATCGTCAAATGAGTCCTCCAACCCCGGGCAGGGCGGGAGGGACTGTCAGACTTCTACTGACTAAAATCCACGGTGTCCGTCAATAGCCTGTTATGTTCCGGGGTCACGGTAAGGAAATAATCCCGCGACCCCGGCAGGCTTTGGCCCTCTGAGAGGGGGAAATTTTCACCTCAAAAACTAAGTTTATAGTTCTATAAATTTTTAGCAGATTTTTAAATACCTATTCTACTTAGAATTATTATTATCTCGTTTTAACATCTAAACGATTTCTTCAGATTCAGGCAAGTAATCCCGTGTTTAAACTTTTTCTCTCTTTTCGCCATTCACTAAGAAAATACTAAAATTCTTCACAGAAAAGCAAGATATCGCCTCCTAATACTAAATAATAATGCAGTCTATGTAGAATTCAAAAGCAAGCAAGATTTGTCCATGGTTCAGTTACTTTTATTAGCAAATAAATCAACACGATGCGACGTCTGCATATTTAATGTGTATCGAGATCAACTGGCTATGACTTACGACCCGGGGTAGAGCTTCAAGTATAAATATTATTATCATCTCTGGGACATGCCCATTTTTTTATCGTGGTAAATCATCAAATGAGTCCTCCCTCACACGACGGGACTGTCAAGTTCGTACTTATAAAAATCCAAGGTGTCCTTCAATAGCCCTTTGCTTTCCAGGGTCACAGTTGCCCGATGAGACAGGCCCGCGACTCTGGCAAGCTTTGGCACGCTAAGGAAAACCCCGTCGGATTACTGACAGCTCTTTGAGGCGCACGTAGAACACGACGCACCGTCGACAACACGACGCGCCGTCGACAACACGACGCGCCGTCGACAACACGACGCGCCGTCGACAACACGACGCGCCGTCGACAACACGACGCGCCGTCGACAACACGACGCGCCGTCGACAACACGACGCACCGCCGACGATCAGTATCACCACAGGTATCACGATGAGTATCCATTACTCGCGGTTCGCATGCCCGTGAAGGGACATATACATATACATATAGAGGTTAATCTCTAGAACTACTGAACCGATTTTTAAAATTCTTTCATTCAAATAATGCAACTTCATACTTGAATGAAAGAATTTCTTAGCTTGTAATTGATAAATTGTTATTTTCGTAGAAGCATTATTAAAATGTTTTTAAAAATGTTCCAAAGTTTCCATGATTGTATGTTTTTGTGAAAATTTCGGGAGTTATCCGCGGAACTACTTTTCCGAAATTGCTAGTGATCGACCAGAGGTAGTAAATCCATTTTAGGAAAAAATCTAACTTTCAGCACTTTTAATTCAGTATAAACTTTAATTATGCTTAATTTTATTCATCTCCCTCCATCCACTTAAATTTCATCAAAAGAGATGCAAACTGTCTAAAAGAGTGTCGAAATCGTGAAACTGGTTCTATTAACAGCTACAAATTATAATGAACTTTAATCCTATATAACATAAAGAACATAATAGAGTGTAAAACCTCTGAGAGGATTAAAGGCTTAGCAGCGCCCGCCCGTATTTGGCTGTCTCTGAAAAAGGAAGGGTTGTGTTGTTATTTAACTTTTTTCTTGTTATTGGCAACATTTTAATCATAATGACAGTTTTACTGTCTCATGTCAGTACTTAGCAGCTTTCAGTTCCTTTTTGTAAATTAGTATTTATGTTACGTGTGGCGAACGCGAAGCGAGGCGTTTTTGTTTGTAATACCTATATGGAATTGTTTGAAGCCAGTCACAATGATTATCGGATCGCTTTCGACAATAGCTTTATTCTTTAAATAGATTCATCATCATCATCATCATCATCATCATAACCCGGAAGACCTTCACTACTAAAACTAGGCCTTCTATTAGATAGGCTATGGGACTTTTCCCTTTATTACGAGAGACTTAAATATTGCCAACAAATTGTGAAGATACAAAATTAGAACTTTACCTCCTCGAGGTTAGCAGGCGTAGGTATATGTTTAACTAGCTGTGTCCCGATGGTAGCTTGATTTTTAAGCGTTTACATATAAATGGACCATACAACACAAAAATATTTATTCAATTCGAACCAGTAGTTCCTGAGACTAGTGCATTCAAACAAATAAAAAAACTCTTGAGATTTGATCAATCCGTCAAACATTGCCGCCATTCTTATTGTTACGACATACTGCTCGCTAAAAAAGGTCAAGGAGTGTTGTTTGTCTGATATACTCGTAATAGAAGAAATTGATGATGAACATGTAGTACAGAGCAGTGGTGGCCCAGTGGTATCGGTCCCGACTTACGAGTTATATGTCGTGGGTTCAAACCCCGCCAGGCGCATTACTTTGCGTAATTTATTTCATCAACACTGCTCTCAAAACAGTGAAGAAAAACATCGTGAGGAAACCGGCATGTCCTAGAAACAAAAATTCGAAGACATGTGACATCTACCAACCCGTACTGGGCCCGCGTGGTGGGTAAAGGCCCACTCCCTCTCACAGAGGGGAGGGGCTGATGATGATGATGTAGTACAAGCAAGTAGATATGTAAATGTACACAATGATTCATATCTGAGTAATATCAAAATCTTTAAAACGTTTATTTCAAATCAGCCTCTAACTTATAAACAGTCAACTTTAATAGGTCAATTAATTTAATAATCAGAAACTTTCAACTTACAAATTATTAACAGAAAACGATCGATTTATAAATCACAACTTTAACTGTTTAACGTTAGTTTAGAAATAATTAATATTAGATTTTAAACTAATATATTTATTTCTTACTGCCTCGCTAGGCTTCGCATGTTTGTAGTAAAGGAGAAAAAACAACTTCTAAAACAAAACCAAACAAATGTAAAATAACCTTTCTTTCGAAAATTGGTATCTACGTTTATTAAACAATTTTTTTTTTCTTCTCTCTAACAAACCCACGACTCGCAGCTTTGCAAGTCATTTGTTCAGCCACTGCACCAACCGTGCAGTCTAATAAAAAACAAGTACAAAATAATATCTTCTTCACATAAAGATATCTTGCAACCGAGCCAATAAGTTGATAAAATTCAATTGTACGTAAGTACTACTGGTGTATCGTGGTGTGTCTGCGGCATTACTAAATAGCTGCTTGCAGCCAGTGATAGTGGTAAGTTGTTGCAGCCAGTACTAGCGGCAAGTTGTTGCAGCTTGCCTCCCAGGAGAGCTTCTCATTGCTACTGGTTTATGGCCACGAGGGAGGCGGATAGTAAAGTGGCTTAGCTTATTTATTTATTTATTTTAGAATGAGGATGGAAAGTAAAATGTTGGAGATATTCTTTAAGTTTGCGAGCTGGTGCAGTTTTATTATAAATTGAAAAATGCGGGTTAATATAAATAATTTGCTGTTTTCTTTAGGAAACTTTTGGCAAGTGTAACCTAGTGGCTTACATTTATGTTGTATTTTCTTATAATTTTTGGTTTATATTTGGACGGCATCATATTTCTAAATGTTGACTTTTATCAAGTGTCTGTCACTTTTGTGCGGCCGACTTCCAAAAGTAAAGTTATTTTCAGCTTAATAATTTTTCATCATCATCATCATCTCAGCCGTAGGACGTCCACTGCTGGACATAGGCCTCCCCTTTCGATCTCCACATATACCTGTTGGATGCGACCTGCATCCAGCGTCTTCCGGCTTAATAATTTTTAGCAACATTAATTTTATTTGTAACTAGTGTTTGCCCGCGGCTTCGCTTGCGTTATTTTAGAATTTGAGAAACAATACGGATCGTGTGGCGCCATCTGGAATATGAACGTAATTGTTTTCTCGGCAACAGCTCTCTTCTGTTATTCGGGATGTAAGATACCTTATATCCCTGTCTATACTCCTGACAACGTATATGCTAAATTTTGGGACGATCGATTCAGTAGGTAGTAATGCGTGAAAAGGTAAAAAACAAACATACTTGCATTTTTATTATTAGTTTAGATCAATAATGTTATATCTAGGTACATAGTTTGCATAGGAAACGTCCTTATTTGAGCGACATTAATTTCAAAGAACCGTGTTTATTTTAAACATTAGACTATCATTTTTGGGTTGATTTACAGTATCGCTGCAAATTGAACCTACGATAGCATTGCTCTTCTCCCTTGCATTCTGCGTGATACCTAAAAAATAACTAATTATCTGACTCGATGAGTACAACTTGTCGTCGTTTAAAACAGAATCTATGCACTGGTTTGAACACCAATTCAAAACATAAATAAACACAATTTTTTCTAATCTTTAAAATTCCACACCTCGAAACAATTACAATTTAAAAAAATATCCGACTTACTACCTACAATTTAAATCAGTGTAGATTTATATCCTAGAAAACTATTGAAAAAATAATAGTAATAATTTAAAATCGCGAATAATATTGAAATAAAAGTATACACATTTTTTTTAATTATTTGAAACTCTCAGGACAAATATAAGAAAACTCAAAAAGTGAAAAAAAGAAACAGCGAGATTTGATCCAGAGACCCCTTGCACGAAAGTCAAGCAGGATACCAACCAGACTGGCTAGTACGCTGACAGTGACTTTCAAATAGCGGTTCTTATACAAATGTCAACAATGACTGAAAATCAACATATTATAAAATTGCTAATCCCCCAAAGGGAATAGCGTAATTATACATATCCTACTAATAGAAGAGCAGTTTAAGGAATATTTGGGGAAAAATTGACTAAATAATATCCAGTGGTTTAGCTTCCAACTAAAAACAAACAGATAAAAACAACAAAATTTAAAATTGCTTATCTGCCAGGAAAAATAGCGTAATGATACATAGCCTATCAACAGAAGCATATTATTAGGAATATTTGAGGAAAATTTGATCGACAACTTTACAGTAGTTTAAGAGATAGATGAAATTAAAAAAACATAAAAAAATTCGAAAGAAAAAAAAAGTTGATTTGGCATCAGAATCGATCCCTTATCTCGAAAAAAATACAAAAAGAAAAAAATATTCAATGTACAGGAATGACAGCTCTACGATTTTATTATATGTAAAGATTAATGTTGTTTTTAAACATAAACAAATCGTCTAATCTAAATTAAGTTTTTACACAAATAATTAAATACAATTTTAGAAGGTAATGTTTATCTACATAGATCTACCCACATAAATACGGTTTCTGAAAGAGGCAAGTTACAATACGATCGTTACAAGCCAGCTAGGTACAAGTAAAATTAACCTATAATAAAGTAATGTCGACCTTTAAACTTTTGGGAGTAAGTACTTACATTATCATAACAGATTGGATACTGGCATATTAATTAGAACCCACGCCTACAACGTTTTAGCATCTCTTGATATTTTAACTTAATAATAATATTCTAAGAATATCAAATGATTGAACTTTTTTGTGATTTCTAAGTTATGACAAGTGACACGAGCGTGAACGGCATCATTGTCGTTAGTGTCTAAAAAAAGTGTTTTAGGTTACTGGCTAGTTCATCATCAGCCTTTAAATGTTCCCACTGCTGGGACACTGGCCTCCTCTATGTCAGAGGGAGTGGGCTATAATCCACCACGCAGGCCCAGTGCGGGTTGGTGGATGACACAATATGTCTTCGAATTTTTGGTTCTAAGACATTGCTGGTTTCCTTACGATGTTCTCCTTCACCGTTTTGAGAGCAGTGGGGATAAAATAAATTACACTAAGTAATGCGCCTGGCTGGGTTCGAACCGACGACCTACTGCTACTACTACGGCTAGTTATTTGGGGTGAAATTTAAAAATAAAAAAGTTTCTTCGTTATTAATAAGGCAAAGTTTCATCATTCTCCCAATAATTAGACAACACAATTACAACCTCTACTGTTACTTTTAAATCTTTGGCCAAAAAGCAGCATTCAATTACGCGAAGGGCAATGCAGCTACTGCAGTAACATTTTTAGCAAAAGAATTGAAATAAAAATCTTTTGAAAATTTGAAATACCGACGCCATTTTCAAAGCTGCACCTGTGAGGTAAGCAAAAGTCGTACGTGTGTTGCAAATAGGAGTGCGATGCAGTAAGAATTACAATGACCCCGTGTATGTGCTCCTATCAGCTTTCCCTATTCTATTGCGCAACATGGTGCTACTAAGTAAAGGTAAGACTTTTTTATTGGAAGCATTTTCTTTTCCAGTCAACGAGACTTTAAAATGTGAATATGGAGTTTTTATGTCTACAATAAAATAATTATGGACTTAGGGCGACTTTTACCAACATGTTTAAAATTTTATTTAAGCACAAAATTCGAAAGATAATTGTGCTTAAATAGAATTTTAAACATGTTGAACCGTTGGTAAGAGTCACCCTTAATGAATAGAAATAAATAAATTTTGGAATGCTTAAATGCATAGAATAGACAAAGGTATTTCTTAACAATTCGCCATATTTCACAATACGTCGGTTTGTATTCCTCCGTCTATAAAACCCGTTTCTACGGTAATAAGGCCAGTAACAGGCACTTTTGAATGTCATCAATTAAGCAATTACCCTCATCTTAGCAATGATGAGGTTAACTGGCAGCACTTCGTGGCGTGTTTCAAACATTTATTTATGTTGCTTGCCGCGCGCCACCCCGCGCCATGTCATCGCGGCATCGCTCACAGCGACAAAGTCGGAATTAAGACGTGTTCCGTCTTATTAAAAAAATAGTAAAACATCGGTTAAACACTTGTCTAAAAAAATCGGTTAAACACTTGTCTAAAAAAATTGTCAACTGTAAAACGGCATTTGACACTGATCGTTTGGCAGTCACTCTTTTTAGACAAGGTGTTCAACAAATGTTTAACTCCTTCAAGTAAGACGGATTCATTTTCGTTGGCAATAACTTGGAGGAAAAAGCCTAAAATCATTTCCGCAGCCAAAATCACTTACAAATGTATTCCTTAGCTAATATTGGTTATAATAATACAGCAGTAGATCCTATAATGATAATCATTTAGAAAATGAAGTACGCACCCAGACTAACAACGTTAAACAAAACGCGGTCGACCAGGACTTAATTACTGGTTAAATAAATTAGCTATTACAAAATGTAATTTAAAACAGAATTTAGGAGATAAAGTTTACTCCCCTGTGTTGTATTTAAATCAGTTTGTTTTATTTGTCGTCCGACGGTTGAAATATACAAATATAACGAGGAATAAATATTAAAACTTAGTTTTTATGTAAATATCGTGTAACAAGAGTTTATATAATTAATAGTATACAAAAAGATTTAATTTTTGTGATATTTTAATTTATTGCAAACCCTGTAGACGTAACACACACAAACGCCCAGACCCGAAACAACTACTTGTAGATCATACAAATATTTGTTTATTGCGGGAATCGAACCCGCGACACGCAGCGCAACAGTCCAATCGCTCAGCCAATGCGCTAACCGTGCCGTCTTTGGCTTCATTATATCCGCTGCTCTTAGCAACAAAGATCAACGAAGTACTTAACTATAAACGTTGATTCAATCCCTTCCTAACATCTTCAATATTAAAAAGAGAAAATTCTATGTATCTAAAATCCTTTTAAATTACATGTAAAGAGTACCTAAGGAGACACACCACTTTTTATCAATCTTAACAAATTCTGAAGAAATCTCTAGAGAATTTTACATTCACGTATAACACGTCACAAATCTATTTTACATCTACACAATTTTGACTAAAGTGCTTTTACCGTCGCGAAAATATCTACGACGAAAAATCCGCGACACAAAGAACTTGTATTCGAGATTTAGGATCTCAATTGAAACACGTCATTTTGTGAAATGGCTCACAGATGCGAACTATATAGTAGGTACTCTTAATTATCGCTAAATCTATTGACACTATCGAATGGTGTAATATTACACAGTTGGATTTTACACTATTCGATAGTCTATTGAAACACGTCATTTTGTGAAATGTCTCACACTGGTGGACTATGCAGTAGGTACTCTTAATTATTGTTAACTTTATTGACACTATCGAATGGTGTAATATTACATGGTTGGATATTACACTATTCGATAGTGTCTTTGAATATTTTCTTTAACATAACGGGTACGATTTCAGGATAGGAATATATATATTTTTTAATATTTATCAGATGTATAATAACACCATGGTTTGTTTCACCACTTTTATCTACTAATGATAATCCACATCTTGATTACGTTTCAGCATCAAAATTGCATTCTTCCATAAACCTTAGCATATTCTCCTCCAAACTATGAGAGAATTTTGGAATCAAAGTGGACTCTACTTGTTACATCGGATTATTTATTTTCTGGGGTCTAAAATGTCGCTTTGGGAAAATCATAATAATTATTTATAATTATTATAAATTGCTATAAAGTACGACAAAGTACATAGTAGTGTAGTTATGGAACATTTTTTTTTGCAATTCTCATTATTCTGCCAAAGTAGTCTTTAACGAGAGCTACAGAACCCCCTGATCTTGTAGGTTTGTCGCAAAAGGGATGAAATAAACTCAACCTGAATTAAATATGCGTAAATTCTACATAATCTACTTAGGTTACCCGCATAATACAGTCTGTTCCTTTTAATTTGCATTTCAATTCCAGTTTTTACAACTTCGTGACTGAGCATTAAACTTAAAAATCAAAACAATTCACTTGAGTGATTCGCTTTCGACAATTCAACTCCCAAGATAGAATATTTAAAATTGTCGCGACACAATAAAATACAGGGAGCGCACATTTCTTTGTTTATTACGTTGGTACAGTGACGCTGTCGCGACTACATGCAAATAAAAAGTACAATCTCTGTCATACGTCGCTTTTATGTTGGCAACATTGGCACAATAGATTTATATCTCTAGCTCTTTTGTGAACATGCTGATTCTGTGTGCACACCGCATGCGTGCCTAACTAGCTTTCAAGCTTTCATTGACGTAGTTGCATTTAAATTGATTCGAAAATGGCTAATGGCTGTCCCGCTAAATTGTGGCCACTCAGAGAATGCATTTGAATGGATTTTATAATGGTTGCTCTGCAAAAAAGTGGTGATAAAATTTTATGGAAACTGTGCGCAAATATTGAATTGGCTCGATTGGATCGTTATTTTCATTATTTTAGCACTTTGTTTTAAGTGGATTAAAACTGCAAGCATTTTTTTTTCTAAACCAATTACTGAATTCTAGAAGAATTTTGTTAAACGAAGCGTCAACGCCTGGTCAAAAGAAACGAAATTGCAAAAACAAAACGTGACCCAGTTAATTTCAATTCGTTCCAAAGACAACAGTATCATTTGTAATTATTTTTTTTACAATACGTCACGCAACAAAGGAGAAAGAAACAATAGGGCGACACAGATAGCCAGGAGAATGTATACCACGATTAATATTAGCGTGTATAAATCACGAATATTATCACAGAGGGCGCGCGCTCAAATTAATTCGTAAAAAAACTCGTTATTACATCCGATTGCCCCGTGTTTAGCTGTTCGGGAAGCTTTTAGGTTGGAACAGTATAATTGTCTAATTTGGTTACAAATTACCAAAAACGTACTGATTATTTTATTATTGGTGCTAAATGAGAGAACTCGATTTCGTTCAAAGTGAAGATGGCGAGATTAGTATTATGACCGGTTTATAAATGACTGGACTACAGTTAGGTATAGATAACTGTGCGAAGTGGACATGGAAAAATTATAGGCCATATGCTCAGCAGTAGAACACAATGGACCGATATAATAATTGAATGTGATGAAAATCTAAGGCTAAGTTCAGATGAACGCGCGACGACGCGCGGGTCTAGCTCTGTTCAACAGAACAGGTCTATACAGGAGTCATGTACATAATGACATTGATTTGTTGCAATCTTAAACCGCAAGCCGAGCCAACTGCGTGTCGTCGCGCGTTCATATCTGAACTTAGCTTAACTCCAAGTTTAATCGGAAAATCTTATGATGAGATTATAATATTATTATGTTCGAGTATAATTATTAAAAAAAAAAACAGATAATTATGTATTAAGACAAGAAGTTTAAAACGATTTTCCTGTATGCTGTATGTATTTAAGTAATGTTGATTGTATGCTATGTGCGGCCAAAGAAGTTTTTAAGCAGACTTATTAAAATTTATAGCCCAACATTCAAAAACATTCAAAAATATTTCCCCTTGAAACTTTTACCGTCATACCACAAAAAGTGAAACATCTGTTAAACACTCATCTAAAAAAAGTGCAACTGCAAAACGACCCTTAAATCAACGTCAAAAGACGTTTTGACGTTGCCAGTTTTTTTGTTTTTTTTGACAAGTGTTCAACAGATATTTAACTTTTTTGTGGTAAGACGGTAATTAATAATCTTAAAATAACCTCTATGATAGACTAAAATAGAAATAACCTTACCAAGAAGAGAAAAATAAAACTTTTAATTAATCATTGTAAACCCAAAAATTAAGTCGATAAGTATTCTTTTGTTTGAAAGATTCAATTCAATCAACGTTTTAAGAACCGATAAACTGTTTGCAAATACTTTAATCTTAATGTTTTGTTCCCAAGTGATGTCAACGTCCTCTTCATCAAAGTTATCAAGTTCAAGTTAAGTAAGTAATTGACTTACCACTCCGCGCTACTCATTGATCAGACTTAAGACTGAATAAGCTAAGTTTCAACTTTACCACAGACTTTACTCGCTAAAGAGAAACAACAGCGCTTAGCAATAAATGTGTTAAGTATAATAAGCGATTTAAGTTACTAATATACGTGTATTTCTTGGAGTACGACAAAGTGTGAATTTGAAAATTGTCTTATTAGGCCAGAGGCCTTACCACGAGCTCTAAACACGATCCAGTTTAAGCTGTGGGAAAGAGACAGAGCTATAGAAGTCGTCTAGCACCATCTCTTTCCCACAGCCTAAATTGGATCGCGTCGGATCGGATTGCCGATGCCACCTTCATCGCTTCTACTGATCGGCATTCCGTATGACGTCATCGGTACGCATCGCATAAGGCATTGCCGATGAGCCGCCCGTACGATGCGGATCAGTGGACGCAGTTGTATGAGTTTTCATAAAAGGCAAACTAAAATCCGTTACGTACGATACGTCCGATACGTGCGATGCCGACTTATTATGATATGAACGCACACCTCAAATCACTCCCACAGACGAGGTAGTATAGAAGTCAGGATCTCACGCTAACAAACAGTAGACAGTTCCCCAGCTTTTGTTTAAATAAATAATACAATAGAATGTTGTTGTGTTGTCAAAATTAAAATTACTGCCATCCCAAGTACATGTGTGACACAATTAGGACACTGGTTAGGAGTATACATACTCATAAAGTGCCATCGACAGACGTGGATGGTAATTTTCCGATATGGCAATCGACGATACGGGTCAATGAATTAGGCGCTTAATTGATATGTCCCTTCATATTGAAAACAACAGTGACGATATTGAAAAGGGTTAACAAGGGACCAGATATTAAGACTGCAAAAACGGCACGACTGTTGAAATTGAATTCCATAAACCAATTTATAAACACAAAATTAACTTTCAAATCATCGCATTATATTTGCCCTTTACCAAATATATCTAAAAATAAGTTCAATAAAATCGATCAAAGCTTTAAGGCCGTAGTATATTTATGACCCTTAAAATTTCACTCCGGTTCGCGGGAGTAATGGACAAAGTAGATTCAATGACTCGCTATTGATTTGATTGGCAATCCCGTTTCAACTTTAGCTATGAAATATCATTTATAGCCAACCAAGAATTTATAAAGGAACGCTCGCATTTGAAAAGGGAATAAACTCAGGCTTTTTTTTCTTTTATTTATTTATTGGCTTTATTGGTTTTCCAGGTTGAAAGGTCGTGAAGAGATAATCTTTTTATCGGTTTCTGAGCTGTGTGCCAGTATTAATTGAATTGTGTTCTTATATCAAATTAGTTTGAAAGGTTAATCGAACGTTAATTGGCAACCAAAGAATTCGATTGTTTGTAAAGCTGAATATCTACGTTTTCTTTAGTCCAGTTTTCTTGAGAGGTACTTGGGGTTTCTGATTCATTACGTCTTTGAAGACACTAGACTCTAATATCAGACTGTGGAAACATATTTTTCTCCTGTGAAAACTTTCTTTCATTACTTTCTTAAGGGTTTTACAGCCTGACTGTATTATGGTTAATAGGATGGTTTGCCATTACAGAAACGCAGTTTTCCTTTCATAAAACAAATGTAGTGGAACATTTAGTTTATGGCCGCTATCACGTTGATCGTTTTCATCAGTTGTATTGATTTGTTTGCTGCAAAATATTAGAAGTGCAGAGAGGTTATGGTTTTGCTTGCCATTACTTTATATGATACCGCAGCGAGTAGCGCCATTTTATCAGAAATATTACTAAAGAGGTTGGATAAGAGTGTAACTGGCTGGTTATTACGTACGTAAAAAGAAAAAACTTGCGTCTGGCTAGGTGCGAACCCATATTATTGCAATGAATTAAAAATATTCAATAAGTAATGAGAATAGCCTATCCATCGACGTTACACAACGGTTTTTAATAATTTAAAAAATAAAGACTGACGTTATTCCAAATTCCCTCGTATTTACTTTTAAAAAGTATTCGTTTGGCATAGACAGCTGTTTATCATTCGATATTTGAAAAGAGTGCTGGGAAAATATGGCGTCCCGTGTATGTTGACTCTCGTAGTCGAGGCAAAGTGAAGTTATCAAAATATTATTCGAGTTACGTAGTTTAGCACTGTCGATGCGACTTGGCGTTGGCGAATTATGCAGCAGTGAAGTGATGTGGAATTCTTGATTAAATAAATTTGAAAAGTCAGTACTAAACTGCTCAAACAGGAAAAGCTAATGCCAGCAGAGTACCTATAGAGACTCTAGCTTCCTTTTTTTTTGTCAATTCTTAATAGATTTTCAACTATGTCACAATAAATGATAATGATAAATGATATTTATTTTACAAGTTGGTTGTTAAAAAACACTTTTACACGTCATATGATATTTTTTTAAAGCTAGATAAGGCCGGTATTTCGTACCTGACTACTCTGAGAAGAAACATCCGAAACAAACTCAGAGGTCACTGTCTCTTTTAAAGTCCAGATATCATACTTTTAAAGCCATACGAAGACCATGCAGGTGTCTGGAATGGTCTTTTAAAGAAAGAACCACACCGATTTGAGTGGACCTGTCCAGTCAGTGCAAGCATTTGTCAGTTAACGTGTAGCTCAACCTGTAACTAATAGCAAAAGCTACAGATATTGACATGCTAGTCTATTGCTACCTATTGTATTTTAGATACAAGTCGTCAGTTTCTGATTCTTCAATATACATTTAATAGTGTCAGTATAATTATATAAAAAACTTTATTTAAAAAAAAGTCTCTCATAATAATTCGAACAAAGACAAGTATCAAAGAAAATGAAGATGATAAGTCGGTACGTAATGATCTATGATCAAAGACAATCAAAGATAAGTCGGTACGTAATGATCTATGATCAAAGACAATCAGTGAAGGAGTACACTTTTGTGCGGATTTAATTTATTCATAAAAATCTAACTCTCTCTTTATTCAAAGCATTATTTAATTAATAAAACGATGAATGCAGGACATTTTTTTGTTGGTTGGAAATTCATCAATTGAGCGGGCTCTGGGTGGATCGGAGCGGACTGTCAGACTTTTACTGACTAAAAATCCACCCAGTTCCTTCCTTCAAACCTGTGCGTTCCAGGATCACGCTAACCAGCTCAGTCAGTTCCTCAAGAAAAATAAGACACTAACCGTATCGGTGAGATTCTTCACAAAGGTATGACCAAAGGCCCGTTTAGATTGGGAGAGTTTCACGACTCGAAGATACGATATTCGAAGGAATATAAATTATTGTCTTCGTCTAAACATTCACTCTTCTCGCCCGTTGACTTGGGCTATAATTGAGTACTTGGGTACATTTGATTTTATTTGATTGTCACTAGCATTTAATATTATTTCAATTTATTTCTACATAATAAGTTGACAGTAAACTTTTCATTAAATTCAGGATGCAAAGACATACATAAAGACGGATAGTAACAAATAACTTAACATCGCGACTGTAATGCCTAAGGAGTTAGGTAGAGGTGCAACTGAGATATATTTGAAGTGATGGCATGGTATTTATTGTGGTTTATTACATTCCATTCCAATAAACTGGTGTCGCCCCATCCTAATTTGTAACAGTAAAAGGAAAATGGGGAGATATCTCACCCACTGACATGGGATTTTGGACTAATTGGGGGTGGAAATAAATAGCCCCATGACCCCTGCAGTGTTGGACATTCACTAATGATCCTACATAATTATTATGAGTAGGTACATCCTCAATGGGTTGACATTCGAGCAGGCTTAGATTTTTTATTTAGTGTAGGTACTTTTTATTGGTATGTAAGAGTAAAAAAAAAAGTAAATGAATAAACAAATAATAGGTATAGGTATTTCTTTCTGGCACTGGGCTTCAGCTTAACACGATTATCAGTTTGAATGACATAATTATAAATAATACTTTTCATGTTACTGATAACATTATCTTAGGCTGTACTTTTAAGTAACTTTTATGGGTGAAATTATTTAAATAAACAGATACATAGTTAGAGGTAGTCGCCTTTCAAATACACTCACTAAAAACCAAACTTTTTTATACAATATTAGTGAAAGACTCAGATTGTATTAAATTCATACAGCTCTTTTGTAATATTGCTAATTCTGTGCACAAAGGCGACATACGAAGTTACAAAAGTCGAATACCTATAGTTTTTAAATAAATCCCACAATACGTTCAATACCTCGTCTAACTTCCACGAACATTACACAAACCACCTTTAACTATTTAGCACAAAACTTTTAATTCGCAATGCACACATTACATTCTGCATTAAATTCTCGTGAAACTTTCAGAATCCGCCGCGATACTATTTCAAATTCGCTTCATCATTTAAGAGGAATTTCAGTTAATGAGTTTAACGTTTCTGCTGTTACTGTTACAATTAAATGGGTTGTTAAAATGATATGTGGTTGCTGATAATGTGAATCTATGTGTAAGCTATTCTCCCGGACAGTTTAGGCCAAATTTAGGGGTACCCTGGGATCGGAAATAGTGGGAGGATAAATTGGTAATTGAAGATTTATAATCGTTTCAGTGTTTGATGATTCGAGCTCTATAAAAATAAAGTATCTAATGGAAAAAGCGATTTTGCTTAATCGCCGTCTGACTAATCTTTTTTCAGGTAAGTTAGAGTCATGACGCCCCCCTCTAGAGGGCCAAAGCCTGCCGGGGTCCCGGGACTTATGTCATTACCGTGATCCCAGAACGTAAGGGCTATTGAAGGACACCGTGGATTTTAGTCAGTACAAGTCTGACAGTTCCTCCGTCCTGCCCGGGGTGGGAGGGCTCATTTGATGATATTACCACGATGAAAAAAAAGGTAAGTTAGGATCGAGTTCCAGTCTAACCAGATAAAACTGAATACTGTATTCAATATGGAGTGTGTGTGTATTTTCAAAACCCTTTTACTGAGTATCATAACAACCCTTTGAAAAAATTGGTAGGTACTTAGAAACGTTTTAAACATCTTCAAAAAGTACTAGTAGGTAATTTAAGTAGGATGTAAATGTTCGGTCATACTTTAGGACTCCTTAATCTAAAGATGCATAAATATACAAAATAATTTTTTTGTTCGAAAGAGGTTTATTACGGAACTGTTCTATTTAAATTTCGTAAAAGAACTTAGGAGGCAGGCAACTGAACTCTTCAGTATATACCAAAAACAACCACAATTGCTGCTATATTTATATTTATGCACCTACAAAATATACATTTCCCTAAAAGTTGTTTCGTTTCATGGCAAAATTGTCCTGGCACAATATTAATACTTAAAAAAGGGACATTAGGGAACCATGTTGTCGATGTTGACCATGTATTTCACACAAATACGCCAAACTAACAAACACGACAAGTTCTCTTTTAATTATCATAATCGTTTTCAACACTTTTAATCTATAACTTACTAGTAAATATAAACATGTATCACACGATCCCGTCAACACAACTCAGCTAGCCAGACAGACGATTAAATTTTAAGTATGTACTTACTTACGTAACAATATCACTAAGTTTCAGAACAGCCACTTGAACTTGAACCCGAGGCAATTTTATGATCCTAATTTAAGGATGTTTATCGATGTTCAAGCTATACGAAAGGTATAAGTATATATTTGGAGACGTTTATCGATATTAAGACTGTATGGTAAGTATACATGCCACTAGAAATAAGGCTGCTTTTAAAGCAATGCTTAAGCCCCTTCGTGCCCTAGTCGACGCAAGTCTGCGGTACCTCACGACTTTGGTATCCACTGATGCTTGTTCACGAACAGTCACCAGGATACCAAACTCGTAAGGTATCGGAGACTTGCATTGTCTAAAGGGGATAAGCTACTACAGACTATTTTCAGAGACTAATTATGACAGTACGGTATGCGTTTTTAGTGATAGTTTAGGAGACCGTGGCGCCTTATTGTGCCTTTATACATGCTTTTCTAATACTAACATGCTCCTAAGTGAACAATAACGATGTTACAAAAAAAACAAAAACAAGAGAAAATCAATATTGAATATTATTGTTTTATTTGCACCAAGTATTCATTTTTACCGTAATTAATATTGTTGCCGCAATGGTGCCAAAGTCATAACTATTTCAAGTTGAAACACGTAAGTATTTGGAAGCGCATGTAGCTGCAAAGAGACGCGCATTAGACACAATTGACGTACTTATACGTTCGTATAAACGAGAGAAACAAGGTCAACGGCAGATTCGAACTTCGAAAAGTCCGCGATGTCCTTCAGTACCTTGCGGAGCCGCGGTTTCTTGATAGTCCCGCGACCCCAGCAGGCCTATGCCCTCTAAGGGGGGCCCCGTCATTTTGCTGACAACTCTTAGAGGTTCGCGTGGAACACAACGCGCCTTCGAGCCGAGCATCTTCCATTATCGGACATCGAGTCGCCCATTGCCCGTGCGTTACTCATCAATTAATAACCGTCTCACAGGGTTGTAAAATTTAAAGAAATTACGCTTTACAAAGTCGACGTTTCAACGTATTTGTGATTAATTTCGATGGTACACTACGCAGAAATGAAATATAACGTAGCGTACGGTAATTAAATTCCAAATACCGATGGTTTAATTTTAAGAATGGGGCTTACGGCCCCTTTGTAATAATTCCCATAATCATTTGCAAGTACATTCAATCTTTTAGCGGTTTTAATATAAAATACAAAACCCTCCAAAATTCTATAGAAAATGGGAAAACAATAATGTGAGGAAACGGTGAGGGAAAACCCCGTTCTTTGTTATAACCTTTTAATACAATAAAGGCCTGTTCTATTTATATTTGTTTTATTTACATTCGTTTTTTACCTAACATAAGAGTAATACGAGTCTTTTTTCTCCATTTAAATAATTGATATTATTCTACATGGAAAATAAATATGTTAGTAATTCAAAATACGCTTGCTTAGCACGATTTTCGAAAATTGTACATCTTAAAGATTTATTTATAATGTACTTTATTATATGTTTTTTTCTTTTTACCAAACTTGGAATTTCTCAAGTATCGTGGGTGCATTTACAAACATTTAAACTCACAAACACCCGGAACAGCTACTTGTAGATAATACAAATATAATTATGTGTTCCGTGCGGGAATCGAGCCCGTGACATTTTTTTTTTTAGCGTGGTAAAATCATCAAATGAGTCCTCCAACCCCGGCAGGGCGGGAGGGACTGTCAGACTTCTACTGACTAAAATCCACGGTGTCCTTCATAGCCTGTTATGTTCCGGGGTCACGGTAAGGGAATAATCCCGCGACCCCGGCAGGCTTTGGCCCTCTGAGAGAGGGGCCCCGTCATTATGCTGACGCTCTTTGAGGCGCGCGTGGAACACAACGCGCCGTCGACCCGGGCATGGTCCTTGGTCGGGCAGCGAGTTGCCCTTTACTCGCTGCCCGCATGCCCGTCGAGCCCGTGACATAGAGCGCAGCAGTCCAATCGCTCAGTCACTGCGCCTATCAAGCCGTCATGTATAGGTATGTTACTTCAGCATAAATATACACAAAGGAAAATTAGTCCGCATTAACATCACAAAGTGAAAACCGCATCAAAGTTCAATTCATAGTTTAGAAAACACAACGAAATAAAATCCATAAAGCTCAGATAGTCATTCAATTTATTATGAGTACTCTATTCATTAAATGCATGTAATGTTTAATACATATACCTAAGTCATATATCAAATATTCATACTTCTAAATAAAAGAAAATTGTTTTTCATTTCTTTCTGTCAAGGCAAAGTCAAAATCGTCTAGATACGTAAATGTAAGTTTGATAGACCCTTTCAATAAATTCAAGAATATATACGTAACTGAAACCTAACTGAAGAAAGCTGCCCAAGAAAATGGCGATATTATACAAACGATTGGAGAGTCATAAACCTTGGGCACGATATCATCATGACAGTAGAAAAGTAAGGCGCAGGTTCTATTTCTGTTATGCGAATTCGTGTAAATACTTTGGTAGCAGACATCGAAATTGGTGAATAATATATTTGTTCTACCCGGTTTATAGGTTAATACCTATTTTTGTTTATTAGTCACTGTTTCAGTTAATGATAAACATCCAACTACTTTGTAACTTAATTTTCACGAATAAATCACCAAACTAATGTATCAATCAAAGCTTACGATGCTTCTAGCAAGGTCTACTAATCGTTCAAACATTTTCGTAGCCAACCAACTTGCTACGCCGTAGCTAATGTGACGTCACGACTACGCGACTACGTTTAATATAAAATCGTAGCAGATCACTGATTTGTTACGCTCTGCCTCATTTCCTCAAGTCCTACAAAATGTCAGAGGCAGGAATTTATTTTTCTTTGAAAATCTAACCTTTGAACTGAAGACCGACTGAAGACAGATACGAGTAGCTTTCAAAAGAGAAAAAATAATTGATTCAGTTACATTATTTGCAAAATCTCAGTCGAATATCTATCTGTTTAATTTTATGGCAAAAATCAGAAAGCTAAATAGAAATTATTATGCAAATACAATACAATTTCGATGCTGAAATCTGGCTCGCTATAAAAATATTTGGCCGTCCATAATTTAGATCAAATCAAATACTTGACGACAAACTTTTTAACTTTATGATTTCAGGACAATATTACGGAAAAATAAAGCTATATTTTCGAGAGGAAGGCAAACTTTCTAGGTGTTATAAAATATTATTAATCCGAAGATACCTCCAGCCTCAATGGTATAGTGTTTGCGACTTCTGAGTCATGCTCAACTTAGGTTCTAGGTTTGTTTCTCTCGTTATTCAATAACTCAATTGAAAGTAAGCGATGATTTGGTCAACATTGAAACACGCTTGCTTAAAGCTATGGTAGAAGTAACTCATTTTCTTTTGAGTTAAAAAATATATCTAATATCTTTAAACGAGCAATTCTTGTATATTTATTTATTTAAAATCAGGATCTCGGAAACGGCTCCAAGGATTTTCATGAAAGTTACAGATTAGGGGTTTTTCGGCTCAAGGAATCGATTTATCAAGTCCCAGGTTGGAAAAAATCTCGGTTCCCAAGATATAGACATTTTAAAAACCGAGCGAAGCTCGGTCAACCAGATATTATAATATAATACGGGGAAGACCCATGAAGCCGTGGGTTTAATATTCTGTGCCTCTAGTGAAAAAGGGTATAAGTCCGATTTCATTTAATCGGACTTATACCCTTTTTCACTAGAGGCACAGAATTATCGTAGTGATATAGAAATCTATTATCGGATATTTTCCAGTACCGAGCCACTGCAACGATAAACATGTAGTTTAAAATTTAACGCAGCATTGTAGCTTGCATTTATAGCGTACTGTAGTAAATTACTTCATGTAATTGACACTTACTGCTTTGCCGAGAAACCAGCGCACGAGCAATACAAACTTACTGTTATGAGAAAATCTGTAGATAATATTTGTTTTAATAGTTTAACTCTCGGCTTTAACTGTCTTGTATGTAAGTATACTCTACATAATTACGTGAGTAAATTATCAGTTCTAAGTAAATTCATGCTGATTTTTTTTTTGGATGCCGAAGCCATTTTCTTGGGAAAATCATCAAATGAGTCCTCCCACCTAAACTGTCAGACTTGTACTAACTAAAATCCACGGTGATCGGCGTTAACTCACGGCGACCGACGTCGGCAGACGACCTCCGGCCACCGTAGGCGCGGGTATGCGACTGGCGAGTAAAGGGCTGCTCGCTGTCCGACCATGAGCCATGGCCGTGTCGACGCCGCGTTGTGTTCCAAGCGCGCCTCAAAAAGTGTCAGCATTGTGACGGGGCCGAAGAGAGAGGCCTAGAGGACCAAAGCCTGCCGGGATCGCGGGATTTATCTTATTACCGTGACCCAGGGACATAAAAGGCTATTAAAGGATATCGTGGATTTTAGTCAGTACAAGTCTGTCAGTAAGGGTGGACCTTTGATGATTTTACCACGATAAAAAAAAGTTAGTAAAATTCTTACAATCATTTTTGATCTCTTCCGCTCCACGCAGGGTGAGGTGACATTAGTTCACATGTAACCCTTAGCAGAATTAAAAAAAGTAAATTCTTATTTGCCATTTCATGAATAACACTTTTTGGCGATGAATATCTAACAGAGCAAAACGTTTTTTGTATGTCACAGAAGAAACATCAGTAATTGTTTTTAACGTAGGTAAAAAGACAAATTATTTTAATAATTTACATTGTTTTTAAACCTAAGTCATTAAAATAATGCTTTATTTTCTATTTTCATAACAGTTAATTATAAACATCATTTATAATTAAAACAATAATGAATTCATATTATAATGAACAGAAATTCTAATAATCCATCGAATAAGAATACACCATCACTGCTGATTGTTTCAATGAGATAATTATCATTCAGTTACATCTCGTTAATTAATAAGCCTTTAATTAATACTCGTATTATACTCATTTCTATGTTATCTTATTCATAGAATTTTGTTAGTAAAAGGATTTGTTACGAAAGGATATTAAGTATACGTGAGTTAAAAGCTATTGTCAAGCAGACATAGACAGTCGAAGCGAATGCGATCCGAAGCGTTTTTGTTTGTAATGTATGGAATTGTTTGAATCCAGTCACATATTAGAAAAGCAAGAGCAATCCGATAGTCTATGTGACTGGGTTCAAACAATTCCATAAATTATAAACAAAAACGCCTCGATTCGCGTTCGCCACGCCTGCCTGTTTGAACAGATTCAATGTTTCTAAAGACGCGTAATATAACATATATATAGGAGAATACCCTAGTGTGTGACCAAGGCATCTTTAAGCAATACAATATAATAACATAAATAAAACACGTTGTTATCTACAGATAGATGAAAAACAAAACACGCTCGCCACGAAGACGAATCAATCGATTGAATATCATCATTATTTCGTAGTAGCAAGGTTTCATTTGTAGCTAGTAAAAATTGCAAAACGCACACGAATCACGTCATGGATAAGCGCCCTTATTTTAAAAAAAGTTATATGTATATACGAAACATGACCATACTATAAATTCCTGCGACCCCCAAGGAGAAAACAAGCCTAATGTTTTGCCCTCGCCAAAGACGCATCGTAAATCAACCCTTACAATGTAACGTCACAATTTTTACACGAGCCCAGCTAACTTCTCAAATATCGTGGCTTTATAGACAAAGAGACTTTAATTACATTTGGCCTGATTTTAAACAGTGGTCTTTAATTAGTTAATCTACTTAAAATTTAAACGTTGAGTTGATTACCTAAGTATTTTACTTTGAAACATTTGTGATTTTTCAACACAAAGCCTTTCTTTAAATGAGGCCTGAGGCATGAACTTTTTACTTTCAGGTTTAATTTATAAATTCAACGCCTTTATTTAAATTGGGCTTATCGTTTACTCTAAACTAATAGAGCCACACACAGTTTTTTTTTTTGTTTAATCTCGTCTTCGAAAATACTCTATCTCTCCACTATTTCCAGACGGTACGGATGACGCAGTAGCTGAACGATCCCTCATGGATCAAATATCTATTTTTAGCTGTTCGGATGTCTGTTTGTCTATTATGAATTAATATGTTTGTAAATGTACCCACGAAACAGGAAAAGTTCCCAGTGTAAAGAAGCTTTAAAACAAAGTCTTCGCCAGATATTTAGTCTACAGTCAAGTATGGTTACATAATTATTGGATTTACATTAAACGACACGACCTTCGATTTTTCCACAAAAAATAATTACTTTTCCCGAATACTTTGAACCGATTGAAAGTTGAAAAATATTCTCCTTCCCAGCCCGATTCAGGTATTTATTACAATTATGCGAAGTAATATTTTATTCTCGAAGTTACATCAAAGAGTTTTCATTGCGCTTATTTTCTCTTTGTCTCATTTTGAGACTAAAATCAAAATAGATATCGTCAATTCCATCAATTTATTGTTGGTAGAAATTACACTAACTTAATAAAACTTTAGATATTATTTATTATGTCAAAGCATCTACAATTTATAACGTTAAGTCGACAAATTGTTGAAAGAAATACTGATCTGTTAAGTATTTTGCCGGTAACATAATTATTACTAAATTATAAAAAAAAGGTTGCACTCCAGGAGTGCCGGTAGAAGTGAAAACTTTTTTGTTACTATGTTTTATTTTTAATTTGAATGACGTCTTACTCATTTTCGATCAGGGTCACGTGACCCTGACGCGAGTTTTAAATTTTTTACCCATTACAGAAAAAGTGTACAACGCCGCTAAAGAAGTTTTCACTTCAATAATAATGAGATCTTTATTCTCATTTCAGATTCTGGATTAAATTATTATGGTAGAAACCAGATATACTCAAGTCTTTTTAATGTCTAGCGATTCCGTGTGTCTATTTTGACATAGGTCTTATCCAAGTCTTTACACTTTATTCAGTCTTCTGCAACATTAGTCCTTTATGGCCTAAAGTTCGACAGAAGTCATCTTTCGATAGTTCAGTCGGTCATCATTTGGATGCTATAGAGTTGTCTGTTCACCAACCAGTAATTAAGATAAAAATCCGAGATAAATTTCCGTCTATTACTAAGTAAAGTCTACCTTTTAATCATGAAATTAGCATAACTTGCACCTCAGTAAAAACTCAAGCAAACGATGAATGTCGAATACTCGAGACCTTAATTAGTTTTCCTTAATTAGTAATGCAATGAAATCTGCCTTTCGCATCAAATGCAGGAGGTACTCCACAGTTTTTTCAAGAGCCGAAGTTAAGCCTTGAAAAGAGGTATAAAAAGGTTTTCATAAAGAGGAATGGATGATTTTAGTGAAAATTTTGAGCTAGTTCCGGATAAACATGCATGAAAAAACTCACAGTACTCACTATGAAAACAGCCCACATTTGGATAGGCCTTCTGCATCCAATCAAAATAAATATAGCAGTAATTTTCATTTCTGTTACCTGAAAACAAAAAAAAGAATAGGTTACTTTTTTATAAAGAAGACGCTTGCGTAATCTAATCTAATGTGCGTAGCTATCTATTTTATCATCAGTTTTAACCTGGGAAACAAAAGGGCTACACTTTTATATGGGCTATAATCGTATAACATCCACACAATGCCTAAACCCCTTTTGTCTTTTTTATATAGGCATTTTTAACAAAAGCCTAACTCAAAAGTGCCATAAATATGAGATGAAAACCTTATAATAGCGTACCCACATTGAAAACTTTGAAATTAAGTTTCATAACTGGAGACGAACAGAGAGGCGAATTTCTTTACAACTGCAGTTTTCCGACAAGTCGCTATTTCACCATTCTTCTTTGTCCGTATTCAAGCTGTCTAATTGAAAAATTTTCCATCCACTATTGTCATTTTCTTTTTTCGAGTTGTTTTTGTTTGATTTCTATTGAAATCCCTCTTGGCCAAATCTGAAAGTAACGACTGTTGCCACAATGGTTAATCAGGGTTAAAATTGAAAGTATTTGGTCGAATAACTCAGATTTGAAAAGTCATTTTCTTTTGTTGGGTTCGTTCTGATCTTGGGATAAAGAGAGTTCTAATGTTCTGGGTATAACACAATGTGAAGAAGGTCTGTGATGTGTTTTTGATTTACAAAAGTACTCTGTATTTGGAAATCGTATAAATAAATACTAAAATATAGAATTTTCTCTCTGCACAAAAGTTTTGGGAGAAGTAACGTACGTAGGTAGTAAACCTACGCACCTCTTTATAAAATCTCAGAAAATCTGAACAAAATGAACGATTATTTTCATAAGCTAATTGAACCGAGCGATAATTGATACCCATCACTGTGTCAAGTTGGACTAATTATAATTAGAGATACCTACATTGATTAATTGATAGAAATTGGATTTAATATCTTTACTTTAAGTCTCGTCTTATTTTACTTGGATCGACTGTTTTGAAACACTAATTAACATTCAGGAGATTTGGTATTATAAATCATGGCGTAAATCTGTAAGTTAAGATTTAGTAGGTTTACTTTACCTCGGGAGAAACAGGCCATGTTTTTATTTTCTACAACCAAATTAAAGTTAACTAACAAAATAACTTGACTGCCATGTTGACTGTGTCAACAACTATGAAGCCTAAGGAAGCTCGTTAGCCGACATAAGGCGCTCCGAACTACCAGTTTAAGGGGTGTTAACATTCAGCCTGTCATAAACTTTTCGCTTTTCTGAACATTATACGAAGGAAAAAGCTGCCCTCCTAGCGAAAACATCTCCCTTGTATTGTGTAGGATCGTTTCGACAGACATTAACTGAAATTTACGGCCAGCCAATTTTAGACGGATTTAAGTACTTGCCCTTAATGTCCTTACTGTAGATACTGTCGAAGTTGTGAAATTGAAACGAAATATTTTTATTGTCGCGCCATCGCGCCGTCGCGACCGCTTGGAGATCGGTTTATATTCGAAATTCGAATATTTTGACAGCCTGATGGAGGGATTAAATGAAAAAAAAAGAACATCGTTGTCGTTTATTTTCGCTATCAATTTCAAGAATTTGACTTATTTTTTTAAGGAGAAGTAGTCTGACAATAGTGCGCAATTTTTTTTTAAATATAATTGTTTAACCTGTGAGACTTCATGGCCCACTGCCAAGTTAGAAATATTATTGAGGATCGATGTGGTAAGAATGCTAATACACAGATGATGATGACAGATGGCCCATGAGATGGCCAACTCTCCAGGACTTGTCCGCTACAAGTCCTGGAGAGTCGACTACGTTTTGGTTAGCGTAGTGTTGGACGCCCCCATTTAAATGGACCGACGACCATGAAAATGTAGCTAAAACCGACTGAATGAAGATGGCAGAGTATAGGTGGCCTACATGATGTCTCAAAGCGAGATTGTGGGAACGAGATGACGCTAGACGATGTGTATAGCTTTGTCTCTTTTCCACAATCGAACTATTCTCGTTTTAAGATGTTATGGTAAGCCCCAGGATGCCGCAGCCTGTGGGAGAGGCCTATTTACAGCTGGGGACTGCTAGGGCCTACGCATATTCAGGTTTTTCTAGAAACCTTATTCTGTAATCCTATTTACTGGCATTTACCATCGCTAGGTAGGTGTAATGCTCATTTAAATACATAGACTTCAGCTTAACCTTTTAAAGTTATAGGTTACATAGACCTTTAATCGCTCCGTACTACATTTAAGGATTCATTTAACTTTTGTTCAGGTACTTGACTCCCGGTGGGCTCTGCCCTTTGCTGAAATTAGCCAGCAAATGATCCGTTAGAACCTCTCCGGTTGTAATATTGGTAATTTTCTCATAAATATCATGAAGTCTAGAATGATACTAGAATATCAGTTCCTAAGATAGGAGACTCTTTTTACCCGACTGCGCGACGCAAATGAGGGTAATGTGTTTATCAGTCTATGTATGTATGTTTTTTTCTATGTGGCGTTCTAGAGACCAAATGCGTAGGCCGATTTTGATAATTTTTACGTCAATCGGTTCGTCTTAATCTTGAGAGTGTCACTAAAGACATGACAGTAATCAAAATTCACCACAGCGACAACCCAGACGCCATATTATAAAAATTAAATCTTCCCAAGGGGCCCCGACTGTGAGTGTGAATGAGTGATTTCTAAACTACTGGTCTTGTTTCTTTCTTTTTAGTTTTTATTTAAGTTAATGTTTTCACGTATTTTTAAAAAAAGTATTTTTGTTTTTCTTTAAATTATTTTTTTTATTGACTTTTTTATTTATTTTCATAAATTACAGAGTGACGGAAAGGTCAAGTATGTATAAACTACCTTGACTTTCCACAAGTACCTATTTAGAGACCGGCTTCCGATTTTACCATTTTTTTAGCGTGACCAATACCCGGAACTACTGGGAAGGTCATACAAATATTTGTTCTGTGTGGGAATCGAACCCACGACACACTGCAGCAGTCCAACCGCTCAGCTACTGCGCTAACTACCGTCCGAAATAAAGCTCCATTTTCTCAGGAACTATTTCGGATCCAATCTGGCTAAAAGCTAAAGGTGAGCATACACAAATAAAGGGTGCGATATGGGTGGTATATGTGGTGTCCACGTGCGGTGAACACTTTCAGAAACATGAACTTTGCCATTCATGATTTATTTATTGCACATACCTACTAAAGATAACTTCAAAAAATCACGGAAGATGGATGGGAGGGGAGGCCTTTGCCCAGATGTGGGAAAGATCAAGCTAGACTAAAAATACATATATAAGTTACTGACCGGCCTTACAAGACGTAATGAAACGTGTTACACAGCGAACGTTCGCGCAGTCAGTACGGGGAAACAAGGAAATGAGGCGAATGCTACATTGCGGTCCGTAACACCGGTGAGTGCCTTTATAAAGCTAGTGGCCCGTCCCGGCTTCGCATTATATTACACAAGGTGAATGTAGCTTTCTAATGCTGAAAAAGGTTTTGAAATCGGCACAGTAGTTTTTGAATTTATTCATCACAAACACACACACAATAATACAAGTTTTCTGTTTATAATATTAGTGAAAATATAGAATAAAGGGCTTTAATCATGGCGCGACGCAATATCGAATTGCATCGATTGACGATATCGGTCAGATATCACACAAGCGTCCGGTCGAAGAAAATGTATGGACAATCGCTAATGTTTGCTAATGGAGTCGCACGGATTGACGATATCGCTCACAGATCTCCACGATATCGAACTGCATATACGTCCTAATGACAATGCACACACTCAGAAAAAAATATTGTTGGCTCCAACAATAAAACTTTAACAGGGGAGAGCCCACCATAGTGTATAGTTCCTGCGTCAATGTTTTTATTGTCATGAATTAAGTTGTCAGTACAACAATATTCCTTCAACAAATATATGTATTGATACTACAACAATGTTTCTATTGTCAAGTTAAATCTCAGTACAACAATAATGTGTATTTATACTACAACAATGTTTCTTTTGTCAAGAAGTAAATTGTCATAGCGACAACATTTCTTCAACAAAATATATGTATTGATACTACAACAATGTTTCTATAATGTCAATACAACAGTATTTTTTCAACAGTGTGTTTGGATACTACAACAATGTATCTTTTGTCTGTGGAACTAATTCAATTTAACTGTCACTTTGTTGTAATAACAATACTAAGTTATGAGCGCAACAGCTTTACTTAGTTAAATTAAATATTTTGCCTTTGTAACCACCATTAAAGCTTAGTCACGGTATTTAGGTTGTTTGACTTAATCAACCCATAATTATCTACAGTAGCAAAGTTATTTGAATGCAGGAGCTACTCTACATCGTGAAAACAACTATACTTCCGTTGTTAATATGAAAGAGCCTTTGTTCCAGTAGCAATGTAATTTAAATACAGGAGCTACGCTACTTCGCGAAAACAACTATACTTCCGTTGTTATTATGAAATAGCCTTTGTTCCAGTAGCAATGTAATTTAAATACAGGAGCTACGCTACTTCGCGAAAACAACTATACTTCCGTTGTTATTATGAAATAGCCTTTGTTCCAGTAGCAATGTAATTTAAATGCAGGAGCTTCGCTACTTCGCGAAAACAACTATACTTCCTTTGTTAATATGAAAGAGCCTTTGTTCCAGTAGCAAAGTTATTTGAATGCAGGAGCTACTCTACATCGTGAAAACAACAATGCTTCTTTTGTTAATATGAAATAGCTTTTGTTCCAGTAGCAATGTAATTTAAATGCAGGAGCTACGCTACTTCGCGAAAACAACTATACTTCCTTTGTTAATATGAAAGAGCGTTTGTTCCAGTAGCAATGTAATTTACATACAGGAGCTACGCTACTTAGCTAAAACAGCTATACTTTTTTTGTTAACATGACAGAGCCTTTGTTCCAGTAGCTGACTTTCCTTTGTTAAAACAACTACACTTTCTTTGTTTATACATAAAAGCTTTTGTTCAAGTAGCAATATCATTTACATGCAGGAGCTACTCAACTTTGCCAAAACAATTATACTTCCTTTGTTCATATAAAAAAGCCTTTGTTCCAGTAGCTTCCATATAAAACAATCGTTATATTTTCTTTTTTACCGCGAACAAGCCTTTGGTTCAGTAGCTAATAAATATATTAGCAAATAATGTAATATATTTGCTACTGAACCAAAGGTTTATTCATAGTTATAAAGAAAATACAGTTGTTATTATAGAAGCTACTCGAACTAAAACTTTTTCTTAATATGAACAATGGAAATATAATTGTTTTGGCGAAGTTGAGTACATATCTCCTGCATTTAAATAATATTGCTACTTGATCTAAAGCTTTTATGTATAAACGAAGAAAGTGTAGTTATTTTAGCAAAGGAGAGTTAGCTACTGAAACAAAGGCTCATTCATATAAACATAGGAAGTATAGTTGTTTTCGTGAAGTAGAATAGCTCTCCTGCATTTAAATAAAGTTGTATTTTACTAGTTTATTAGTACCAGTAACTAATACTCATTTGATTTCTCATTGAATAAACTTATAGTTTGTCAACATAGGTATGTAGTTAAATATAAAAATAAACTAGTTTTTGTTTAAACACAAATGAGTATTAGATACATAGGCTGGCAGTACAATAATACGTTAGTGAAACAAAGGCTTATTCGTAGTAACAATGGCACTATATTTGTTATAAGAATAGCTACTGAAATGAAATTCTAGACACCTAAAGTAAACGGTTTTGAGAGTACCTAACAGTGGTCAAAATTATGATAAAAACAACATATTATTTTTAGGGTATTTGTGTATTGTTAAATTGAAATAAAATTAATTACATACTCTCTTATAAGTAGGTACAGACGCCAGCAGGTCAACCTACCCGAATCTGTCAGATTTTACCAATCAAACATTAACCTTCTATTCTTGTGATAAGGTTGAATTTCTATTAAAGAAATCTGACAGATTGTGGTAGCTTGATGTGCTGGCGTCTGTACATAATAATCAGTTTAATTTAGTACACTCCTTGCAATAAAATCTAACATTACCAGTAGTAACCCAAGTCTGTTGTCCTAAGTTTTTTGTCGTTTTAGGTTCTTGGTATTGCGAGCCCTCAGTTTTGACCTGCATTATAACTACGCACCTTTACGACCACGAGCTATCAGTTTTTACATACAGCATTGTAGATAAAATTAAATTAAGGATTGGAATACAAAATCTAACAAAATCTGCGGGGGCACGCACAATACGGAAAACCAAAAAAGAAAAAAAACTCATGACTTGGGGTACAAGTCAAGTCTGGTCAATACTTTGTATATTATGAAATATTATAGTAGGTATGATTACACAAAATGAATTAGGTACATAATAATCAGTTTAAGCTATAGTACACTTCTTGCAGTAAAATCTTACAAATAACGGAAAAAAAACACGACTTGGGTACAAGTCAAGTCTGGTCAATACTTTGTATATTATAAAATATTATATTATGTATGATTACACAAACGGAATTACTCTCATAAGTAGTTACATAATAATCAGTTTAAGCTATACCACACTTCTTGCAGTAAAATCTAACAAAAACCAAAATCGAAAAAAGAAACTCACGACTTGGGGTACAAGTCAAGTCAGGTCAATACTTTGTATATTATAATAGGCATGATTACACAAAATTA